>CM070712.1:11601154-12130205 GCA_036346275.1 Otatea glauca
GCTTGGATGATCCGATGCCTATAGTTGTTGCCCGCCTCTCCCTTATATATGGGGTAGGGCGACTTACGTAGTCCTCGATCATTAGAGATTCGATCGGTTACAAGATTCTAGTCGGTTAATAGGATAGAGTTTACATCTTTATCTACCGTATTAACGACTCGGATTACAACCGTATCTATCATTTCTAAATATATGCTCAACTATCTGTGGAATGTAACCCTCTTGCATCTATAGGGGGCCTGACAATGAATATCTTCGCCCTATCTCTCGGACGTCTTTGGGGCTGATCGCAAGGGTACTCGGATTCTTATATTCCACAGTGATGTAGGCATTAGTTGCAAGATTATTGATGATTTGTCTAGCATAGAAATTGATCCATGTTATATTTCAAAAACTAGCATATCTACTTCTTGTGATGATTTACTTGATATACCATCAATTTCATGTGCTAGCTTAATCCCATGTCATGAAATCTTAATGGTAGAAAATAATGAATTGAAAGAACAAGTGGATAAACTTAGCAAGATTTTAGATAGATGCTTTAAGGGCGAAGATACTCTTAATAAAATCTTGAATAGTGAAATATGTTCCTACAATAAAGAAGGTCTTGGGTATATTCCTAAGAAGGGTAAGAAAATTAGTAATAAAGCTCCTAAATTTGTTAAATTAGTAATAAAATTAGTAATAAAGAAGGTCTTGGGTATATTCCTAAGAAGGGTAAGAAAATTAGTAATAAAGCATTGGGTGTTGCATAGTGGATGTACTCAACACATGACCAGTGATCGAAAAATGTTCACTATATTTGAATCGGAAAATGGGTAAGATGACAATTTCACATTTGGAGACAATAGTAAAGCAAAGGTATTAGGATTGGGTAAAATCGCTTTCTCAAATGACCTTTCTATCTCAAATGTCTCATTAGTTCAAACTTTGAATTTCAGTTTGCTATCTGTAGCCCAAATTTGTGATCTTGGCCTTACTTGCATGTTTTCTAAGAATAGAGTAGTGATCTCTAAAGAAAATGATAATTCTTTAGTGTTTAAAGGTTTTAGGTTTGGAAATTTGTATTTAGTTGATTTCACCTCAAATGAGTCATGTCTCCAAACATGTTTGATTGCAAAAACATCCTTAGGATGGTTATGGCATAGAATACTAGCTCATGTTGGGATGATCCAACTCAAAAAGCTTTTTAAAAATGATTTAGTTGTGGGCTTGAAGGATGTGAAGTTTGAGAAAAATGGACTTTGTAATGCTTGTCAAGCTGGCAAGCAAGTGGCTAGTTCTTATCCTTCAAAGAGTGTCATGTCCACATCTAGACCATTAGAGCTCTTACATATGGATTTGTTTGGCCCGACAACCTATAAGAGCATCAGAGTTAATTCTTATTGTTTAGTCATTTTTTATGATTATTCAAGGTATACTTGGGTTTTCTTTCTAGATGATAAATCCGAAACCTCCGGTATTTTCAAAAGTTTTACAAAAAAGGCTCAAAATGAATTTGATTTCAAAATAAAGAAAATTCGTAGTGACAATGGCTCCGAGTTCAAAAATACAAGAATTGGAGATTATTGTGATGAACTTGGAATAAAGCACGAGCTTTCCGCAACCTACACTCCAGCGCAAAATGGAGTTGTAGAACGGAAAAATCGAATATTAATTGAAATGGCAAGAACAATGCTTGATGAATATGGCACTTCTGATAGTTTTTGGGCGGAAGCCATTAATACCACTTGCCATGCAACAAATAGGCTTTATTTCCATCGTCTTTTGAAAAAGACCTCTTATGAGCTTCTCATTAGAAGAAGACTGAACATTTCTTACTTTCGAGTTTTCGGTTGCAAATGTTATATTTTGAAAAAGGGTGTTCGACTTTCAAAATTTCAAAGTCGTTGTGACGAAGGTTTCTTGCTTGGCTACTCCTCAAATAGTAAAGCGTATCACGTGTTTAACAAAAATAAAGGTTTTGTTGAAGAAACGTGCGATATTGAATTTGATGAAACTAACGGCTCTCAAGAAGAGCAAGAAAATTTGGATGATGTAGGAGATGAAGGCCTAAGAGAAGCAATGAAGAACATGACGCTTAGAGACATCAAACCAAAGGAGGATAAAGACGATCAACCTTCATCCACTCAAGTTGAACCCTCTACTTCCGCAACGCCAAGTCAAGTTCAACCCATAGACGTGGATGAGAAGGAGAGTGATCAACAAGCTCAACCTTTACCTCAAAGAATTCATCATGGACTCTCCAAGGATCATCCAATAGACCAAATTTTGGGTGACATCAGTAAGGGTGTTCAAACATGATCTCATGTTGTTCCTTTTTGTGAACATTACTCCTTTGTGTCTTCTTTTGAACTTACTCATGTAGATGAAGCTCTAGATGACCCGGATTAGATGAACTCAATGCATGAAGAGCTCAACAACTTCGCTCATAATGATGTATGGATGCTAATCGAAAGACCCAAGGATCACAACGTTATTGGCACTAAATGGGTATTTCGAAACAAGCAATATGAGAATGGTATTGTGGTAAGAAATAAGGCAAGATTAATGGCGCAATGTTTCACACAAATCGAAGGATTGGATTTTGGTGAAACCTTTACACCCGTGGCTAGATTAGAAGCTATTAGAATTATAATTGCCTTTGCATCTTGTTTTGATATGAAGTTATTTCAAATGGATGTAAAGAGTGCGTTTTAAATGGACAAATATCCGAATTGGTATTTGTAGAACAACCTCCTAGTTTTGAGAATTCCTAAACATCCAAACCATGTATACAAACTCTCTAAGGCGCTATATGTTCTCAAACAAGCTCCTAGAGCATGGTAGGAGTGACTTAGAGATTTTCTCATATCAAAAGGTTTCAAAATTGGGAAGGTTAATACAATACTCTTTACAAAACTAATTGATGGAGAATTCTTTGTATGTCAGATTTGTGTTGATGATATTATATTTGGTTCTACTAACGAAGATTTTTGCAAAGAATTTGGTGATATGATGTCTAGGGAATTTGAAATGTCAATGATTAGAGAATTGAGCTTCTTCCTTGGACTTCAAATCAAGCAACTCAAAAATAGGACGTTCGTGAGTCAAACCAAGTACATGAAAGATTTGCTCAAGAGGTTTGGCATGGAAGACGCGAAGCCTATCAAGACTCCAATGGCTTCCAACGGGCATCTTGATCTAAATGAGGCAGGTAAACTGGTAGATTTAAAGCTTTATCGTTCTATGATTGGTAGTTTACTTTATCTCACCGCATCTAGGCCCGATATCATGTTTAGTGTTTGCATGTATGCTCATTTTCAAGCTTCACCTAAAAAAATGCCATTTAGTGGTGGTTAAGAGAATTTTAAGATATTTAAAGCATTCCTCAAATATAGGGTTATGGTACCCTAAGGGTGCTAAATTTGATTTAGTTATATATTCGGATTCGGATTATGCGGGTTGTAAAGTGGATAGAAAAAGCACCTCATGAAGTTGTCAATTTCTAGTAGATCCCTTGTTTCTTGGTTCTCCAAGAAACAAAACTCCGTAGCTTTATCCACCGCTGAAGTCGAATATATATCCGCCGGTAGTTGTTGTGCACAATTGTTATGGATGAGGCAGACCTTAATGGATTATGGTATTAATTTCAAAAATGTGCCTCTTTTGTGCAATAATGAAAGTGCCGTTAAAATATCCAACAACCCGGTCCAACATTCAAAAACCAAACATATAGATATTCGCCACCATTTCTTAAGAGATCATGTTAGCAAAGGTGATATTGTGATTAGTCAAATTAGAACTGAAGATCAATTAGCGGATATCCTCAACAAACCCATAGATGAAGCAAGGTTTTGTAAATTGAGGAATGAATTAAATGTCATAAATATCTCTAATGTTGCTTGATCATGTGCACCAATGATTGGATTTTATTTGATCTTAATTAGCTTATTGGATTTCTCGATGGATAACACATTTTGGGGGAGTGTTATATCTTTTCATATTAACACATCCCTAGAAATGTGAAAATATAAAACAAGTGCAAATATATTTAAAAGAGGCTTTCCTTGAAAACACTAGAACCATATATTTGAAAATTATCTTATTTTAAAATTCTTTAAGAGGTGCTATCTTCTAAAATTCTTCATCTCAAGATATATATATCTTTATATATATATATATATATATCTCAATTTTAATTCAAGCTACTCTATCGAATGATCACTATATTGAAAAAATTGTAACACAAAAAAAATTATTTGAGTTGCTATGGGCTGATTTGGGGTTTTAGCAGGCCGTTGTGGGCTTCTAGGGCTTGGTTTCTTGGTTTGGGACGATTGTAGGTTTTTTTTGGGCCATCGTTGGGCCTTGTGGAGGGAAAATTCCCTAACCCTAGCCCCTCTCCCTGCCTCCCACCCCCCAGCCGCACCTCCCCACCTTCCCTTGTAGCCGCCACCTCCCCTCCCGACTTCCCCCTTGAGCCCCATCCCCTCCCCTGTCCCTTCCCCCTTGCACCCCTCCCCCTAGGGAGAATTTCCTCCCTCTCCCACCTAGGTGCTACTCCCAGATCCCCCCCTTGTGGCTGCATCCTCAGGAGATCCCTTTGGAGAGGTGAGGCAGCAAAGCGAGGAAAGCTTGCGCCATTGGAGGGAAGAGTTCCGTGTTCGTCGTCGATCTAGCGATCATTGTGAAGGTATGTGACAAGTACTTATACCATGGGTACCCTAAAGGCCCAGAGTGACAAACGGGCTGCCCCAAGCCCGGCTCCAACCAAAGGCCCTGCGGGGCCACGAAGGACGATCGACCCCGACCTAATGAGCTGCCCCAAGCTCGTCCCCGACCCAATGAGCGTTCGACCCCCGCAGGTCGGACTCCCTGCGATCTTCGACCAAGCTGAGGCAATCTCCACCGAGGGCCAAGTAACGGGTCTCCACCGTCCATTAGCCACGCGCCCTATGGACACGATAGCTTAGAGTGACTGTGCGGGGGCAGGTGGCTCCTTCCCGAGGTGGTAAGGAGATGGCCAAAGTCAAGCTCCGGTCTCATCGTCCAGACGCGCACGGCATGAGGACGCGCTCCCTCCCGAGGCAACGTTAGCGCCTGACAGGCTTGCAGTGGGCAGGTGCGTTATTTCCCGATGAAACGGCGAACTGCTCTGCGCAGTGAGTCCACTTACCCGGTGTGGGAGGACGCAGACGTTGTCCAAACGACAAGACGAAGGACCAGAGCTCCTAGCATAGATCATCTCACCCTTTCCTTTCTCAACTTCCCATGTAACCTGCCCCCTCCGGCTATATAAAGAGAGGCAGGATCCTCTGGGAGAGGCGACGAACTCCCTCCTCTTGATCTTTACGAATAGGCTATTCTTGCTCTCACATTTTTGAGCCCTCAGCTCCCGCTTGTAAAACTGTGCAGCCATCTGCACCTAAGGCAATATAGCACCACCACACGAACTGCAGTAGGGACGTTCAGCCCGAACCAATATACATCTTGGACTCCTGAGTCTAACCATTCAAGGAGAGGGAACGCACGGCCCCTTAGACTTAAAAATTCACTCACGGTGCTCAAACGCCGGCTTGGCGCGCTGTAGGGGCCTTCGCGCCTTTTGTTGTCATCTCCGATTCCCATTTGCTTCCTTTGATGGCTTCCTTCACCCGCGACGACGCCCAGACGAGGAGTCGGATCCGCTTGCCCTTTGACTTTGTCGCCACTTCGACGGGAGAGCTCATGCTCGCCCTCGCCGCCCTTCAAGACCAGGCATCCGCTGGGAACCTGGACTCCATCTCCTGCGATCTTGGCAACCTCCGGCTCAAGGCTCCCATGCGAACCCCGAGGCCGGAGCCCACCAAGCCCTGCGCCGTCTCTGGTAGCGACACCTGTGAGCTCGAGAGGGTGACCACCTCAACCCCTGTAGGCTCGCACCTCGTGGCCATGACCGGCTATATGCCGGCCTCCATCCACGACTTGCTGGAGGACTCCTCCAGCCACGACTCCAGCTCCAACACAGAGCACGTTGCCGGCGGGCCGCACTCTAGCGAGTGCAACATGGCGAGTGTGGTCGATCTGACCGCAACCCCCGTGACTACGTTAGTTCTCATCCAGCGCACCAGAGCGCAGGAAGAGGAATATCAACGTGAGCGCGCTGAACACACTCAAGCTCGCCACGTCGAGCTCCAACGACAGCGCGAGGAACTGAGGCCGGCGGTCGAGCTCGACAAACCTGTGCCGACCGAGCAAAGTCACCAAGCCTCCACTCGCGCTGGCTCGCTACGCGACGCTGCGCATCGTACACCACCAGCTGGCAGAGGAATCCGACGGCCCTCCGTTCTTCCCCCATGCAAGCCAAACCGTGGCCGCAGCCGCAATGATGCTCCGCGGCATTCCCGAGCCGGACGACACGGAGGCCAAGGCGACATACCAGAACCTCTGGGGGCTGGTTGAACACGCTGCCGTGCAACACATGCAGGGCTCCGGCTCCCACCACTCGGGTGCCTCCTCCAGCAGCCCGAGCCACACCGCAGCTCAGAACCGGCTGGGTCCGGCAAGGACTGCGGTACAGCTCCAACGGCCGAGGCCTCGCACACCCCGGTGCGCCTACGCCTCGGCGACGACTACGACGTCCGCGCCACCATCGAGGCGCGGAAAAGCGGCGACGGCGCCCTCGCACGGGTCGTGAGATGCTAGCCGCCGTGGCGACCGTAGCCTGAGCCCCAATGGTCCAGGACCACGGACCTTCTGTCAGGGGGTCCGCTACGCAGATTTCCCTGCCAAGTTCAGGGCACCGATCAACATAGCCATGTACACCGGGCGACGTAACCCCGCGCTCTGGCCGAAGATTACCGGCCGCATGCCAAAGGGAGGAGCTACGATGACCTCTTCATCATCCAATACCTCCCATCTACCTTGCGGACTCACTCGAGCCCGCCTAGTATTTGCCCGCGAAGACAATCGAGAACTGGCCAACTTGAAGAGCCTTCGTCAAAAATTTCTGTGGCACTTACAAGCGCCCGAAACTCTCGGGACTCAAGAGCGCAGCAAAGAATGGAGAAACTCTCCGACTACATCCGCGCTTTCTCCGACAATGCAATGAGATCCTCGACATCTCCGACACCGATGTTGTCGGGGCGTTCATCTACGGCACCTCCTACAAGGCCTTGGTGCACAAGCTAGGCTGCGTCAAGCCCAGAACCACCAAGGAGCTGTTGGACATCGCCACCAACCACGCCTCTGGCGAAGAGGCTGCGGGGGCCATCTTCGAGAGAGGGAAGGGCTAGCAAGAGCCCAAAGACACAAGCCGGGTCCCTTCCGACCGCCTCCGGCTGCTTAAGTAGCAAGGGAAGCAAGGCCAAGAAGGCCGCCAGGTCGCGGCTGCCGACTACCCTGCCAAGCAGCAAGCACGACATGCTATCCCGCCCGACCACTTCGAAAAGCTGATGGAAAGCCCGTGTCTGAACCTCGGGTTCCCCGTTAAACACAAATACCGGGACTGCGAAGTCCTGAGGCACTTCCTCTTTGGCACCCCCACAACCTCGCGGTGTAAAGGAAAGAAGCAAGACCCGGCACCACGGGCCGAGGAAAAGAGGGCTGATGCAAAGTTCCCAGAACCCGACGACTGCCTGATGATCTTTGGCGGACCGGCATGCTACGTCGACAAGCGGCGGCTCAGGCTCGCCTTCCGTGAGGTCCACACAGCAACTCCCACCGTCCCCCAATACCTTTGTTGGTCGGAATCTCCGATCACCTTCGACCGGACCGACCACCCCGACCACATTCCGCAGCCAGGGAGATATCCGCTGGTGGTCAACCCTATCGTAGGGACAAAGCGCCTGACTAAGGTGCTCATGGACGGCGGCAGCGGTCTCAACATCCTGTATGTTGAGACGCTTGACGCCATGGGGGTCCCCCGCTCGAGCCTCCGGTCGAGCAAGGCACCCTTCCACTGGGCCATCCCGGCTAGCAGTGCCCACCCACTGCAGGTCGACCGCCCGTGACTTTCGGGGACCTGACAACTCGTGATCAAACCCTCACCTTCGAGGTGGTGGATTTTCCCGGCTCCTACCACACCATCCTGGGGAGGCCGTGCTACGCCAAGTTCATGGAGGTCCCCAGCTACACCTACCTCAAGCTGAAGATGCCCGGGCCACGGGGAGTAATCACCGTGGCCTCATCTTTTCAGCTTGCATACAACTGCGAGCGAAGCAGTTGCGAGTTGGCTTCGGCGATCATCGCCTCAGCCGAACTCGCGAACCTCCAGGGGGAAACCTCCAAGTCCACCCACGACTCCGGCAAGTCGGGGCCTGGCTCCTTCAAGTCCGCCGAGGACACGAAGGAGGTTGCGGTCGATCCCGAGGATCCGGCCAAAACTGTGCCGGTTGGAGCCACGCTCCCCGCCAAATAGGAAAGCGCGCTCGTCGACTTCCTCCGCACTAACCGAGACATCTTCGCATGGAGGCCCGCCGACATGCCAGGAATCCCAAGGGAAGTCGCCGAGCATTCCTTGAACGTCCGACCAGGCTCAAAGCCGGTTGCCCAATGCCTGCACCATTTCGACGAAGAGAAGCGCAGGATCATAGGGAAGGAGATCGCCAAGCTTTTGGCCGCAGGGTTTGTGAAAGAAATTCGCCACCCCGAGTGGCTGGCTAACCCTGTCCTTGTAAAAAAGAAAAATGGGCAATGGAGAATGTGTGTCGACTACACAAGCCTGAACAAGGCGTGTCCCAAGGACCCGTTCCCTTTGCCCCGCATCGACCAAGTTGTTGATTCCACCGCGGGGTGCGAATCCCTGTCCTTTCTAGATGCCAACTCGGGCTACCACCAGATAGCAGTGAAGGAGTCCGACCAGCTCGTGACCTCCTTCATCACCCCGTTCGGCTCGTTCTGTTACGTAACGATGCCATTTGGTCTAAAAAATGCGGGCGCTACATACCAGCGATGTATGCAAACATGCTTCAGTGACCAGATAGGCCGTAACGTCGAGGCGTACGTCGATGACATCGTTGTCAAAACCAGGAAGGCCGGTGACCTCATCTCTGACATGGAGGAAACCTTTGCGAACCTCCGCCGGTACCGAGTACGGCTCAACCCCGAGAAATGCATCTTCGGGAGATGATCTCGGCGTTCATGAAGATGGGCCCAGTCGGCAACCTGAAAGGGGTCCAAAAGCTAAACGGATGCCTCGTAGCCTTAAGTCATTTCGTGTCTCGCCTCGGCGAGCGCGGAATGCCGCTCTACAAGCTGCTCAAGAAGTCCGATCAATTCCGCTGGACCCAGGAGGCTCAGGAAGCCCTCACCGATCAAGACTTTCTCCGACTCATCCCTGTGATCGTCGCCCGGCACTAGGAGAACCACTGCTCCTCTACATCGCCGCTACGACCCAAGTCGTCAGTGCAGCCCTTGTCATAGAACGAGCAGAAGAAGGCCATGTGCTCAAGGTACAACGGCCTATCTACTTCATCAGCGAAGTCCTCTCCGAGTCCAAAGCTTGGCACTCGCAGGTGCAGAAACTGCTCTATGCGGTGCTAATCACCAGAGGAAGTTGGTCCATTACTTCGACCGGCATCCCGTCACGCATGGTGACCACGCCACCGCTTGGCGAAATCGTCCACAACCGCTGACGCCAGGGAAGAATAGCCAAATGGGCGCTGAGCTCAACGGCCACGACATATCGACGCCCTCGAACGACGATCGTCGCAGCCCGCCGACTTTCGCCGCCGAGTGGACCGATGCCCACCACCACCAGGCTGAAGACCCCGAGCATCGGACAATGTACTTCGATGAGTCCTACACCAATAATGGCGTGGGCGCGGGAATCGTCATCGTTTCCCCGCTCGGGAACAAGCTCCAGTACGCCATTCGGCTGCTCTTCGGTGCGACCAACAACGTCGCCGAGTACGAGGCCCTCGTCAACGGTCTCCGGATCGTTGCCGACCTCGGCGCTCACCGACTCAACGTCCACGGAGACTCCAAGCTTGTCGTCGACCAAGTCATGAAAGCCGCGGAGCCTCGAGACGTCCGCATGGCCGCATACTGTCGGGAAGTACGCAATCTCGAGGAAAAGTTCAAGGGTTTCGAGCTCCACCATAGCTACAGATGCTACAATGGTGAGGCCGATTACCTAGCCAATCTCGTCTCCGGAAGAGGTCTGGTCCCACCTGGGATCTTCGTTTGCGACCTTCGACAACATTCCATCCAACTGGACCTGACAACCGAGCGGCCGTCCGACCTATCCGATGTGACCGCTCCAACTGCCGAGCGGTCGAACGTGGTATCACCCAGGTCGGGCCGCAACGTGCTGATGGCCGATTCCGACTGGAGGAAGCCCTTCATTAACCGACTGACTGATGGATCGCTCCCCACCCACTCGACCGAGGCACGCCGCCTCGCTCGACGGGCGAAATCTTTCGTCCTGGTCGGAGAAGACCTCTACAAAAGGAGTCCCTCTGGAGTCCTCCGTAAATGCGCGGCCGACCAAGGGAGACGGCTGCTGCTCGATATCCATGGTGGTGTCTGTGGTCACCACGCTGCACCCCGGTCCCTAGTAGGAAAAGCCTTCCGGCAAGGCTTCTACTGGCCAACCGCCGTGTCCGATGCTGAGCAAATCGTTCGCACCTGCGAGGGATGCCAATTCTTCGCCCGACAAACGCATCTTCCAGGCACAGGCCTTACAGACGATCCCCATCGCGTGTCCATTCGCGGTTTAGGGACTCGATCTGGTCGGGCCCTTCAATAAGGCGCATGGGGGCTTCTCCCACCTCCTTGTCGCAGTGGACAAGTTCACCAAGTGGATAGAGGCTGCCGCCGCCAAAGATCACACGGCAGCAGCGGCCACTTTCTTTCGCGACATCGTTTTTTGGTTCGGGGTCCCGAACTCCATCATCACCGATAACGGCACACAGTTCACAGGGAAGGAATTCCTCGAGTTCTGCGACGACTTCAACATCCGCATTGATTGGGCAGCCGTGGCTCATCCGCGGATCAACGGCCAGGTCGAGCGGGCAAACGACATGGTTCTCCAAGGGCTCAAGCCGCGAATCTTCAGTCGACTGAAGAAATTCGCAGGACGATGGGTGGCTGAGTTACCCTCCGTCCTCTGGAGCCTGCGGACCATATCGACCCGGGCGACCGGGTTCACACCGTTCTTCATGGTGTTCGGTCGTCGGGCCGCTCTTGCCAACCGACCAAAATACGTGCCCCGAGATCGCAAGCCTTTGGACGAGGCACGAGGGCTCGCTCGCAACAAGACGCCATCGACCACTCGATGAGGCGCTGTGGCGGGCCATTCCGCGATCGGGCAAGTACCGCTAAACACCGCGACGCTACCACGATCATCGTGCACGCGAGGCCGGTCCTTCAACGTACGACCGTCCCACGCTGTGTTCACCCAAGAAGGACAGCACAAGCTCACCGCCGTGGGAACGCCCCTTCACCATCGTGGAGGTTCTACGACCCGGCACCTTCCGACTCAAGGACACGAATGGCAACGTCATCTCCAACGCATGGAACATAGAAAAGTTAAGGCGATTCTATCCCTAAAACTCTTTCTTGTCCCTCGCTCTTTTTTACCCTTCTACCGAGTACCCGGCCGCTGCATGGCACTCGTGGGCCACCGGGCCAGCACACTCAGACGGTCGCTTTCGATTGCAAGATTTCTCACGGGTCGGTGACCCGACCAACCACGGGGTTCCTCCTAAAACGGTAACCCTCTCGACCCAAGTGCTACGGCCTACGCCCCAGCGGCTACGATTGCTAAGTAGCGCTTTGTGGAAGAAGGAAGTGCCCATACGGAGCGACCCTTGGTCAGTCAGGAACACTCCTTTCCCGCGCGAGCACAGCCAGTTCACGCACTCACACAGGTCGGTGACCCGACCAACCACGGGGTTCCTCCTAAAGCGGTAACCCTCTCGACCCAAGTGCTACGGCCTACGCCCCAGCTGCTACGATTGCTAAGTACCTCTTTGCAGAAGAAGGAAGTGCCCACACGGAGTGACCCTTGGTTGGTCGGGAACACTCCTGTCCCGAGCAGGTGCGCATGAATGCTTCGTAGCCAAGTTCCTATCCTCTTCGCGCTTCCCTCGTAGATGGTAACGCCCCGACCTACGCTTGACCAACCCTCGTGGTTTCTAGACCTATGGTCGCCGAGCGTTCATCACAGCAGGAAAGTGCAAAAGACAGATTGGAATTTGCCAAACTTCACTTTATTACATACTAATGTTTCTTACATCGCAAAAAGAAAGAAAAGTATATTAAATTTTCTAACTTTCCTCCTATTCTCTGTGGAGGATGCTCTGGGGCGGTATCCGGTCAGCAATCACTCGGGCGTACGGTTCGACTTGGAGCTCGAACATGTCAATCTCCTCCTCGGTCCGATTCCCAGCGATCCCGCTGCTAACGGTGGCGAGGTTGATGCCATCAAAATGGGAGATAGTGCAGACGAGCGCCGAGGAGGCTCCAAGCACGATGCCCTCGCTCACCGAGCTATTGACGTGCTCAGGCATGCGGGCTAGCTCGGTGGTGAGCGAGCTCGGGCCCGGCACGGTGCCAAGCACTCGGTCGCAGACGTCCCGGCCGGCCTCTCGGACGGTCGTCAGCTCAGCGACCAGCTCGGCGCGATCTCCCTCCTCCAGCTGCTGCGACGTCAAGGCCACATCGCGCGCCGCGACCGCCACGTTACGCTCCTCCACCACCGACCTCCACACCTCGACGGTGTCGCTAAAATTCTTCTGAAGTTCTGCAGACCAAAACGGTGTCAAGCGAGCACACCTCGCGTGCCGCGATCGTGATGTTAACTACAAGAGTTGGGTTACTTACCACCAGATGGAATTCCTTGAGCGGAGCTCCTCCCGGTCCGCTCTGCGCAGTGCCCTCACCGGCCGCCTTTCCGGCGACGTCCCACTCGGAACGCGCTTGTTCAGCACCCTTCTGGGCCGAGTCACACTCGCCTTGGAGGCGGGATGCTTCCGACCGCGCGGTCTCCTCCGCGACGACGGCAGCGTCCTTGGCGCTATTGGATCCCGCCAGGAGGGACTCGAGATCAGCTACCCTCGCCCTGAAGGATTGGCCTGTCCGACGCACATCGTACAAGACCACGGCGAGCTTGCTCAGCTCCTGGCGGACCTTCCCCGCCTCCTCCCGCTCACGAGTCAATGCCCCCAGAGCTTCACGCAGCTCGGGGCGCAGACGATCTCGCTCCTCCTTGGCGGCCTCGGCGGCCGCCCTTTGGCCATTCGAGCGCCGGAGAAGCTCGGACTGGTCCTCCGAACGAGCCCACAAGTGCTGCAAAACACGAACGCCCCGTTAAGTTCACCGCAAAGCTCATCAAAGGCGGCAAAGATGGGAGTTTGTTCGGCTTACCGCACAAATCGGGATGATTCCCCCGCTGATAGCGTCCAATACCTTGCTGGAGGAGTCGAGGGCGAGAGCCAACCCCTTGTGGATCCGCCCATCTCACCTCGACCCCGAGCACTTTCTCGAAAGACTCCACTCCCACTTTGCCGCCGGTCGCCCAAGCGGGAGACGGCCTCGCGAGCAAATTGTCCCCCGGCCATGCCAACGAAGGCGCAAGCGGCTGAGCGGACCCCCGTGGAGCAGCCCCGGCGACTTGTCCTTGCAGGGGGTCATCCGCACTCTCCCAGCGTCTCGGGACGACGCCCGGTGCTCAGGCCACTCTCCGACGGCTCCCGAACGGTGGCGGATCCTCCGAGAGGCCGGACGCGCAGCGGGCCGCCTCCCGACGGTGGCGACAGGAGCTCTTTCGCACCCCCCTCGATCTACGAGCGAGGCCCCGACTCGCCGAGGGTCGTCGGACCTCCCATGCACTCGGGCTCGGCTACCGCTGCCACGACTGATGTCGGCTCCGCCGGCGACTCAGGCGCCGCCCATGGTGCCTCGATCCCTATCGCTCCAGCCAGCGACGCCGCCTCCGCCGCGAGCCGGCTTGACCTGTGTCTCTCGGCCCCGCCGATCGCGCGGACAGCGCCGCCACCCGGGCTCCACGGCGCGCCACCGCCGCTAATCGCCCCGTGTAAGACCAGTACACAACGGTCGGTTAAAAGCTACTCGGACTACTCTATTACAATGCGACTTGGGGACGTGGAGAGTACTTACAGCGCCGACCGAGTGCGGGGCAACCGCGCCCTCTTCACCGGCCCCCCTCGCGGAGGCGAATCGCCCCTCCGCTTCCCCGAGGATGCCTCTGCCTGAGGCATGACGGCGGCAGCGTCCGCGCGGGCACCCTCGTCCAGACCGCCGCCAGTCGACAGCCTGAGCTCCAGCTCGCGGTATGGGTCATCACCGCCACCACTATCGCTGGAGTTTGACCCCAGACCGGCCGATTCAATGGCGGTCGTGTCGGAGACCTCCTCGCCACGTGCGGCCCTCGCCGCACGCTCTTTCTTCTTCTCCCTCCTCCTCTCCTCCTTTCGCCTTTTGCGCGCGGATTCGCGCTGCGCGGAGTCCGCGCGGACCGCAGCCCTCAGCTCCTTCTCCCCCGGCAGCAACACCCAGGAGACCATCCCGGCAAGCCCCTAGAACTCACAGAGATACTAGTCAGACCAAGTGCGAAGGGCTCAAAAGGAAAAAGAGGAAGGGAAGAGATCTGCTCGGGTTACCAGGTCCAAGAGATTACGCGCCGAGAACGGCTCGGGGCGGCCGCCCGCCGCCTCGGAGGTGCTGCCACCCATAACGGCGGACACCCGAGCCCCCACCTCTGACGCGGAAAGCTCTTGTCTAGCCATCCTCATGGGATCAGACTCGCCCTCATATTGGAACATGGGGCGGATCCTGTCCATAAGGGGTTGCACGCGCATCTTCTTGAACGCGCGTACGACGACGTCGCCGGTCAGCCCTCGCTCCCGCTGGGCCTTGATCTGATCGATGATTTCGGACACCTTGTTCCTCTCCTTCCGTTCGTCGCCCCAAGACCACTGGGGCCCCGCCTCGGGAAGACGGCCGGTGAAGACCGGGGCACTGCCTCCCAGGTTCCGAACATAGAACCACTCGGAGTGCCAGCCCCGGTTTGACGACGGCAGCTTCACGTCAATGTAGTCCGATGCGCAGCCGGCGCGCAGCTGGAAGGTCACACCGCCCATGGGCGCCGGGACGTCCGTTGGCTTGTCCTTCCTCAGCCGAGCATGAAAGAAGTGCCTCCAGAGCGCCCAATGGGGATCGATCCCCAGGAAAGCCTCGCACAGCGTGATGAAGACTGCTATATGGAGCACACCGTTGGGGTTGAGGTGGTGCACCTCTGCCTCGTAGTAGTGCAGTAGCCCTCGGACAAATGGGTGCAGCGGGAGTCCAAAACCCCGCTCGAAGAATGAGGTGGGCACCACGATTTCGTCGTCCCCCGGCGAAGGGATGGCGACCCCCGTCGGCACACTCCACTTGGAGACATCCCGCGGAGGAAGGAACCCCTTCTTCTCCAGGCCAAGCGCGCGGCTAGGCCGAGCAGAGCACTCCGGCCACGACATCTCCGAGACAAACAGCGAAAAGGTGAGGGTAGGGGAAGGTGGGGATCTCTTTTCTCCAACTCCCTCGCTCTGGTTTTCTCTTGTCGTAGGCAAAGATAGGAAGGCGAGGAAAGCAAAGGCAAGTGACCTGCACAAGCGTCCCCGTGCCAGATTTATAGGAGCCGAACAAGCGCCGAGTCGAGCGGGCACCAGTCGAACAGACACCTCCTCAGGTGAAGCATCGCACACCCTCGGCTGCCATACCAGGCCCCCGGTAAACGCAATGATTTCCAATTCCTCTCTATGCATTTAAGTCTGATAGGACTACAGGAGACGCAAAGACACCGTTTCAAGCAGCGCACCCTATGGCCTCTTGGTCTTTGCCTTCGGGCCGGGTCGGCTGCTCCGAGACGCGTGCGAGAGGCCCGCTGGGCCGCTACAGCCCCCAAAGTGGCGAAAGAGCTCGATAGCTTGCGCCCGGGATCCAAATGCACGATCCACCAAGTGGACTCAAGCCACCCCAGCAGAAATTTGAGCAAGGGACGAGCACAAGGCGAGCCCCTAGTGGGCCTCTAGTTGGGTCGGCGGACGACCCAATCGCCTTAACTCGTGTCCGAGACCATACTTCACGCTCTCCCACGGAACCCATCGATGGGTGACAGCCAGCTGTGCTCTAGGACGGCAGACGGCCCAGAGTCCGATACGAGATCGAGTAACGAAAGGTTTCTCATGGGTCGCCCCCAGTGGGCCGGACACCCTACGCTGGGATCGTCCGCCTCCCCCTTGGGAGGGATCTCCAGGTCCCACTCGGATCACCCGTTATTAGCTCCACGAGCGCGGCGTTCAAAACAACGCGGGTAAATGCACGTTCGCTCACCCCCTCCAGGTCCCACACCTGCGGACAGGGCGTACACGTGGGATAGACAGTGGCCACTCCCCTCGTAGCGACCCTCTCCCGATAGGGACTCGAGATGAACGCCCTCGTCCAGCTATGACATAAAACGAGCACACGTTCAGCTACAACGTAAAACGAGCACTCGTCCAGCAACGACGTAAAACGAGCACACGACCAGCTACGACGTAAAACGAGCACACGTCCAGCTACGACGTAAAATAAAACGAGCACACGTTCAGCTACGACGTAAAACGAGCACTCGTACAGCTACGACGCTAAACGAGCACTCGGACACTGGAACCTCCCGAGAGGCATCTGGTCATCCGCGCCGACCAAGGCCGCGTCCAGCTACGACGTAAAATGAGCACTCGTCCAGCTACGACGCTAAATGAGCACTCGGACACCGGAACCTCCCGAGAGGCATCTGGTCGTCCGCGCCGACCAAGGCCGTGTCCAGCTACGACGTAAAACGAGCTCACGTCCAGCTACGACGTAAAACGAGCACACGTACAGCTACGACGCTAAACGAGCACTCGGACACCGCAACCTCCCGAGAGGCATCTGGTCGTCCTCGCTAACCAAGGCCACGTCCAGCTACAACGTAAAACGAGCACACGTCCAACTACGATGTAAAATGAGCACTCATCTAGCCACGAAGCTAAACGAGCACTCGGACACCGGAACCTCCCGAGAGGCATCTGGTCGTCCACGCCGACCAAGGCCGCGTCCAGCTACGACGTAAAACGAGCACACGTCCAGCTACGACGTAAAACGAGCACACGTCCAGCTACGACGCAAAACGAGCACTCATCGAGCTATGAGGCTAAACGAGCACTCAGACATCGGAACCTCCCGAGAGGCATCTGCTCGTCCGCGCCGACCAAGGCCGCGTCCAGCTACAACGTAAAACGAGCACACGTCCAGCTACGACGTAAATCGAGCACTCGTCCAGCTACGACGTTAAACGAGCACTCGGACACCAGAACCTCTCGAGAGGCATCTGGTCGTCCGTGCCGACCAAGGCCGTGTCCAGCTACGACGTAAAATGAGCACACGTACAGCTACGACGCTAAACGAGCATTCGAACACCGGAACCTCCCGAGAGGCATCTGGTCGTCCGCGCCGACCAAGGCTGCGTCCAGCTACGACATAAAACGAGCACACATCCAGCTACGACGTTAAACGAGCACTCGGACCCAGAACCTCCCGAGAGGCATCTAGTCGTTCGCGCCGACCAAGGCCACGTCCAGCTACGACGTTAAATGAGCACTCGGACCCAGAACCTCCCGAGAGGCATCTGGTCATTCGCGTCGACCAAGGCCGCATCCAGCTACGACGTTAAACGAGCACTCATACACCGAAACCTCCAGAGAGGCATCTGATCGTCCACGCCGACCAAGGCCCATCCAGCTACGACGTTAAACGAGCACTCGGACACCAGAACCACCCGAGAGGCATCTGGTCGTCTGCATCAGGATGCCCGCGCTTAAGAGAAACGGCCGCATACCAACTACTGACCCTCGGGGGCTCGAGTTGTCTGGGAAAGCGCCTAAAACGAAGTCATCACACAGATACAGCGATCAAAGAGAAAGTGGAAATTTTATTATAGACCCCTCGGTTCAATCATTACATAATGCTATGAAAGAACCTAAGGTCTACGCCCGGCGCACGCGCCCTACTGCTTCGATGAGGGCGCTCCTCGCCTTGGATAGCCGAGGAACGACTTCAAGCAGAAAGGCCGACAATGGCGATATCGCGGCCACGGCCTCCTCCTCCGCGTAGTTCGCCATCACCTACCATAATCGCCAAGATCACTCCTGGGATCCTCCTCCTTCACTTCATCGTCATCACCGAAGCTAAAGACCAGCGGGTGCGACGAAGCTATCAAAAGGTTGCAAAGGAGGATTCTGGGCTGGGGACAACCGTTTAAGTGAGCGGTGATGTCCTTATATACCTGAATGAAGGAAGGCTAAACGACTCCTAGTAAATGCAAATGCGGGAAGACGAAACGTCCTTCGTCGGATTCCGAAGCGGCCGGGAAGACGTATGGTCAAGACGTGCCAAACCATGCGTGACACGCGCAACGAAGCAATTAAAGGCTTTCGGCGGCAGAGCTACCCCCGCCCAGTCCTCCGGCAGCTGCCGGATGCGCTCAAAGCAACCCAGGCTGGAACCAACCGACCAGGCCAGTCGGATCGACCGACCAAGTCTGGTCGCCACACGCAACCATGTTTCGCCGACCAAGCTAAACCCCCGACCGTATCTAAACGAACTCGCTCGGGGGTTCGGGGGCTACTGACGAGTACTTATACCATGGGTACCCTAACGGCCTGGAGTGACGAACAGCTGCCCCAAGCCAAGCTTCGACCAAAGGCCCCGCGGGGCCATGAAGGACGATTGACCCTGACCTAACGAGCTGCCCCAAGCTCATCCCTGACCCAATGAGGCGTTCGACCCCCGTAGGTCAGACTCCCCGCGATCTCCGACCAAGCTGAGGTTATCTCCGCCGAGGGCCAAGTAACGGGCCTCCATCGGCCATTAGCCACGCACCCTACGGACACGATAGCTCAGAGTGACTGTGCGGGGGTAGGTGGCTCCTTCCCGAGGTGGTAAGGAGATGGCCAAAGTCAAGCTTCGGTCTCATCGTCCAAACGCGCACGGCATGAGGACGCGCTCCCTCCCAAGGCAACGCTACGCTTTGACAAAGCTTGCAGAGGGCAGTGCGCTATTTCCGTGAAACGCGAACCGCTTCTCGCCGGTGAGTCCACCTACCCGGCGTGGGAGGAAGCAGACGTTGTCCAAACGACAAAACGAAGGACCAGAGCTCGTAGCATAGATCACCTCGCCCTTTCCTCTCCCAACTTCCCATGTAACCTGCCCCCCCGGCTATATAAAGGGAGGCAGGATCCTCTGGGAGAGGCGACGGACTCCCTCCTCACGATCTTTACGAATAGGTTGTTCTTGCTCTCACGTTTTCGAGCCCTCAGCTCCCGCTTGTAAAACTGTGCAGCTATCTGCACCTAAGGCAATATAGCACCACCACACGAACTGGGGTAGGGACGTTCGGCCCGAACCAGTATACATCTTGGACTCCTAAGTCTAACCATTCAAGGAGAGGGAACGCGCGGCCCCTTAGACTTAAAAATTCACTTTTCGGTGCTCGAAACGCCGACAGTATGAATTTCCTAGATTATTCTTTTGGTGAGCTTTGGGGGCTGGGTGTTGGAAAGGGCTTTCTAGATTCGGTCATACTTGTGCTATGATTAGGACGGGTGTGGGAAAATTTGGGGTTTGGGCGTGGTTTGGATTCGGGCAGTGCAAACCCCCATGTTCGGGTAGAGATTAAAAGTAGTTCTAGTCATTTTCTGAGGGGTTGGCTGTTGAGAAAGTCGTATATCGTCATCTTAAATTTATTTAGAAACTAATAACACGAATTTTGGTTGGACGGTTTAAAAGTTATGGCTATTTTACTAACTGCTGCACAGAATCTGTCTCAATTGGCAGACGCTGTGGGAATTGACTGTTTAGGGCTACTTAGAGGCTGAATCAAATTTTCTCTATAACTAGAAAAAGATGGGAAATTTTCTGTAGTTTCTGAAAATGTCCTCGTTTACTGAATTTGGTGCTTTAAAAAATAGTTATGGTATTTTGAAGTTGACTGTCCAGTGGGCTGCTAATGCTGAATTTAAAGTCCAAATTCAGAACTTAAGATGGTTCGGGTTTGGGGGCAATGTGTGATAATTGTACTTGAAGTATGTGTTGTGTTTGGCTTGTTTTTGAGGAGGTTTGTATGCTGTAGGTGGTGTGACTTCGGGTGTGGCTTCGAGCTCACGTCCTTCTACTTCGCGCGGTAAAGAGGCAAGTATATCGTGCAATTGCGGATGGTTCATGGGGAGTAGTAATTGTTTAGTGCTAAAATGGCTTTCATGTGAATTCCCATACTTTGTTGCCAATTTATTGATGTCACCTTGTTCCATTATCATGATGAGTAACTATGGCAAAAGTAAGGTTGAAATTGTTTATCGCATCATTTGCATCATGTCATGAAAAGATTTCGAGCCAGGACGGTGAGAAAGTCATTAGAGGTCTTATGACTAATCCGGAGTGCTCTATTGAAAGACCTATTGAGTAGTCTCATCCACGGGGATGGATGGGAGCGTGATCTACTCGTAGGCCCCTCCACAGGGATGGTAGGGAAAAAGAGGGCGTCGCCGACGACGCGAGCACTCAAGCACTCTGATAAGCTCGAATGGTGCATTACTTGAGAATAAATGCATGGTGCATTGCATATGAGAATCTGATTTAGATGGTTAATCATTGTGGTAAATTATGTGCATCATGGAAAGAAACATGTTACCTATGTTAAGTTGCACTTTAATGAATTGTATTATTGTGAGATATGCTTGCTGAGTTTTGAAGTCATGCTTGTTTGTTCCTCATGACTATAGGTGCTTTGAAGACGACATCCAGGAGTGGGGCTTAGCGGCACAATGCACACTATTTCATAACTCAATCGCTAGTTTCTTTTGAATTATCTCTCTACCAATGAATAAAATAGAAGATCAACTTTTTAGAGTAGATAATAATGGAACTTGTGAGAAGGGAAAATGGGAACATTTTTGCTTTGAGTGGTGTTGGCTTTTGGTTAACTGCTGCATGGTGATGATTTGGTTACTGTTCTCTTTATTTACGCATCAAATGCTGAAATTACTTGATGGAACGTCTTGTAGATGAATCTTAAGGGTGGAATATTGAAACTTATAGTGAGCTATTCTTTTATGCTCATCCTTTGGACCGTCATTTAACTTTTACCAGTGAATTGTCTAGGGGTATGCTTGCCGAAATTAGTGTATTATTAGAATACCTAGTTGTGGATGTACTTGTTGTGGTAACATTCTGGGCACGTTAATGCTGGGGTGTTACAAAAATATACCAAGTGTTTCAAACCAAGTCCTGTTTTTGAAAATTTCTTCCAGAATCAAAACTTGACCTATATTGATCTATTAAAGTGCACCATGTGAGTATCTGCCTTGGAGCTAGACTTGTGTCATATATAGACTCACAAAAGGTTTTTTGAACTCATATTTGTCCAAAATGCAAAGGTTATCTCATGAAAGTTTGCTTATTTTCAAGTGTTTCTTTTATTCTCAAAAGAAGTCTATTTTAACAAAATTATGTGTGAAAACTTCATTCTCTTGATTGTATCATCGAGTCGAAGTGCTCAAATAAATCATTCATCAAAGATACGAATTAAGAGCAACTACGACTCAAACTTTCCTTTTGCTTGGATTCTCTACCTGTCAGGACCGGTGTGACCGCAAGGGGTGCGGTAGCACTAGTGGACGGTATGACTGGGGGTTACGCGGTCATACCGGGATGGTCGGGCAGGGGTAGTTTTGGCACATTTCTCCGTGTAACCGAATCTCCTCTCCATTTCTTTGGCTTGACCGTGCGGTTCTCATTCTTATCCTCCTCTTTCTCTCTCTCCTCTCAAGAACTCTCTCTCTTTCCAAAAATCTCCCAAGAAGAAATCTCTCAATCTGATCTTTCGATCAAAATCTCTTAGTCTCATCTTGATCTTCTGATCCAAGGTACTCTTTCCCTCTTTATCTTTTGAAATCCCTCGCATTGTTCAAGCCTTAGGGATCATATTTTGAAATTTTAGGGTTAAATACAAAATATGGATAAAACATGCAAAAATAACTCAAAAATTTTGGGTAAAATGAGTAGATAATTGACATCTAATGTCTCTATGTGCTATTCAATGGCCCGATCTACTCAAAACTCAAAAATTGCAAAATTAGGTTAAAAGCAACCGTGCAACCGGTCATACCGACCCCTTGGGCGGTAGCACCGCCCATGGCCTGTGCTACTGGATCCTTGGGCGGTATGACCGGGGTGACAGTTCTAAAATCCCATTTTTCCATTTTTATGCTACAAATGCATTATGATCCGACTCTAGGGCTATTATTCCTTGTTTTCACTCTATATATTCCTTGTTATCTCAGTCATCATGCCGCGGACTAAGAATTTGTCTCCTCCTCGCAGCAGCGAAGTAATTCGAAAATCAACCCGTGGTAGGGGTGTTCCTGTGGCTCATGATAGTGACAGTGATGACTCCCAATCTCGAGCTGCTAAGGATCGAGAGATCCGTAGGAAGATTCAAGCAGAACTTGGTGGGAGTTCAAAAGGGGGAAAGGGAAAGAATGCTAGTGTCAGAATCAAGTGAAAGTGATGATGAAATGGTGTAGATTTTGAAGAAGAAAATAATAGTGAAAATGAAGAGTCAGAAGAAGAAAACTTTGATGATTTCCAGCCCACCATGGATCTAAGAAAGATTAAGGTGGAAAAATACTTTTCTCTTCGGCTAGCAAATCAATACTTGCTCCACCGAAGTGCCATCTTGGACAAGTTCAGGACTTTTTTAGCAAAAAGTCTATCATGAGATTTAGCTAAACAAGGAGTTTGTAGATCACAAATGAGTGAGCTGGGAGCACATCAGAACAATTCCTTTATTTGTTGGGGTGCCCGAACTTTTTCATGGAGCATATCTTGCACACTTTGTTAGCATGAGGTGCGACTACAATGAAGATATGATCCGTCAGTTCTATGCCACTTTGCATATTTCTGATTCCTTTGATGAGATTACCTGGATGACGGATGCAGCGGTGTACACAGCTTCAAAAGTGGAGATTGAACAAGCCTGGGGAGTTTATCACAGAAGTTAGCCTAAAATTCACAGTGACTCCTCTCTTCCTCTCCAAGAGCAATATAGCTTCTATGATCCTTCTGCTCGAGTCAAGAGGCTGAGTAAGATGACTCACCTCCTTCCCACATCCAGCCTCATAAATAGGATTGTACGAATTACCGTTCATCCCAAGAACGGTAACTTCGATGATATTAGATGCTATGCATGGAATATTATGAGTAAAATCTTGAAGAAAGAAAAATTTAATGTGGTTGATTTTGTACTACGAGAGAAGCATTCCTCGGTTGGAGATTGTGGCAAACGGATCTATTTTGCTCCCTATATCATGATGATCATTAAAAGGGTAATAGGATATCGTGGTGGCTGTGGGAGTGCCCACCAGCCATATAAGCCACGAGAGGCAGGTCCTCAGGCTCAGGGAGGTCAGTCATCGCAGCAGCAGCCATTACAGCATGACCTTGGGGAAGAGGAGCAATAGGTACACCCGACATTGCAGCTCTACTCAGGACTCGCTCATGAGAACTTTGATATTTTGCATAATGCTATGATGAGCAATTTTGTGAGTCTCAGAATAGATATGATGAACAACTTTGCTCGTGTTGATGTTTATCAGGCTCAGACTCGCCAGGCTATTGAGGAGGTCAGAGGGAGGATGGACTCTATTGATTCTTCTATCACTGAGCTTCGCACTTCGTTTGAGGAGTTTCGCTCTCAACAGGCTCCTATTTCTTTTCACCGTTTTGGAGCTCGTCGCACTCCACCTCCTCCGCCGCCTCCTTCGTCTTGAGGATGCGCAGTTGCTCCCTTTTTGGTTTTTGATGACAAAGGCGGAGAAGTGAACAAGTGAAGATTAGAAGATTAGTCTTCTAAGTATTAGCTATGAACCTATATGAACCTTGTTTTCTATCTTTTGGTTGGCTATGTTTGGACTTTTACCTTACCTTTAGATGTTTATGGTTATCTTGGATGCTTAATAATTATGGTTTCATGTTACTCATGTTCATTTTCTCATTTTCATTGATTATATTTGGTTATCCTTGGATTCAAAATTTAAAAGGAAACTCCATCAAAATTTTATCAAAAATCCCAAATGTGCAAACAACCTTCCTTCATTCTTTTCGCACATATTCAGGGGGGGTTTTCAATTAAATATTGGTTGTCTTAATGATATTTTGTGCCTAACTTCTTTCTAAATGAAAAGGCAGAATATTGTTAAAACCAAGTCTTTTTAGTATACAACTTGTTTTTTCTAAGTTGCATATTCAAAATTTCAACATCTATTTAAATTTTATACAAGGATTGTCATCAATTACCAAAAAGGGGGGAGATTGAAAGCATCTAGGCCCTCAATTCGTTTTGGTTTTGGTAACTAATGATAATTGAGGTTAAAGGACTAACGTTTTCAAATAATTATTCTAAGAACAAGTTAGTCCAAATTTCGATGACCATGGAGGCATGAAACTGGTGAAAAAGAAAAGCAATCGTCAAAGATAGATGACCAAGGTATAAAATTTAAGGACTTTCATAATCTTTTTGCTGATCTCGGAGTTTGGAAGAAAAAGATCGGATTGCTAGATTAGGCGCCTACTATAAAGAGGGGTTTCTTGTCGCGCGATTGAGGTCGATAAAAGTCTGAAGGCTCAATTCTTGTTAAATGGAACAACTTCTTGAAAATGCATTCAAAATAGAAATTAAAATGCTAAAGATTGCATTTTTGGTTCTATGGGGCCTCTGGTCAAACCGGCCGTCGGTATGACCGGGCCCAGGCCGATCTGTTTTTTCCAGAAAGGATGCATTTTGCTCCTATGGAGGGCGGTATGACCGGTGGCCCTCCGGTCATACCGGTGAGCGGTATGACCGGACCCTCTCCGGTCACACTGGCCAAGTGACCAACGGTCACTGACGGTGCATTAAATGCACAGTATTGACCGTTAGCCTCTGAGAGTCGATCATACTGGATCAGGAGCGATATGACCGGCCTCCCAGCACAATTTTGAGCAACTTTTGGGTAACGGCTAGTTTTGGTTGGTTTGGGGTTATAAATACCCCTCCACCTACATTCTAGAGGATGTTTTTGGACCTCATTGATCATCCTTGAGCTCTAGATTGCCTCCTACTCATTTGTGTGCATTAAATTCTCATCTTGAGAGAGTTAGGAGAAATTTGAGTGGTTCATTAACTGTTGAGCTTCTAGACACTCATTTCAACCTGGAGCAAGCGTCATCACCTATTACTCTTGGAGGTCGCCACCTCCTAGACGGCTTGAAGGCGTGTGGCATCGGTGATCTTCTCAAAGAAGCTTGTGAGAAGGCCCGATCATTTGTTAAGGCAAGGAGCTCGCCTAACCAGAGCGGTGAAGAGCTACCACGAGTGATCGAGGATGGCTCAAGCGGGTAGAGCCGGCTTGAAAGCGTTCAAGTCAGCTCAACGTGGAGTAGGGGAGACCGGTAAGTCTTCGAGACCACAGGATAAAATTCTCGTCTCTCATTTTCTTGTGATTTGCTTTTGTTATTTTTTTGCTAAATTACATTTCTAGCAAATTGACTAGATTACTTGTGCTTAGCATTATTTATTGCTCTATTTGAATTGCTAAAGTAGTTTATTGTTACCTAAAGATTATATTTGTAAATTTGCAATTATTGCTTCTATAGCTTAGTATTTTAATTAATTACAAATTAGAATAAAAAATTTAGAAACCTCCTACTCACCCCCAAATAGATTCATAACCTCTCTGAATCTTAGCCAAACCGGTAATAAAATCCGTTCCGATTTCCTCCCATTTCCATTCTAGAACCTTCAATGGTTGTAACAAACCAGCAGGTCTTTGATGCATAGCTTTTACCCTTTGGCATACGTCACATAAAGCAATGCGCTCAACTACCTCACGCTTCATGTTAGGCCACCAACACCATTCCTTCAGATCTTGATACATCTTAGCACTTCCCGGATGAATTGAATACATGGAATCATGGGCTTCCTCAAGAATCAGCTGCTTAAGCTCCTTGTTTGGTACACAGATTCTATGCTTAAAACACATGATACCCTGCTCATCCACACTAAAATTCTCACTTAAGCCTTCATCTTTCTTGGACTTAATTCTGCTGATTTTCTCGTCATCCCTTTGACCTTCTCTGATTTGATCTTCAAGTGTTGGCTTCACTTCCAAGGCAGCTATAAATCCTTGTGGTACAACTTCCAATTTTAGCTTCTGAAACTCCTTACACAACTCTGGTTGATCACTTGATATCGGCGTATTTTCACTGTGGCTCTTACGAATCAAAGCATCGGCTACCACATTAGCCTTACCAGGATGATAATGGATTCCAACATTATAATCCTTGATCAATTCCAACCATCTCCTTTGCTTCATATTGAGATCCGACTGAGTGAATATATACTTTAGACTCTTATGGTCTTTATATATCTCACATCTGTTTCTAATGACATAATGTCGCCATATTTTCAATGCATGCACTACGGTAGCTAATTCCAAATCATGTGTTGGATAATTCTCCTCATGCGACCTCAATTGCATCGACGCATAGGCAACAACCTTGCCATTCTGCATTAATACACATCCCAGGCCTTGCCTTGAAGCTTCACAATATATATCAAAGCTATTCTGCACATCTGGAAATACTAAGACAGGTGCGGTCGTCAGACACTTCTTTAACTCTAGAAAACTCTTTTCGCACTCTGGCGTCCATCCAAACTTCTTCTCCTTCTTCAACAACTACGTAAGGAGTCTAGCAATCGTCGAGAATCCTTCTATGAACCGACGGTAATATCCCGCCATTCCCAGAAAACTATGAATCTAAGTAACTAACTTCAGTTGCTCCCAATGTAACATTGCTTCTACCTTGCTTGGATCAATAGCAACTCCATTATTAGTCATTACATAGCCACAAAATTCAACCTTCTCCTTACAGAAGTCACACTTGATGAACTTAGCATACAACTGTTGCTCTCTCAGCCTTTCCAAAACCAACCTCAAATGTTCAGCATGCTCCTCTTCAGACTTAGAGTAAATAAGAATATCATCTATAAACACAACGACAAACTTGTCCAAATAGACCATAGACCTTATTTATCATATTCATGAAATATGCTGGAGCATTGGTCAATCCAAAAGACATGAACGAAAACTCATAATGTCCATACCGCGTAGAAAATGCAGTCTTAGGAACATCTTCAGAACGGATCTTCAATTGATGGTATCCCGATCGAAGATCTATCTTAGTGAAAACTTCAGCTCCTCTCAGCTGATCAAACAAATCGTCAATCCTGGGCAATGGATACTTGTTCTTGATTGTCACCTCATTAAGGGCATGATAATCGATACACATTCTTAAACTTCCATCCTTTTTTCTAATGAAAAGAACTGGTGCTCCCCACAGCGAAGAACTAGGTCTTATAAAACTTTTATCAAGCAACTCCTCGATTTGCTTCTTCATCTCGACTAACTCATCTGCTAGCATTCGATATGGTCTCTTTGCTATCGGTACTGTTCTAGGCACTAACTCAATAACAAACTCAATATCCCAATCTGGCGACAAACCTGGCAAATCCTCGGGAAAAACATCTGGAAATTCTCTTACAACTGGCACATCCTCCATGCTAGCAACTTTCACGCTATTAACCATTACTTGACCATCACGAACGGCTGTCGCATGAACTTCCACTTTCTTGCTACTAGGGCTTTCCAATGACACAACTCTCTGGCCACAATCCAAAATAGCTTTATGTTTCGATAGCCAATCCATTCCAAGGATAACATCTAGGGTTTGAGTATCCAACAAGATAAGATTCGCTAGGAATTCTATCCCATCCATGAGCAACTTAACTCCCAAACACCCAAGGCTAGATCTAAGTTCAGATTGTGGGGCTTATACTAAAAGCACACACTTAATATTCTTAACATCAAATCCATTCCCAATCGCAAAACTCTGAGAAACAAATGAATAGAAAGCTCCAGAATAAAATAAAACTGTAGTAGGTACTGAGTTAATCAAAAACTTACCCAGCACAACATCTGATGCCTCCTGAGCTCTATCCGCAGTGATATGGTTGACTCTACCACGTACTATTGCTTGAGGTCTATTTCTAGCTTGACCTGTCGCACGGTTCCCTCCTGATGCAGGTGCCTTGGCAGGTGTTGTTCCCAAGTTGAAACAAACTGGCGTGATTCCTCCCTTCTTAGGACACTTGTTAGCAAAATGTCCTGGCTCATTACAAGAATAGCAACATCTGATAGCAGACTGTTGACTTCCTCCCGGCACATTACCTCCTTGAGCTGGCGTGTGGGAATTCTGATTTGCAGGGCGAGGTGTGGGGATTGATGTCTTATTTGCGACTTGCGGCTGAAACCTAGGAAACTGTTGTAGACACATTCTCAATCTGAACTGGTTCGGTCGCCCTTCTTGATTAGCAATTATGCGTTTGCGATCCTCACCAAACACTACAAGAATCAGGGAAAAATTCGTGGGCCAAAAACCCACGAATTTAATTTAAATTCGTGAGCAAACCGTCGAATTTAGTTCACGAATTTAACTGGACGAAATTAATTTAAATTCGTGGGTTTCTTCCAAGCCCACGAATTTAATTGGGTTTCTGAGTTAAATTCGTGGGTTTAATAAACCCACGAATTTAACACAGATTAAATTCGTGGGCAAATAACCCACGAATTTATCAGATTAAATTCATGGGTTTAATAAACCCACGAATTTAATCTTATAAATCCTGGGTTATTTTGCCCACGAATTTAATCTGTTAAATTCGTGGGTTTATTAAACCCACGAATTTAATCTGTTTAAATTAATGGATTTATTAAACCCACGAATTTAACTGTCATTTTTACAAAAAAAATGTATATATCCAAATGTATGTATTTATATATATATATGTATCGCACTCAATACATATAACAACTAAAGAAGAAAACAAAAGGCAAAAAGAAAATTGAAACTAAAAATTGCCAAGCGAAGAATAAATAAGAAGGATCATCTATTTTGTTCAAATCTGATCAGAAACACTAACACAAAAGACAAACTCCACAATGAAGTTCAAGCGAACGAAGAATTAACAAACGAGACACCAAACCTATTACCAGTACTAAAATACCGAAACCAACCTTTTAACTCTTCAAAACCGGCTTAAAACTAAGTCTCCGAAATGTACAAAATTTCGGCATGACCTCTCTTGTAAATAGGACATCCACTTAGTAGACAAAAAAATATTTGCAGTTATAATATATATATCAATCTCTCAAACCAGAAGGAGACATTCTAGCAGATTCTTAGATAATCCAATCACACATCCAACGGCAATTTGTAAACTACGCAATGACGTACAACACATTACAACCGCAATAGATACAATCCACATTCTATTAAAATAAGTCCATCACAATAAGTCGATCACAACGTATCCATCACAACAAGTTATAAAGTACAACAGTTATACACCAATCGAGCTCACAATGGAATTCATGCCTCGGGTTGTTGGAGTTGTGGCGCTACCACCACCGTATTTGTTGAAGATGTCTTCTATGATGTCGCGTTAGTACGTCTTTGGAGGGCGTGACCTAGAAACCCGCAAGTTCAAGATTAACTTAGGTTGTGCTACAAGTAACATTATGCTGATTCACATGAATGTCAATATGAGAATATCAATAGTACTATTCAACCAAGACACAATATGAGAATATCAATACGACAGGTCAAGCTAAACAAGAATAGATATTATATATAAGAACTACACGTACGAGCTAGTCAAGATATGCTGCAATAATCATATGAACATCAATCTCATATTCAATGAAGTATCAAAGTAATACTCTCTAGTATTAACATAAGGCCAAGATTACAACTAAGATTATTTAATTCAACTTCCAAAGGCCCCAATTGCATCACTGAGTATTCAAAAGATAACAAATAGTGAAAATAGTTCAAAGAAGCAATTAAGAGTTTTGGTAGTCATTTTATGAGTTCAATATACAAAGTACAAATATAAAGCATTCTACAAGGATAAACAATCAGATTGTACATGGGAAAACAACACATTCTACAAGGATGCCATATAAAGCATTTAAAACATAAGTTCACAATTGAACAAGTTGTCTTAAGATAACTTTTCAATTCCAAGAAGTCAGCACAATATAAGGTTCGAAATCAAAAAGTTATTGACAGAAAGAAAAAATCAAATAGCACGTAATGGGTTAATAATTTGGTAAACCATCACTTATCTACAGAGCACAAAGAATGAACTTTCATAAGCACACAGGTTAACCTTTTCAAGTATGAACATTGAGATGATTTGTGCAAGGTTTAAGAAAGAGTTGCCTAAATGTCCTAAAATTGACTAAGTTGTGCATTTCAACAAAAATTATCACTTTTGCAACAGATTACTCAGATTGATATATACTAAAAGAATGAACTAGATTTCCTACGGAAGTATATGTCCATCCGCTGCACATGTAATCTCATATTCAATGAAGCATATGTAATCTCATATTCAAAGAATGAACTAAAGTTCCTACGGAAGCATATGTTCCTAAATTTGAGCAAGAGAAAGGAAGGGATGGGGCAGGTAGCTCACCAAGTCATCAAACTCCACAACAAAGTTCAAGCTAACGAAAAATTAACAAACGAGACACCAAACCTACTACCTCTACTAAAAGACCAAACCAACCTTTAACTCTTTAAAACCGCTTAAAACTAAGTCATTGAAATGTACAAAATTTCGGCATGACCTCTCTAGTAAATAGGACATCCACTCAGCAGACAAAAAAACATTTGCAGTTATAATATATATACCAATCTCTCAAACAAGGAGACATTCTAGCAGATCCTTAGATAATCAATCACACATCCAAAACGGCAATTTGTACACTACGTACGCAATGACCACCACCGCCACCGGCGCTGTTGAAGATGTCTTCTATGATGTCGTCGTTAGTAGGTGCTGGAGGGCGTGACCCAGAAACCTGTAAGTTCAAGAATTGACAAACTTAGCTCGTGTCGCAAACTTAGAATGTTTTCGACATCCATACATGTGGTGTCGTGTGAGGTGGCTGCAGGGCCCACGGGTTGAAGTACATATGCATTCCTTGGCTTGGCATAGGTGGTGGGTACATGTAGAACGGGTTTGGAGGCTGGGAGCCCTGTAAGGCATAGACAGGTACATCATGCCACATATAAATCATTCATTCAAATTTTAAATAATGAATTGAACCAATCCGTCTTTACCTGTGGTGCCTCTCCTGTAGAAGGTGGCTGCATCTGTGGAGTGAACATGTAGAAAGGAGGAGGAGGCTGGGAGCTCTGTGGATCATAGTTTGTGATATGAAGTACACATAATAGAGTTTTTTGAAAATAAAGAATGCATGAGAATATCATATAACCCGAGGTGCATCTCCTAGGGTGGTGCCCGCATCCCAAGAGGGTTTATGAAGGACGCCGGGGAGGCCGAGCACCTGTGATGCTTCTCCTTGTGGTGGTGGCTGCATGTGCGGAGAAAACATGTAGAAGGGAGGTGGCTGGGAGCCCTATGACATAATAGTCCAGTTTGTGAATTTGTGATTTTACGATCTAAGTGAATTAAAGAGTAATGAACTCAAGTATGTTTACCTGCGGAACAGGAGGGCGAAATACTGGCACGTTAGGTCCAAGAGAATGTGACAGTTGCTGCATATAGATTGTTTGTTAGATTTTAATCACAAATGTAAACTTGAGCGTTTTGTTCAAAGTTGAGATTGTACCTGCAGATACATTTTCATGTATTCTGAGTCTTCTCGGCTTCTGCGAGCTTCCTCTCATGCTTGACGAGACTCTTCTCGCTTGCGAGCCTCCTCGCGCTTCACGAGCCTCCTCGTGCGCTTGTGCTTCCCGTGTGGATCTCGACGAGCGAGCACTCCCCTGTGAGGAAACCGAGCCTCGTGGACGACGATCGCAGTCCACAACTCCATCCCCCATGGCCCACCTACAAACGATATATACTGAAATGTGAAATTGCAATATTTTTTTTCCTTACTAGAGCGAAAACAAATAAAATCAGTTTTATTAACGAACCTCCCATGCTTTAGGCCCCCTCCAGCGTGGTACAACGCTCCACATCGATCGGTGCGACCCTCCAATCAACCTCCGCCCATGACGTTGTGTCATTTGTTCTCATATGACGCTCGCAAAAAAACATTTTGGTGCTCCGGATGTAAATTTGCACAAAACATATTGTGTCATTCATACTTTCCATCCTCTCACTAGCCCGTCGCCGCACAACACATCCGGTTCTGTGAATCCTCGCCTTGATGCCCCCGGATGTAAACTTCCACAAAAGTGGGAGTACTCCCACTTTCACCTCCTACGATGCAAAGTTATAAACAATTATAATACCGATACATAGTGACAAATTCAGTAACAATTATAATACCGATACTTACCATGCGTTGCTCTAGGCCAATGTGTCCGTCTGCGCTGCACTTGTGCTTCCCCAATCTACTTCTTCTGCTCCTCGATTTCTATTTGATTTTTCTTGAAAATCCTCCAGACCCCAGACTGCACATCCACCTCCAAGCCTCCATGTCCTTCATTATCCAATCGACCGAGCTCGAGATACTCTTGTTCTGTCAGTGTATCCTCCTCGCCTCGGTCCTCTTCTCATGTTCACCTTCTTCACCCTCTTGTAAAATTGATGACAGCTTGAATGCGTGCATTGCTGAATGAATCTCCGAGAACCTTTTGTGCCGCCCTGTTGAAGACGCTTTTGGCCTTCTTCAAAGCGTTGTAATCGTCCTTGTTCTCAAGGTGGAACCTCTCCTGCATATAATCACACACTGTCAAATTATACTTACATTTAAAGCAATACTCAAATAGAGTAAATACATAACGCAAACTCACCTGAAGCCACCCCACATCGCGCTCTAACATGTTTGGTTGTCTTCGCCTCCTTCCACGTTCTCCTTCAACGCCCAAGCTTCCAGGTTGGGGCGCGAATCTATCCTCACCGACTCAACCATGCCAGTAGTAGTACCGCCAAGGGCTCCAAAGACGGCGTTAACCTTTGTAATGTGGCCCATCCCAGTCCAACCCGGCTCTTTCTAGTGCCTACAACAAAATACAAGACAAAGATGCATCAAAACAATAAGTTGTCACCTAGCTAATGCTAAAAGAGAAGATATAATCATACTGCTCCCCGTACCTCTATCAACCTCCTATCGGCGGGTTGCATCTCTGACGAACTGAGACGGTTTTAGAAACCTGAAATGCAAATAATTAGTTCATAGACATTACAATATAAATATGGAGATTAAATGATAATCCAATACTACACATATACCGATGGTACCCAAGAAGACCCGCCTCTTCACTGGCTCTAAGGTCGCCTCAACTCTGCAGATCTCGCCGCCTCGGCCTCGGCGTCAGATTCAGATTCTGTTGTCCCACCGCCACCACCCCAACGACCTTCTCATCGTCCGCCTTGCCCATGTCGCCATGCTCACATCCCAACCGCCTCCTCTCGCAACCCCTACCTCCCCTCGCCCTCCCGTGGCTGCTCCCGCTTTGTTCTCGTGTCTCGCCATCAAGCACCTCGAGCTGCTCCCGCCACTGCCTAATCTGCGCCCAAAGAAATATATGCGCTGCCGCCGAGTCCTCGACCATCGAACCCTTGCTCCTCGACCTTACGGAGGACGCACCACCGAACTTGCCTTTAAGCTTGTCAACCTGATGCCTGAACATACTCATCTGTTCAAATTTGACAAGAGTTAGTATACAGGTTTACAAATAATTTTCAATAAGTTGCAAAAAGAATGAGACAACTATAACATGTAAAAAATGAAGGAGACAACAATGACTTGTAGAAATGAACGAGGCAACAATAATCTTACAAAATATACATATCAAAAGTCGTCGGCGTCGAATCGCTTCGCGACTCAGATTTCATTGAGACGTGCTTGAAGACGCAATCCTTACGACTTTTGAGGGTGTTTCCGTGACGGGCCGGGTTCATCATTATTACGTGCGTGGCATCGGTAGGTAATTGATCGAGTCCCGCCGTCGGAGACAAGGAAAGAATCCCTATAGCTTCTTCTTGATATACATCACCCACATCATCCTCTACGTTACTTGCCACATACGAAACATCCCGGAGGATATACTTGAGGTTAACTTTAAATACAACCCACCAAGCCTTCAAGCTACGGTTAGGATAGCTCGTAGTACACTGCTCAACTCGATGTGCAAGCACGATGTTATTGATATGGCCTGCCGCGAACGTGCTTCACCTCCACCATCCCAAAGTCATCGACACGTGTGCCGCTGTGTGGATCGAACCAATGGCAATCAAAAACACAACCTTCGCTTTGCCACCCCAAAGGTATAGTCAATTATGTTTTGTACAATACCGTAGTAGTCTAATATATCGCCACTGAATCGGATGACGTTGTGACTACTCATTGTTTGAAGTAGCCGCAAGTGGACGGCTAGCTTCTAATTTCACTGTTCAAAACGAAACCCGCTCATATCACAATGACTATAGCTCCTTGCCGCCACATCACCATGTGAGAGCTGCCGAGATCCTCGTGGACGGAGGCATCACGCATACACTATATAGCAACATTCATCACTGTTAGTCTAATATTAAGTTATTACAACAATTCATTTTAGAAAAATGAATAAATAGTCAAATTACATGTTGATTTTAACCATTGCACGAAGCTTGGGCCGCCTTTCAACCCATCACGACGTAGGTTATCCAATTGCTTAGTTGTGGGTTGTCGAGTTGACTTCCAATTTTCTTTGTCAAATACTCTGGCCATTTATTCTCGGGTTAAAAGGACACTACACTGAAATGTTGAAAACATAATTCAAAAAGTCACTTACTCAAAATATTTTTCAACTTCTACTATGTTAGTGAACATGTAAAGCATGGCCATGTTCCACTCCTCATACTCAACATGGTGTGCAGTGTACGACCCAACAGGTTGACCCTTGCATTGAAAAAGCTTAAGTTCGCTGAACGGTTCTTCTTCCGCGGCACGGTACCGATTCTTACGGACATTCATGTTGTGCTTGAGTGCGAAATACTTTGTTGAGAAGTTTGTGATCTCTTTACTTGCATAAGCCTCTGCGATACACCCCTCTACCCTTCCCTTGTTGCGCACTGTAGCTCTAAGCTTTTTCAACTCCCTTTCCTGACTATACATCCATCTGAACTGCGCAGGGCCTCCAACCTTCGCTTCCCAAGGTAGATGCACCAGCAGATGTTGCATCACATTCATAAAACCAGGTGGGAAAGTTTTTTCCAACTTGCATACAAGCAATGGAATTCCCTTCTCCAACTTCTGCATCAACGTCTTAGAGATTTCCTTACCGCATATCTGCATATAGAAGTAACTGAGCCCGGCCAACATCCTCCACAACTCATTATCAAAATAGCCACGAAACATTACCGGAACAAGTCTTTCCATGATAATATAGTAATCATGACTCTTTAGCCCGTTTAGCTTACCGATGCTGACATTCATAGCCCGTTTTATGTTAGATGCATAGCGATCAGGAAACTTTAGAGTTTTCAACCACCTCAAAATCTGTTTACGGTCTTCTGGCTTCACATAGTATGGAGCTCGTGGCCGGCTCTCATTCCCATTTAAACCAACTTTAACCTCGATCCACGGCCTAGCACAATGATCACCCATGTCTTTCCTAGCACTCACGTTATCCTTTGTTTTGTCGGTTACATCAAACACCATGCTTATGATGCTTTCTGCCATATTGCGCTTTTGGTGCATCAAATCTATGTTATGCGGCAGAATCAAAGCTTTCGCGTAAGGCAGCTCCCAAAGAAAAGAAATATGAGTCCGTCCGTGGTCCTTTCCATAGCCGATGAAACCCACTTAGTAGATCGCATGCCGACTATGCCATTCAGCTATCTCCTCTCCCGTGAGTCGCGTCGGCCCTTTTTAACTTTCTCGTCCTTTTGAAATGCTTTGGCGCGCTCCTAAAAGGGTGCTCGCGGAAGCCATCGCCGATGGCAATCGAAGAATGTGATCTTTTACCGCATGCGTGAGCCTAAATGCATCGTAGTCACCATACAAATTGGACAACACAGCGACCATGAACACACCACCGCCCAAATGCCATATGCCAACAAATCATGGACCGACCACGGTATGCGGCTCGTAAGGTAAATTCTCGCCACCAACGCTGTCGATGCCTTTTCCTCGCCACAACTTCTTCACTCATCAATTAAGGGCCGCATGAACACATTGAGATCCTTCCTGGATGCTTAGGACTGGAATGACAAGAGCAAGGAATATGAACCCCTCTTTCAAGCAAATCTCGTGGAAGATTGTATGGCATGATGAAGACCGCCAACAAGAGTAGGGCTAGCGCTTGTCCGAAGGTGTGAAACCGTCCGTGGACAAACCAAGACGGACACTCCTAGGTCGCTTGCAAATGCAGGATCGAATCGGTCCAATGCCCGCCATGCCTCGCCATCGACGGATGCACCATCATATCCGGTCTTGGTCCTCGTGTTTACCTTCTTTGTGCCACCGCATATGTTTCATTGCTTCTTTTGACATGTACTGACCGCTTAAGCCTATCCGTGATCGGCATGTACCGGCTATTTAGTCGCGACCTTTGTAGTCACCGATACCCCTTCCTCATCTACCACCTCAACGAATCGCACTTACCGCAATGCATACAATGGGTATCCTTGTCATGATCCTTCCGAACAAAGATGCAATTATTCTCGCACACATCAATCTTCCGTAATTCATCCCGAGGCCGCCATCAACTTTTTCGATTGGTACAAATCCTTTGGCATCTTGTGGTTAGGCGGAAGGACATCATTCATTAGTTCAAGCAAAGCGTTGAAGCATTTGTTCGAAAAGTTGAACTTCGACTTCATCGACATAAGCCGTGTAACCGCCTGCAGGACGGTCACATTGGTCAAGTCATGCGACTTCGTCGTCCGAGGCGCCAAGTAGCCTATAGAATTCCTTAACCTCCTCCGGTGTGACCCCTCCCGAGTTAAATTCATCCCCGCTAAGATCATCCAAAGATCTCTTCCATCCGGTCGTGATCCTCCACATGGTCCAAAGATCTCTTCTCGCTCAATGGCACGCCTGCGGCCTCTCCATGACGGTGCCACACCAAATAGTTAGGCATGAACCCGTTTTTGCAAATGTGATACTGCACTATATCCTTGCTGTAGTAGCTGTTATTCTCGCAGAGGGTACACGGGCAATACACATATTCACTCCTCCAAATAATGCTTGCTTCAAGAAAGCATCCGTGATCGCCCCATTCCTTGAGTGCCTCCCATCACTCCTCCATCCGTCATAAATCGCCTTCGATCGTCACCCATTATCAAAGCTAAACAAATGAAACAATGTCAATGTACGACCGTGGCTTAGGTGACAAAGACAACCCTATTAGGAAAGATGTGTTCTAAACCCACCCAAGAATGGAGGCTATTGCATGCGACCTGTGACGTGCTTGCTACGAACGAACGAAATTTCGGCAAAGATAATCCGGCCGTTCTCCAAACGCATGCCCGATCTTTGGTGCGCCGGAGAACAACAGGTTATGTGGCCAAATCACGCTCGATCGCCGCACGCCATAGGCCCTATGCAACAACCAACATTCTCGGGCTGTCCAAAATACGCTGAACAATTCCGGAACCGCGCACCTCACAAGCAAATGCGAGATGCGCCGTTCCCGAATGGGTGACGCCTATGCTCTCTACTATTCAACACAAACCCTAAACTCTAATGTTATATACAACGGCAGCGAGAAAATAAAAATATATATATCATATGCAGCGAATATAAAATGAGATGAAATAACTTTAAACGAATATAAAAAGAGACGAATATACCTTCTCCAACGCCGGTGGGGCGTCGCGGGTCCGGGAGGCGGGTGGCGCCCGGCGACGGCGAGGCGGACCGACGGGTGGCACCGCGATGGAGCGCAGCGCGCGCGCGCGGCGACGAAGCGGGTTGAAGCGCAGGCCGCCGGCGGGCGGCGGCGTCTCGCGACCGAGCCGGGCGATGGGCACGGGTGGGAGGGCGGCGGGCGGCGGCGGGCGGCGGCGGCAGCAGGCGAAGGCGCAGCGCTGGTGGTCGGGCGGGTGGCGGCAACGCGCGCGGCGGCGGCCGCCGGCGAGGCAGCAGCGGGCGGCGCACAGCGGCCGGCAGCGGCCGGCGGCGTCACGGCAGGCAAGGCGTGGCGGCGGCCGACCGAGGCGGAGTCGCGGCGGCGCGCGCGGCGGCGGCGGCCGGGCCGGGCGACGGCGGCGCCATCAGCGGGGCGGGCCGGCGCACGGCCGAAGGGCGAGGGGCGGGCGGCCGGCCGTGCGGGTCTCGGCGATCGAGCGGCAGGGCCGCCGGCGGAGGCCGGCCGGGCGGTGGCTCGTGCGGCCAAGTGGGCGGGCGGGACGGCGGCGGGCGCGGGCGGGCGGGCGGGCGGGGCGCGGAGCGGCCAGCGGCGGCGGCGCGAGCCGTGGCGGCGGCGGGACGGGCGCGGCGCGGCGGCGCGCGCGCGGGTCGGGAGGCACCGCTCGGCTCGTGCATGTGCGGGCCCGAGGGTTTTTTGGCCCGAGTTAAATTCGTGGGGAATGCTGGCCCACGAATTTAAATATTTAAGTTCGTGGGTAATTTTTGGCCCACGAATTTAAATGTTTAAATTCGTGGGTAATTTTTGGCCCACGAATTTAAATGTTTAAATTCGTGGGTAACTTCTGGCCATGAATTTAAATGATTAAATTCGTGGGTGTTATTAGAGCCCAGGAATTTAAATAAATAAATTCGTGGGTTTCATTTTGGCCCACGAATTTAATTAAAATCGTGGGTTTTATACAAACCGACGAATTTAAATAAATGAATTCGTGGGTTTTTTTTGGGCCCACGAATTTAAAAAACCCACGAATTTTTCTCTGTTTCTTGTAGTGAAACTCGTTGCGCTTGTCCTCCAAGATCAAAGCTTTGTTGACCAACTCCTGGAAATCAGGGAAGTTGTGGGTGATCAATCCCACCTGCAGTCCAGAGTTTAATTCCTTCATAAAATGAGACTACCTAGCCTTGTCTATAGCCACATCTTTAGGGGCATAGCGAGCTAACTGAGTGAACTTATTCAAATAATCGGCCACTGATTGACCTCCTTGCTTTAGAGCTCTAAATTCCTCCTTCTTGAGAATCCATCATGCCTTCAAGTACATGGTACTGACGAAAAGCAGTGGTAAATTCATCCCATGTGATCTCTAGTGGGGCTTCATTTGTGGCACAATAGTTCTCAGCACAGAGTACCTACTCATTTCCCTCACACTAAGTGATGTGCAGCTTCCTTTCAATAGTCCTAAGCCAATCATCGGCTTTCAATGGATTGACATTGCCTGAGAATGTAGGCGGATGAGTCCTAATAAAATCAGACAGTTTGGAGTAGGTACACGATCCATTGTTGCCTTGTTGAACACTGTTGCTATTGATAGCTTGGGTTGTCACACTCTGAACTTGTTGCATCATTGTCTGCATAAGCTGAGTCTATGCTGCAAGAAAAGCTCCCAGATTCTGCATATCAACTGGCGATGATGGTTATGGCGATACAATGTCATTTGGGGTTGTCATTATGGCGAAGACCACTTCCTGAAGCATCGTTGTTTCCACGAGTGTTCACCATCTACTGATTGCTTCTTGGGTTAGGGAAGAGAGATGCAGCAAAGATAAGATGCAAGAATTTCTAAGGTGGGGGAAAACAGGTTAAACCAAAACTTGAACAACTTTATTAATACTTCATATGTTTGCTTACAAAAGCCTAAGAGCTATGTAACACATACTGCACACCCAGCAACTAAAGAATCAAACTAAACACACAACCTTAACGACTACTACAAAGGTAAAAACTGTAAGGACCCGAATCCACTGATTCGAACCCACTGTGTTTACCGCACTAGTCCCAGGATCAACGCTAGTGCACACAGCTCAACATTGGTACATATCACATCATACTCAACGATAATAGAAATAGTAGTTCATTTATTGATATAGTTAAATGTATGATCTTATGACCAACTTACATTATTAAGCCACGTAGGGCAAGGCTTGAATTATAAGCTAAGAATTAAGCAGCGAAAAGTAGAAAATGTAGATAACTCATCAGTTCACCACAGGCAACCGACAAGGCTCGGACCCTAATGACTCGCGTCCTCTTGGAACTCCTCCTCCAACACAGGTGTAGATTATTCGACTGTTGATTATTGTTGTTAGCAAGGGTGAGTACTTAAAGCACTTAACAAGTTGTGCACAGGATGCAGTTCTATGTAACTATATGCCAGGCTTATTCCAAAGGATAGCCTATCATGGCTATTTTGCAATAAGCAGCATTTATGAACAAATACAATAAATAGATTGTAAAGACTGTAAAACAATTAACAATAATAGATAGATTCAGCATTCTTTAAGTAAACCAGGTTTCCAATCCTAAATCAAATTCCACCTTCCACATGGCATTCTGCCATCCCAACCAAGTTGTCCAGTTAATTAAGCTAACCCTTAACTGTAATTCCCGAGCAATGCTCAATACCGCGAGCACGGCTATCCGAATAGTTTCACACTCTGCAGAGGTTATGCACTTTACCCACGCGATACAACCAAACACCACCAAGGCGAGTGATTATAACAAAGCCTTTACAATGCGCTAGCTTAACCCGGTACCACCCGCTAAGGTTTCAATACTGGTGAGACTGGTTACCACATCCAGGGCCCCCCTCTTGCGCCATGTGAATTACTCCATAACTCAGGAACTCACACCGACCACGATAGTATCAAAGTTAAGACATTGCAAATTAATCAGCTAGGCTGGCCCATACCAGACATGTGGTTGCATGATTGACTCAGGTCAAAGGCTTGCAAGGTTAAGTCCTTAGAGTGATCAAGGCAAGACATCCTCATACCCTCTGCCCATCAGGCCCAACTTGGCATACTCGCCTCTTGTCACTTGCCCCAATCTAAATGATTATCACCCAGGTTGATTACCAAGCACCACGTGCCATCAACAATTCAACATCGTTGCGTGACATGACTCGTCACAACAACTCAATCTCATCGTGTGATCCCACATGACATACAAGTTCATAACATCGTTCCATATTCCATTAGTCAAGATTAATTATCAATGATTCAAACACATGTGATGACGTGGCATGGCTAAGCAACTAATACGGTCTAACCATCCCATGTTGATTATCATTACTAACCAACTATAATGAACCAATCTAGGGTGACAATAGATTATGGCATACAATGACAAGGTAGGGTATATAAATCAAGTGGGTAGATTAACTAGATCCCAATTTAATTTGAAACAATTGTATACTTGAAATACTATGTAATAAAGTGAAACAATATAGCATTTGTATAAACATGGGTTCAACATGATCAAAGCACAACTTGCCTTGGAATAGGTCCTGATCTTGATCTGGAGCTTGCTCTTGAGTTGGTGTATCTTCCTCCGAAGCGTCGCACAATTCATCGTCTACGCGTACCGAAGGAGAAAAGCAAATAAATACCAAAACAGAGAGCAAATTAACTCTAAAAATAAATTAAAATTCACCATTAAATAGATCTCAATTTTACAAATTTTTAAAAATTTGAATCACTCAAATCCGAGTTAAGATGCAAAAGTTATAGCCTTTTGAAGTTTGAATAAATACTGATATTACAGAAATTCGAAAATCAGAATTAACCGAATTATTTTTAAATTAAAAAACGATTTATGACGTCAGCGTGACCTCATGATGACGTCAGCATTGCAGAATTTCCCATCGGATTATTTTCCAATTGAAAACTCAATTATGACGTCAGCGAAGATCTGGAACCAACCAGAACATGACGCGTGTCTCGGCACATAGACTCGGTCCACGGCGTGGCGCAGGACCACGGTGGACTTGGTCCATGACGCTTCAGCCTCAACGCCCGACACGCAGCGGCGCCCGATTGGTTAACACACGCGGCTCGATCTGGCCCGATGAAGATGGATCGGATGGCCACCGATTGCTTGCGACGTGGCAGCGCGTCGACCGAAGGATCTAGATCTGACGGCCCAGAACTTCTGGACCTGGCGATGGAGGCGCGACGGCGGTGTTCTCACTGGACTTGAAGACGACGACTCCAACGACGGCGCAACGGTGCTCCCCGATGACCAAAAGCAGCAGCGCGAACATGTCTCGAACTGGGGTCTTCGGCTCTGGCTCTTGGAACGGCGGAGACGGCGAAATGGCGGCGTTCTTGGGCAAAAACCATAGCGGCTACCTCCTTCAACTCCGGCGAGCTCCCACGCACAGACGACGGTGACCTAGGGCCCGAGAGATGCGGCAACTACGCTGCACGAGGTGGGGATTTCAGCGCCCGCGTCGGCGCCTTAAATAGGCGCACGGGGAGGCGTGCACAGCGCGGATTTCGGAGGCGATTTCGTGGCGGCGGCGGACTCCGGCGGCGATACGGAGAGGCGACGTGGCTACATCCAGTGCGTCCACGCGGCGCTCATTTGACGACTCAGCGCGCTTGACCACACGGCGAAGGCACAGCCGTTGGATCTCGATCCAAGGGTTGACCGCGATAGGTGGGTTTTGGCTGAAATGGGCTGCGCGGGCTATCTGGGCCGCACAATAGTGGGCCGGCCCGATACTGTTCATGGGTTTTTAAAAGGATTTCTCATTTAAAATAATTACAGAAAATCATTTGATTTGTTTCAGGCAATAAAATTATCAGGAAAAATCCAAGAAAATTCTCAAAAATACTTTGAGACATTTTGAACTCAGATAAAATATTTTTGGCAAAACTTTATTTTAACTTTGCACAAATTTAAATAGTTTTCGACAAAAGACTAATACGTTTATTTCAAAGTAAATTCAAATAAATCAATAAAATGATAATAAAGAAAAATTTGGGATGTTACAAAGACTAACTTAAAGACGTGACTCAATACTTGAGTCTCAACTCAACACTAAGACTCACACTCATCCAGCTACCCTGGCTGAGGCTGACCCAACGCATACACTGGTGGGTGGGCTAGCATGGGTGCGAACCTATCCTGATGCCCCACAGCTGGAACCTCCACGTCCATGTGCACGTCGTGCTCCTCTGGCTCGAACTCGACCTCCTCAGGGTCCTCGTCCTCGACGTCCTGTTGAACTGGTGCTGCCTGGCCACCCTCCTGAAGTGCCTCCTATAGCTCCATTATCTTCTTTGTGAAGCAACACGTGTGTCCTGCAGCTCCTCCTCGATGACCTCAAGGCCTCGTAAACCATCTTCAGCTCTTGTGTAGTGTCTCTCATGTGCGCGTCCTGAGCGGCTGCCAACTGTGCCAAGCGTACAGTAGTAGCGTCCTCCTCCTCCTTGATCCTCTGCTGCTGTGATGCGCGTGGTCGAAACATGGTGTCTTTAGGCTCGTGCGCGTAGTCGCGGCAGATCCTCCTCAAAGCTAGCTGTGAAGCATCCTAAATGCCAATCTCAAAGGTAGCTCACCTCACGGTGATGTTAATTGGTTTGCTTGCTTTTTTATCTTCTCTTGCATATATAAGGATCTTGCAGATAATTCCATGAGCAACTCCATTCACGACCCAACAATGGCCTCTGTAAATCAATCTCACGAAACCTCCCAAAACCTGAAGCACCCTCCAAAGCTCCACAGCAAAACCTCCCTCGCGCTCCCGATAGGTCTACACCATCCTCATCTATTCAAAAGAGAAATAAATGAGTCCTCAACATGAAACGGCAACGGGAAAACAAAAAATTCAGGAAAGGCGAGAAGTAGAGAATAAGAAGAGTCAAGAGTGTCTTGTTAGTCAAATTTAGTTTTTCTTTTAGAAAATAGCTTTTGATACACCAAGGACACCATCATGCTATCTAGGGCCAAGACCTACAGTCAGTATGCTCTGATATCACCTCTGTCAGGACCTGAATTCACCAATTCGGACCCACTGTGTTTACCACACTAGTCCCAGGATCAACGCTAGTGCACACAGCTTAACATTGCTAAATATCATATCATACACAACGATAATAATAATAAGACTCCATTTATTGATATAACTAAGTGTATGATCTTATGACCAACTTACATTATTAAGCCACGCAGGGCTAAACTTGAAAAGTAAACTAAGACATATGCAGCGAAAAATAGAAGACGTAGATGACTCATCAGTACACCACAGGCAACTGACAAGGCTCGAACCCTAATGACTCATGTCCTCCTCGAATTAGTCCTCCAACAAAGGCATAGACTTCTCAACTGTTGATTGTCGTTTTTGGCAAGGGTGAGTACTTGAAAGCACTCAACAAGTTGTGCACATAATGCAATTCTATGTAGCAATATGCAAGGCTTATTCCAAAGGAAAAGGCTAACATGGCAATTTTGCAGTAAGCAGCATTTATGAACAAGTACGATAAATAGTGTAGGACCATGTGGATGTCCATCCATGTTTGTGATGAGTATTTGTCTTTATTTGAGTAAGATGTGCTCAGGTTTGAGTTTGATTTGAATTGGAATTCAAAAGGAAGCAATTTGAGTTGTGTTAGCTTCTTGCGGTACAACCGGCCTGTGGCTAGCAGTAGAACCGACTGATGATTGAGACATAATTAATTGTGAGCATTTGTGATGATTGAACTTCTATGTGAGGTATTTCCTTGTTTTTGATGGTTCCAGGACGACGATGTTAGATCATGGTGAGGCAAAAGATGACCGGGACTAGGCGAGGAGCGTCGGAGGTCCAGACGGTCGGGGATCGCCGGAAGATGATCGGAGATGGAAGTCGTGGCAAGCCGTGAAGACAAGGAACGGATGAGATGCTAGCTAGACGCTGCTTGGATCAATGAGGACCATTGGATCTTGGTCTAGTTGATAGGTTAGCGGGTCTAGTTAGTTTGCTTTGAGAACCGTGCAAGAAAACCCATTATGTGTTGTGGGTTTTGGGTGAACCCTTGCATGGCTGGTTGAGTGGGTTGATCCTAGCCCTTGATGGATGCTCTAGGGTTTAGAGGCTCATCCAAGGGTGGTAGGTGGCCCAAGAGTTGTATAAATAGGGGTGGAGGGTAGCCTTCCACTCTTGAAGGTTTTGAGGTTTTTGATGCTCCTTTGAGCTTTGCCAACATGAATGTGAGGCTTTGTAACCTCTCCTTCCATAAAATACAAAAAATTTCTTTACATTATTGTGAATTTAAATTGCGCATTTACATTATGTCTTTACTTTACACAATTTAAATTCAGCATTTACTTTTCCGCATTTACATTCTCGCAATTTACTTTTTTGCAATTTGGATTTGCCTCCCCTCCTTCTAAATGCTGTTTTTCTAGGATGTCTTGAGGGTGTTCATATGGTTTTACATCTTTCTTGCACCATAGGATAGACTAGAGATCAAGTTTTTATCGAATTGCAAATCTGTCCAGAACTTGTTCTTTGCGCAGCAGTCAGTATTTTATTTTTATCAAAATCTAGAAAACTCCTTTTTACGTTATTCTTTTTGGAGAAGGTGCGCGACTCATATATCCATCTTTTAAAAAATTTGTGAGTCCACTGGTTTCATCTTCTGTGCTCTCTGAAGCGAAAACCGAGCCTCAAACATTCTGATCGAAGTTCCTAACTGTCTATAATGCTTGATTTTTCATGTTTATTCTACAAAGTTTTTTGAAGTGATTTTTGGTGGAATGTTTCAAGACTCAACTGCTCACAGGAATAAAAATTTCCAAAAATTTTAGAGCAACAGAAAGTCACCAACGACCTGCTCCAATTGAGGACAATTCCTGGAAAATCTGCTTTTACTTTTCTGGAAAGAGACTTTGGTGTTTTAGCTTTATCTCTTTTAGAAAAGTAGTCTTTGAATTGATTCCTGTTTGTTTGGACACTTGACAACCAGGATTGTGATTAAAAAATCCCTCACATGATTCATGGTTCTCATCCATGCAAGCTAAGGGTACACATAGTTGTCTAATTGTTCCGATTTTGGAGAGTGTGAGAATCTGAGAAACACTAGTTTGAAGGAAAATCTTTGGGTATTTTAGATTTTTATTGTGAGATTGTTTGGAATGCTTTGAGTGGGGGAAAATTTTATTTGGGATCATTCACCCCCCTCTGATCACCATTTCGATCCTTCAAATAGATTGTAAAGACAGTAAAACAATAATATTAAATAATAATTTCAGCATTTGTTGAGTAAACCATGTTTCCAATCCTAAGTCAAGTTTCAACCTTCCATATGGCAACCTGCCATCCCAACCAAGTTTACATTTAATTAAACTAACCCTTGACTGTAATTCCCGAGCTTTGCTCAATACCGTGAGCATGGCTATCCGAATAGATTTACACTCTGCAGAGGTTATGCACTTTAGACACATGATACAACCATACACCACAAAGACAAGTGATTATAAAAAATCCTTTACAATGCCCTGCCTTAACCCAGTACTACCCACTGAGGTTTCAACAATGAAGGGTTGAACCACCACGACAGGGCCCCTCTCTTGCGCAACAACAAGTCCTTAAGTTGATCGAAGCAAGACTTCCACATACCCTCTACCCATCGGGCCCACCTTGGCACATTGCCCCTTGCCACTTGCTCCAATATAAGTGTTGGAGGAAAGCTTGCTAACTTCAAAATGGGAGGCTCCCTTATAACCCCACGGAGATGCGCCGGGAGCCTCCCTCATACCTCCTGAGGGCTCTCTAGAGGAAGTACCCAGGGGTCTTCAGTCCACCAAGGGGTCTCACCTCGTCCTCTGACCGCAGGGCACTTGGCGAGCGCCCTGGCCGTGGGGCGCTTGGCGAGCTCCCTGGCCACAGGGTGCTTGGCAAGCCCCCTTGCCACAGGACAGAGCACTTGGCGAAGCCCCTGACCGCAGGGCACTTGGCGAGCCCCCTGGCCGTAGGGCACTTCGCAAGACCCCTGGCCACAGGGCACTTGGCGAGCACCCTGACCGCAGGGCACTTGGTGAGGCTCCCAGTTCAGGAGGGCGTCCCCTAGATGCCCATGGAGATGGGTGTGCGCCCTCGAGCCACGTGGGACCAACCACCGAGTGAGGTCCTAAAGTCCTCTGTGGGGCCCCGAAGTCAGAGGCTTACCCCTACAAAACGATGACGTGGGATCCACTACCTCCTTGTGGAAAAGACCAAGACGCCCCTGTATGAGCTACTGAAGTAGGGGTAGGATGTTACTTTGTGTAACAGGCTGGGCGCCTATAAAAACCCGATGTAACCCATACACCGGAGAGCTCATTGAATACAAAAAATGGAACTACTGTTGTGTCCCTCGGGAGCCTGGACCAGGAGCTCCCTCACTACTCCCCCCGGGGAACACACCGACAGGAGTAGGGCGCTTGCTTAAGCGTCCGAACCTGTATAAATCCTTGTGTCCACTCTTTCTCTCTCGGACGTAGGCCTGTAAGACGGCCCGCGTCCACTCCCTCTGGTGTCACATTTCCAAACATACGACAATAAGTGATTACCACCCTAGTTGATTATCAAGCACCACGTGCCATCAACAATTCAACATCGTTGCGTGACATCCATCGCCACTACAACTCAATCTTATTGTGTGACCTCACATGACACACAAGTTCATAATATTGTTCCATATTCCATTAGTCAAGATTAAACATTGATGATCAAGGTACATGTGATGACGTGGCATGACTAAGCCACTAACATGGTCTAACCACCCCATGTTGATTTTAATATTAACCAACTATAATGAACCAATCTAGGGTGAAAATAGATCATGGCATACAAATGACAAGGTCGGGTATAGATCAAATTGGTAGATTATCTAGATCCCAATTCAATTTGAACCAATTGTATACGTGAAATAATATGCAATAGAGTAAAACAATATAGCAATTTTATAAACATGGGTTCAAGATGATCAAAGCACAACTTTCCTTGGCAAAGGTCCTGTTCTTAGTCTGGAACTTGCTCTTGGGTTGATGGATCTTCCTCCAAAGCGTCACACAACTCAAAGTCTACGTGACTCGAAAGAGAAGAGCAAATAAATACCAAAACAGAGAGAAAATATACTCCAAAAATAATATAAAATTCACTCTTAAATAGATCTCAATTTTACAAATTTTAAGAAATTTGAATCACCTCAATCGGAGTTCGTATGAGAGACAACGAGCTCGGAGATGATTCAAAAATTCTAAAAATCAAAAAATTGAAAATCAAATAATAAACCGAATTATTTTTAAACTGAAAATCGCATTGATGATGTCAGCACCGAGTCGGACCAATCGCATCGCGACACGCAGCCTCAGTCCATGCACCCGGTCCACTGAACCTCCTCTGGTCTACCGTGAACCCGGCACACGACGCTTCGGCAACTAAGGTGCCACGCATCGACGCGGCATTGGCCCTCCCGCACAGCACAATCCTAACTGCACATTGCTAAACCAACGGTTGCCAGTCAAGCCTACATGGCAAAATCCCGACCGCTTACTCCAGATCCGACAGCTGACGTTACCGATGGCGTTTCTTATTGATACTGCGACGTGGCACGATCTTGGTGGTCCGCTGATGATCTGATGGCTCCCGAGCTCCCCAACGCGGATGGTGGCACGGCGGCACAACTCCCACCAAACTTGAAGATGATGACCTCGGCGACGGTGCTGCGGCGACAAAACAGTGACGAGTCTTCACGAATCTGTTGCGGCTGTAACATCCCAAAAATTCTAAATAATAAAAATAGAAATATAAAAATTAGAAAATGAAATTGAAATTGAATAGAATTTTTAATTAGAAAATCAAGAATGAATTAAAATAGTATCTTCTATTTCAATATCTTCAAATACAACCATAATAAAAGGATGAGTTGCAAAATAAAACTTCAAATAAAACAAATATGAAAATAAGTTGGAAAAAAAATTACCTTGAAATTCCAACTAATATAAAATTTTATTGAATTTTTGTTCTTAAGAGAATCTTTAATTGTACTGATTTCATTTTCTCTACAATACAAAACTTGAAGTACAACAAGAAAATAAAGTTCAACATTAAAATAAATTTATTGCTAATTTATATGAATTTTTTGATTTTATTTTGATTTTCTTGAATGTCCTTGATTTTTGTTCCAAAGGAAAAATCTTTTCATATAATCATAATAATAGATAAAGAAAAGAGTAAAAAAATTATAAAAAAATAAACAATTTTTTTCAAAAAAACATAAAAATTATTCAAAAATTAATTTTGGAAGTTAAAGGTCAGATCAAGATATTTAAGGAAGTTACAAGTCACATCAAAGCAATTAAGAGTACAATTAATGAATTCTCGACTAGAAACAGTGAATTTGTCATATTCAAATAAAAAAAATACTGCATTAATTCGACCTGAATTTTTTATATTATCTTTATTATGGATCAACTCATGAACAATAAAACTATCAGGAAATAATGATTAATTTGATAATTTTAACAATTCGAAAACAGAAAATCTGAAAATCAGGAAAACTCAATGTCAAAATTTTAGTAAATAACATATAAGGAATATAAATATGCAAATTTTACAGGAGATGAATATGGTCAATAGGAACGATTATAAAAAGTTTGAAAAAGTTTTCGTAAGATATAAGTCCTCTGATAAATTAAAAATAGAAAACCCAATTTTGAGTACAGTGTCTTGTCATAATTGATGTAAATTTTGTACAAAGTATTTTAATCTGAAACTTATACAGTGCTCAGATCATTATCCAGCAAACTCGCCGAAAATTTCTTAAAAATTTCCCAACAAGCATTGATGCTCAGTTAAAGCCCAACATCATTGCTGAGCCCTGAAGAGATAAGGTGGTTTCCTCTCTTTTCAATTGAACAGAAGCTGCGCCCAAATGGCAGTCAACCAGTAGCCTGTGTTTCTTCCTTCCCTGCCTGTGAAAGCCAATGCCCTGCTTCCAGCTTAACTGCCACGATTGCTAACCCAGTACAATGCACAAATGCCTAGTACAACAAGAGTCATTAATGATTCTGCCATGGCCGGTTTTTGCCACTCCTTGTGCCATTATTTTCGCCACTATCGCAGCTGCAACCCGCAGCACGGTTCACACACTGTTCTCACCACCATTACCACCGATTTAAGCGACCCAGAGCCTCAATTGAGCACCAACTTACTCCTTAGTCCTTCCTCCCCAACTAGCAAACCTCAATTTGGGTCTCAGGTTGTTCTTTGTCTAACTTTCGGTCCTAGCCACCACGCAACAAATTCCCGGCTAGCTTTCCATCCGCAACCACAAATTTCAATTAAACTAGCATGGAGTATCCTCAAGCACAACCAAATAGAAACCTCAAGTTAATTTCTTGGTTCCCCTACTGAATAGTTGCCTCCACATAAGCCTTTTAGCCGTCGACCAGTTCTCTGTCGCGCCGCCGTCTCGGTTCACCGGAGCTCCGGCCGAAGATTCCTATGGACTCCGCGTGAACTCGGGATTCCATTTTTAGGGTTGTATTCGTCTTCCTGTGCCTTCTGTTGCCACCGGCTAGGCATGCCCGAGCTTCCTGTACATGGTGCCATACCCTTGTTCTGTGAGCTTGCTCTCTGTTTTCTTCTTTTCCTGTATTCATTTCCTTCACTAATAACTCACTAGTGCCTCTTAATTCCTGTCATAAGAGATCAGCCCCGGATAAGCCTTCGGCCATGATTGCCATGACGCCTCTGTTTTTCTCTTTCGAGTGCAAACCAGCCAGCCAAAGGTAAAAACAGTAGCGGCCTTTCTATTCTCTGTTTCTTCCTATAATATAAGGCCCCATATTAATGATAGTTAGCATTCTTTGTTGAAACTTACTGATTTGAACTTGCTTCTATAGTTGTTCTGTAGTTGTCCTCTTGTCTGATCTATGATGCAAAGTTGCTAATCGTTACGACTCAGGACTCTGATTCAACCTGAAACTAGAAACAATACTCTGCAAACCGAATAAGTTTCAAATATTAATATTTGTTGCATTTTTTATTAAATTTCAGTAAAGTAAATTCCAAAATTCATCTAAAATCATGTAGCTTAAGAACATACAAAAATATTTGACTTTTGTTGGACAGAAGAATTATTTAAATAAAAATTTGTTAAGAACCTGATTATGGGCTTTATATAAATGTTAAGACACCATAAACCTTATATTAATGAAATAAAGTTTTTATATGATGCTGAGACCATGAGAGACACAAATATGCAAAAACATTTAATTTTCGAACCAAGCTTGAATTATTTGCTTTGGAAATATCAATAAAACCTAATACGGCCATTAATAAAAATATGTGTATGATATCTCATAAAATAGAAAAATATTTTGTATAAGCTCTTGGAATCATTATTTGGCCATTCATGTAAAAATATTTAGAATAAGACAGTTTACATTCTTTTAATAAAAGGAAATGCAAATCACAATAATAGATATATGTATAATCTATCGCGGTTAAAATCAAAATAATGCAAAAATAGTTTTAAAACATTTCTAGGAGCATACTGTGTTTATTCTAGAAAAATGAGTGAATGATCATGTATAGCGTAGTCGCAACTTAAGCGAAATCCATCTCGTTGTAACGTAAACTTTATGATCATTTATGCTATTTCAGTAGCAAATAAAATATCACGTCTAAACACTAAAATTTATAAAATCAGTTTAGAAATACTCTCCAAAGTACATAGCACCATATTCTAAAGAAATAATTTCACTTCATCTTACTTTGCATATAAATCTTGATAGCAAAATAATCTTAAGTACTATGTTTTCAGAAACACTTAATCCTTTTCGGCAACTCATAAAACAACTCGTCTAAATGCAAATTTTATGAAGAACAGCACAGAAATTATCCTTGAGATATGTTCTACCATAATCTAGAAAAATATTCATTTTACGACATGCCTTGCATCTGAATCTTGTTAGCTCTATACCCTTAAGTGTTATGGTCATCAAAAACCTTAATGCCATTTAAGGTATTTCAGCAATGAATAAAGCATCTCGTCTAAATCCTAAAAAAATTATTAAATCAGCTTAGGATTGCTACCCAAAGTATAGACCACCTTATTATGAAGAAATAATCTTGTTTCACCATGTTCTGCATATAAATCTTGTCATCCAAATAATCCTAAGTATTATGATCTACATAATCCGTAATATGAATAAACGAGCTTTAATAATAAATAAGAAATCAATCGTTAAGATATTTGTTTTAACCAAGACCTTCTTGCAAACCAGGATACGTAACCAATAGCCCAACCTAACAGATCTAGTATATATATATATTCAAAATTAATTCTTATGCAAAGTCAGTTAAAGATTAAGTACTACTCATATATAATATGATAACTAATGTTTTAATCCTATTAATCCAAATAATTTTAGCATCTAGAATTCGAAGTTATAAATACAAGAATACATAATTTTAGCCTCTTGAATTCATAAAACAAGAATAAATAATCTATAAAAGAATATGCATCTGTTTCTTATAGCATGTTTTATTTGATTTTCGGTCTGTCTTCTTTTTGCCCTTATTAAATATTGCTATTTGCTATATTTTCGTGAACGACGTGTAGAACCCGATGTCATTAATTCCGTCATCGACAACACAGGCTTCGACCGTGACTTCGTCTTAAACAACGATTAAGCAAGACAAGCACCCCCCTTTGATCATATTGATCCCATTATTTAATTTTCATTGTGTTTATCAAAATATTACATGCATGCGTTTATTTTCTGTAAATACGCTATTTTGTGGTACTGGTAGATATACCTGTTGACTCATGAAACTTCCTTAGTAAGTATGGACATGTGAACCTTGATAACCATATAAACGGGTTAGACAATACATAATGTCAACTTGGGTATATGCGATTATGAACCATCCTTAGCTATGCTTTAGAACCAACGTTGAATATGATCAGAACAAAATTGATTCTTGAGGATCGAAAAAGGTTGGTTATGAAGTGATGTCAGTTGTTGGTATTTTGACTAAAAACTCCAAAATAAAAACTATGGTTTAGATATGGGAAATTATTGGCAATAGCCGGTTGTGCAAGGGTCAGACATGTACGTAGGTAGTGTAGGGGGAGATTATTGCCCGTATCGGAATAAGGACCGAGCTATGGGTTGTTTTCAAGCCAAGAACTCCGTGCAACCACAAGTGCTGGGATGGGGCAGCCTTAACCTATTAAGTTGCTTAGGTCTGGCTTTGCACATTGGTAGGCGGGAGATAGTATGAGCACTCCTTTCTAGGTTTGCTTATGAGGGGCTTCCACACTTCGTTGTGGGTAAATGCATATCGGTAAAACGGTGTACGCCTTGGTATGGGAAGAAACCCTTATCGCAGGGATTTACTGCTTCTATCGCACAGATTTACTGGTCGTATTACCACATTATATGACAGGGATCAACTGTCGTGTTACTTCTCGATCACAAGGATTCAACGTCATCGGGATGGTGCACAGTTAGGTCTATCTAATGTAACGATTATGTTATGATCTCTCTGCGGCACACCAAAGGAAGTGTGCTAATAGCTTGCATAAAGAGCTGATCATTCCTTGTGGGTAAAGCTGTACACCTCTTCAGAGTGAAAATCTAATTAATTAGCCGCGCCTACAATCAAAGGCACTTCGTAACGTCATCACATGGTTAGAAGTTTTACTATTTTCAAAATAGGATGATTTTCACCTGATGTGCCTCGTTTTGGCAAAGATTATGGTTATGCCACGTGTTGGCAAGGAATTGATATGGCAGTAATGGATTTTTGGATCATTGAATTATTCAATGCTCACGAAGGGCTGTGAGTATTACTTTTGCTTTACTTATTTCTTATCAGTCAAACTTGCTTTATTAAATTCCTTTTGCAAATGAAAACTTGATTTACAAATTCAATTTCGCTTTATGAAAATTAAACGTAGAAGCCTTTCCTTTGAAATGGCCTGCATATATTATAGAATTTTTTAAAGTCTTGCGGAGTAAGTAAAGTACTCACCCTTGCTTATTATGTTGTTTTAGGAGGGAAAAGAAAGCGAAGCTCCGAAGATTACCTTTCGTCGCAGGACGCGGGAATTCTAATGATGCGATCTTTCTTGGGATTATACCTTGTCAGTTGCCTGAGGGATTGGATGGGCACACTATAAGATTTTGCTTCTTCTGTTGCTATATTTATATACTCTGAGTTGTAAGAATATATTGTACAAATAGATTCCGCTTGAATAAAATGATGTATGGATGTGATTCCAATTGTTGAAAATGTGCTTACTAGCCACTGATCATGGGACTAGTACTATATGCGCATTAGATTTCCATTTTTGAATTTATGTGAAAATGGGGGTCGGTACAGTTGGTATCAGAGCCATACTGACCGCAGGATAAACCCTAGATAGAATGGTCGTTAGCATTAGAATAAACAAATTCAAAATCATATATTCAAAAATTATTATATTTGCAAAATGTTGTTCTTGCTAATCTTTTCTCTATCTTAAGTTCTTTTTTATCCCTACCTTCATTTCAGTTAAAAATATTCCTCTTACCCTAAAAGTAATTCTCGCCTACAATTCATCATTGTCATTTGCTTTCGATGCCATTGAAGATTTGTCGCTACCATCCTTCATATTGAGCCGAAGAAGACTATAGCATCTACGCCAACGTCAATATGGACATAACGCCTCGCTACATCCGACAAGGCAGAAGTAGAGCTGAATATTCTATTTCACGAAGAGCCGGCATTACCCAACAGTAAAATGCAAAAGATTAGATTAAATTCCCCTTAAAATAGTAGTCCTCACACGTAGCAGTATTATTCTACTATAGCTATATGAAACATTCTTATGTAGTGTTTATATCTTGCTATTTGCAATTGGATTTTGTTTTCCTTATTTGGATGATTTACATATAAACTTAACCTTTAGGTTAAAGTTTTATGATAAATTGCTCCTAAATATATGAATCTAGAAATCCTAACATGTAGGTTAGAAGGAAAATTTTCATAAAGAGTTTCTCTTCTTTTATAAAATTTCTATCAAGCTTGTCCTTTCTTTTGTAGAAATTCTTATCTACATATCCTTTTAAATTTTCTAGCCCTCCTTGCAAATTTAGTTTCATCAGGATTAATAACATAGCTCTCTTTTCCAGTTATCTCTTTACTCTCTACCAGTTGGGCTTGATCCCCCAAGTCAGCCGCTCAACCCCACCTCTTGTCTTCAGCAAGCTAGCTAAGCTCTTTTGCTTTGTCTGCCATAGCCACCAGCCAAGCCAAGAAATGAAGTTTCAACTAGTAAAACGTTTGCCCTGACAACCAAAGCATATCACCATCCAAGTCACAACTATAACCACCTTAACTTCTCATTTGGATACTGAAAAAAAACAAGTCAGCTTGCTTTTTCTCCTTCGCATCGAAACCAGTCAAAGCAGCATGCCCCTGCTAGCTTTTACTCTACCACAGCAATAAAAATAACCCATTGATGCCATGACAGAACTTGGCTCTGAATCTTCTACCGCGATCGCAAAACCAAAAATGCAACCGCACCTTGCTCTAGCCATGCGTCGTCACCCATTGCCACCACCACTATAAACACCGCCTCGGCAAAACAAAGCCGTACCAACCCACCCAACTAGTAAACATCACTATCCTCATTTCATCCATATTCAAAGAACTAGTCTAAAAAAATAAATGAAATAAAATAAATACCAGCACCTTTTGCTCTCAGGATTCTTTAATAAACTAACACCGCAAAACTACCTCTGCCACTTTGAGAAGTACTTTTACCATAGAACCTTCAGTTAGTCCTTTATTACTAGAATAAAAGATATGACCATATAGTAGTAGTAAGAAAACTTTTGTAATATAAGGAGATGTATAACTCCTATATAACAAAATAAAAGTGTGTTACCTTTTGACCAGTTAAAGTTTTTGCATGTATTGTTATTTCAGGATATTCTCATAACACTTAACCAATAGGTTAAAAAGTTACGACAAGAAGACTCAAAATAATATAAAATCCATAGTTATGAAACCATTAAACATACATATTATTTTAGAACATGAACCTTCAAAAGACATTATATGTTGCACAAATATGATTATGATAACTCTTTTCCTCTCGCTTTAAATCTCTTTCTTATCTAAATTATCATTCTAACATCTTTCCTTTTAAAAGATGATAGATGAACAACATTAACTAGAAACCTTGGAATGCTAATCTCAGTAAGAGATGTAAAGTTTAAAAGAAACTCGTCGCTAAATAGCTTATTTTGAAAAATAGTACTATCCAAATTATACCTTACTCTAGTTGTATAGCAAACTCTTGCGCAGAAATACTTATGGTTAGGCTAGCATAAGAAAAACCTTAGGTATCCCTCCCAAGTACTATGTTGAATATATAGATTAAATGTTCTATTGAATTTTTTTTGTAAATCTTTTGTATTGCTTTCCGGGTTACTCTCGTAAATGTTAGACCTTGAGGTTGAAATTTACGATGTGCCAACCCTTCTTTAATAAGAAATTTTAATTAAGAAAATTTTAATGAATGAAATGTTGTCTTGTGGCCTGGTTAACCCCTATCTGACCATCTCTCTCTCTAATTCCAACATCTTGTCAATCATTGTTGCAGGATGCCTGTGACAAGGTCTCTCAGCAAAATCATGAAAAGTAAAATCGCGCAAGACCCTCAATCCCCAAGAGATGATAATCCTACCACAGTTCAACCAAATCCTCAGCATTCAGCTAAAGCTCTCCCCTTTCAGCATAACAATAATCATAGCTCCCTACCTCCCCAAGGTTCGCAACAATCTAGCATAGAAGAGCAATTGCTAAAATCTCCAATCGTCGCGCAAATGCTCGCCCTAATGAAACAAAATCGCCAGACTCACACTCTTCTTCTCCAGCATCTAGCACAGATCAATTCCAACCTTGGCGCAATTCTCGCCAGAAAAGAAAATGGTTCAAATTAGAAACCTGCTCCTACAACTTATTCGATACCTAAACGTTGTTCCTTAAAATGTTGTCAACCCAACCAATCTAATAATCGTGCCTGCATTCGCTGTGGAGAAATAGGTCATACTACTGATGAGCATGCAATCAATTGCTCCAGTTGTGAAGGAAATCATTCTCCTAGAAAATATCCCCAGAATAATATCACTTGTTACCTTTGCGAAAGTCAAGATCATCGCCCATCCCAATGCCCCCTTGATCCACTAGTCACTGCCGCAGTTCAGCATCAGCAAGAAAAGCACCGAGCCTTAGTCGCTCAAGAATTGGCAAATAGAAGAGAAGCTGCACAAGAAATATCATTAGAAGAATTGAAGAAGCAGCATTTCAACCTTGTCAATCATCATCAAGAAAGCAATAATTGGCCATCGCCAACAGCATGCTTCTTGTGTGGTGAAGAAGGTCATTGGGCAAGGGAATGCCCTAAGCATCAACAAGTTAAGATTCAGAAGGAGAACATCATGGAACACGCAATTGTTCCTAGCAAAGCGTCACGAAAGAAACAAAAGTGCCACGTCTGTCGCAAGAAGAATCATATTGCTAAACAGTGTCCCCAAAGAGATCAAACATCTCCTAACACCATAGTCGTGCTAGAAGTTACCACAGCCAAGATTATAACTTCAAGAATAGAAGAAATAAAGGCTGAAGAAGTTTGCCAAAAAAATCAGATTAAGAAGAGGCGCTTGAACAAAGATGCTTGTCCCAAAAAGAATTATGCACAACTTCATCCTCAGTTTCAACCATCACTCGTTCACTACCCCAACAACACAAATAAACAAACGTCAAATGCTCAAAATCGGAAAGCCAATATTATCTGTTTCTACTGCGGTAAATATGGACACTACGCCTACAAGTGTCCAAAGAAGAAGCGAAATCAACCTTATGCTCAACTCCATGAAGCTATACATCAACCGCACGGACGACCTCAAGGATTCGAAAGCCAACAAGCACCAAGGTCTGCATCTACTCCAACTCAAGACATCAATAATGGCATACCTGACGCAATGCTAGGTACATCCCTTATAAATACAGTTTCTACCTGAAATAAGATTAATTTGAAAACATCTTGTCTATTTAGACCTACTTGAAGTTAACCAAAAATTCATTTAGAAACTATCCTTAAAAGTAATGTTTTGATAAGCGGAATGGTGCCTTATAAATCTAATTGAACTCTCATCAAAATATATCTTATCTTGATCCTTCCAAATGTTCGGTAAAAGTACAAGTTCTAAACTTTCAATTTTCACCTTTAACCATTACCCGATAAATCCTCCATCTATTCCCTAATCAATGAAAAATCAAACACCTTGACTTTAGCTACCTTCTACTTATGCTTGTGAAAGTCAGCCCAGACCAAATTTATTCGCAACTAAAATCATCAACCCTTGTTGAGTTACCCAAACTAGCCTTTACATTTAAATAATCTCCTTGATGTCAACACCCAGTTCTTCTCAAATAATTTTAGTTGCTATTAATCTTTTCATTTCTATCATATTCCATATCTCTCCTTAAAAACAGCTTAACCTTGCTAATAATCTAAAAATTGGTTATTCAATCAAAAGATATATATATATATATAAGATGTGCTAATACCTCTCATCTACATATACGAAACCCAAATAGAAGTGTTTTCTATTCTTGACACATCACATTGGAATCGCAAGAAGAAGATCTAGTGAAGCAGCTACACAGAAGATGAAATGATGAGAACGACAAGATCACCTCCAAGGAATAATTCCCTAAACCCATCTGGTCCTTGCAAATCTCGAGGACGAGATTTCTGTAAGGGGGGTAGATCTGTAACATCCCAAAAATTCTAAATAATAAAAATAGAAATATAAAAATTAGAAAATTAAATTGAATAGAATTTTTAATTAGAATATCAAGAATGAATTAAAATATTATCTTCTATTTCAATATCTTGAAATCCAACCATAATAAAACGATGAGTTGAAAAATAAAACTTCAAATCAAACAAAATATGAAAATAAGTTGGAAATAAAAATTTACCTTGAAATTCCAACTAATCTAAAATTTTATTGAATTTTTGTTCTTAAGAGAATCTTTAATTGTACTAATTTCATTTTCTCTACAATACAAAACTTAAAGTACAACAAGAAAATAAAGTTCAACATTAAAATAAATTTATTGATAATTTTTATTAATTTTTATGATTTCATATTGATTTTCTTTAATTTCCTTGATTTTTGTTCCAAAGGAAAAATCTTTTCATATAATCTTAATAATAGATAAAGAAAAGAGTACAAACATTTATGACAAACAAAATTAATCTAAAAAACATATAAAATTATTCAGAAATTAATTTTGGAAGTTAAAGGTCAGATCAATATATTTAAGGAAGTTACAAGTAACATCAAAGCAATTAAGAGTGCAATTAATGAATTCTCAACTAGAAACAGTGAATTGTCAGATTTAAATAAAACTAATAATGCATTAATTCGACCAGGAATTTTTATATTATCTTTATTCTGGATCAACTCATGAACATAAAAAATAACAGGAAATAATGGTTAAATTTGATAATTTTAACAATTCGAAAACAGAAAATCTGAAAATCTGGAAAACACAATGTCAGAATTTTAGTAAATTACATATAAGGAATATAAATATGAAACTTTTTCAGGAGATGAATATGGTCAATAGGAACGCTTATAAAAAGTTTTGGTAAGATACATGTCCTCTGATAAATTAACAGCAGAAAACCCAATTTTGAGTACAGTGGCTTGTCAGAATTGTTGTAAATTCTGTACAAAGTATTTTAATCTGAAACTTTACAGTGCTCATACAATTATCCGGCAAACTTGCAGAAAAATTCTTAAAAATTTCCCAGCAAGAATTGATGATCAGTTAAAGCCCAACATCATTGCTGAGCCCTGAAGAGATAAGGTGGTTTCCTCTCTTTTCAATTGAACGTAAGCTGGGCCCAAATGATACCAACCAAAGACTGTGTTTCTTCCTCCTCTGCCCGTGAAAGCCAATGCCCTGCTTCCAGCTTAACTGCCACGATTGCTAACCCAGTACATTGCACTAATGCCTAGTACAAATAGAGTCATTAATGATCCTGCCATGGCCGGGTTTTGCCACTCATTGCGCCATTATTTTCGCCACTGTCGCAGCCGCAACCCGCAGCTCAGTTCACACATAGTTGTCACAACCATTACCACCTATTTAAGCGACCCAGAGCCTCAATTGAGCACCAACATACTCCTTAGTCCTTCCTCCCCAACTAGCAAACCTCAATTTGGGTCTCATGTTGTTCTTTGTCTAACATTCGGTCCTAGCCACCACGCCACAAATTCCCGGCCAGCTTCCCATTCGCAGCCACAAATTTCAATTAAACTGGCATGGAGTATCCTCAAGCACTACCAAATAGAAACATCATGTTAATTTCTTGGTTCCCCTACTGAATAGTTGCCTCCACATAAGCCTTTTAGCCGCCAACCAGTTCTCTGTCGCGTCGCCGTCTCGGTTCACTGGAGCTCCGGCCGAAGATTCCTATGTACTCCGCGTGAACTCGGGAATCCATTTTTAGGGTTGTATTCGTCTTCCTGTGCCTGCTGTTGCCACCGGCTATGCATGCCCGAGCTTCCTGTACATAGCGCCATACCCTTGTTCTATGAGCTTGCTCTCTGTTTTCTTCTTTTCCTGTATTCATTTCCTTCACTAATGACACACTAGTGCCTCTTAATTCCATGTCATAAGAGATCAACCCCGGATAAGCCTTCGGCCATGATTACCATGGCGCCTCTGTTTTTCTCTGTCGAGTGCCAACCAGCCAGCCAAAGGTAAAAACAGCAGCAGCCTTTCTAATCTATGTTTCTTCCTATAATATAAGGCCCCATATTTATGATAGTTAGCATTCTTTGTTGAAACTTACTGATCTGAACTTTCTTCTAAAGTTGTTCTGTAGTTGTCCTCTTATCTGATCTATGATGCAAAGTTGCTAATCGTTACGACTCAGGACTCTGATTCAACCTGAAACTAGAAACAAAATGCTGCAAACTGAATAAGTTTCAAATATTAATATTTGTTGCATTTTTAATTAAATTTCAGTAAAGTAAATTCCTAAATTCATGTAGCTTAAGAACATACAAAAATATTTGACTTTTGTTGGACAGAACAATTATTTAAATAAAAATTTGTTAATAACCTAATTATGGGCTTTGTATAAATGTTAAGACACCATAAACCTTATATTAATGAAATAATGTTTTTATATGATGCTGAGGCCATGAGAGACTCCAATATGCAAAAACATTTAATTTTTGAACTAAGCTTTGAATTATTTGCTTTGCAAATATCAATAAAACCTAATACGGCCATTAATAAAAATAAGTATATGATATCTCATAAAATAGAAAAATATTTTGTATAAGCTCCTGGAATCATTATAAGGCCATGCATGTAAAAATATTTAGAATAAGACATAGTTTACATTCTTTTAATAAAAGGAAATGCAAATCACAATAATAGATATATGTATAATCTATCGCGGTTAAAATAAAAATAATGCAAAAATAGTTTTAAAACATTTCTAGGAGCATTCTATGTTAATTCCAGAAAAATGAGTGAATGATCATGTGTAGTGTAGTCGCAACTTAAGCGAAATCCATCTCGTTATAACGTAAACTTTATGATCATTTATGCTATTTCAGTAGCAAATAAAATATCACGTCTAAACACTAAAATTTATAAAATCAGTTTAGAAATACTCTCCAAAGTACATAGCACCATATTCTAAAGAAATAATTTCACTTCATCATACAAGAATAAATAATATATAAAAGAATATGCATCTGTTTCTTATAGCATATTTTGTTTGATTTTCGGTCTGTCTTCTTTTTGCCCTTATTAAAGATTGCTATTTGCTATATTTTCGTGAACGACGTGTAGAACCCGACGTCATTAATTCCGTCATCGACAACACAGGCTTCGACCAAGACTTCGTCGTAAACTACGATTAAGCAAGACAAGCACCACCCCTTTTGATCATATTGATCCCAGTATTTAATTTTCATTGTGTATATCAAAATATTTTAGCATGCGTTTATTTTCTATAATTATGCTATTTTGTGGTACTGGTAGATATACCTGTTGACTCATGAAACTTTTTTGATAAATATGGACATGTGAACCTTGATAACCATATAAACGGGTTAGACAATACATAATGTCAACTTGGGTATATGCGATTATTAACCATCCTTAGCCATGCTTTAGAACCAACGTTGAATATGATCAGATCAAAATTGATTCTTGAGAATTGAAAAAGGTTGGTTATGACATGATGTTAGTTGTTGGTATTTTGACTAAAAACTCTAAAATAAAAACTATGGTTTAGATGAGGGCAATTATTGGCAATAGCCGGTTGTGCAAGGATCAGACTTGTACGTAGTGTAGGGGGAGATTATTGCCCGTATCGGATTAAGGACTGAGCTATGGGTTGTTTTCAAGCCAAGAACTCCGTGCAACCACAAGTGCTGGGATGGGGCAGCCTTAACCTATTAAGTTGCTTAGGTCTGGCTTTGCACATTGGTAGGCGGGAGATAGTATGAGCACTCCTTTCTAGGTTTGCTTATGAGGGGCTTCCACACTTTGTTGTGGGTAAATGCATATCAGTATAACGGTGTACGCCTTGGTATGGGAAGAAACCCTTATCGCAGGGATTTACTGCTTCTATCGCAGGGATTTACTGCTCGTATTACCACTTTATATGACAGGGATACACTGTCGTGTTACTTCTCAATAACAAGTATTCAACGTCATCGGGATGGTGCACAGTTAGGTCTATCTAATGTAACGGTTATGTTATGATCTCTCTGTGGCACACCAAAGGAAGTGTGTTAATAGCTTGCACAAAGAGCTCATCATTCCTTGTGGGTAATGCTGTACACCTCTGCAGGGTGAAAATATAATTAATTAGCCACGCCTACGATCAAAGACACATGGTAACGTCATCACATGGTTAAAAGTTTTACTATTTTCAAAATAGGATGATTTTCACCTGATGTGCCTCGTTTTGGCAAAGATTATGGTTATGCCACGTGTTGGCAAGCAATTGATACGGCATGAATGGATTATTGGATCATTGAATTATTCAATGCTCACGAAGGGTTGTGAGTATTACTTATGCTTTACTTATTTCTTATCAGTCAAACTTGCTTTATTAAATTCCGTTTGCAATTGATAACTTGATTTACAAATTCAATTTCGCTTTATGCAAATTAAACATAGAAGCCTTTCCTTTGAAATGGCCTGCATATATTATAGGATTTGCTAAAGTCTTGCGGAGTACGTAAAGTACTCACCCTTGCTTATTATGTTGTTTTAGGAGGGAAAAGGAAGCGAAGCTCCGAAGATTACCTTTCGTCGCAGGACGCGGGAATTATAATGATGCGATCTTTCTAGGGATTATGCCTTGTCAGTTGCCTGAGGGATTGGATGGGCACACTACAAGACTTTACTTCTTCTGTTGCTATATTTATATACTCTGAGTTGTAGGAATATATTGTACAAATAGCTTCCGCTTGAATAAAATGATGTATGGATGTGATTCCAATTGTTGAAAATGTGCGTACTAGCCACTGATCATGGGACTAGTACTGTATGCGCTTTAGATTTCCATTTTTGCATTTATGTGAAAATGGGGGTCGGTACAGCGGCACAACGTGGAGACCTAAAATCTGGAACCAGCGCGACGGACGGTGGCTTGACGGCGGCTCAACGGCAAGGAAACGAGCAGCGGCGCTACGGTATTTCGACGAGCTCTAGCACACGAATGGCGGCGGCACGGCGACGATGGCTAGGGCTACAGATGCGCAACGAGATGGCGAACCTCGGGCGGCTTCCCCCTCCTTAAATACCCCCGTCGAATGCACACAAATCGAAAACCTAATCCTACATGGCAAAGGCGTCATATCGACGGTGGATTCCGAGCCCTACGCGGAGACGACAATGGACAGCCGTCCGATCGACGATCAACGGCTGCGATTGATCCCGACACGGCACGATCGGATCCACCCTTTCCAAATCCAACGGATACGATCTAATCTATCCTAATCTAACACAACGCAATCTCCGCTGCTAGATCTTGATCCGATGGTTCGCAGGCACTAGGGTTTCCATCGATACCTTCCGATCACAGCCGCTTCTTCGCAATCCAACAGCAGATCCAACACCATCGACGCGGCTTGATGATGGCCTTACGATGCAGATCCAATGGTCGATGACAAAGACGCTTGAACACAGGCCTAGCGGGTCACACAGTGATGGGCCTCGCACGCACAGTGTTGGGCTCCAGCCCAGCATTTTTCATTCGATTTTCCCAAATTTTCTTTTTAAAATAATTACAGAAATTGGTTTAACTAGTTTTAGGCAACAAAAGTATCACAAAAAATCCAAGAAAATCCTCATAAATACTTTGTGACATTTTGAACTTAAGTAAAATATTTTTTTCTAAACTGTAGATTAACTTTATCTATATTTAATTAGTTTTCACAAAAAGGCCAAATACTTAATTTAAAATAAATTCAAATAAATTTCGTAAAAATCCAATAAATTCAGAAAAATCACAAAATGCACAAATAGCAATAAAACAAAACTAAAGGAAAATTTTGGGATGTTACACCTTCGCTCAGAAGAATTACTTCTTTGAGCGGAATCCATTAAAACTCTATTAACAGACCTACATTCTCCATAAATTAAGTTGTTGTTGGGACTCATCCTAGAAGATAATGAAGCAAGGCCGTGAAGACTGGAGTGCCCACTAGTTGTTCTGAGGTCCAATGTTTTCTTTGAACCACGAAAATGGAATAAACAATGAGATGTAGTCCTGCTAGCAGAGGATTATGTCACTACTTCCATCACAGTCTCACTGGTAGCTTTAGCATTTTGTTTATTGCTGCTTCTTGACTGGATCATTTCTGAATTATGACCAGAACCAAGCTGGAGCAGAGCTGCAGTGAACCATGTCGAGCACTCACTTGAAAGTCTTATCTGCTTTTCAGCACCAGAAAGAATCTTCAATGCATGTTGTAATCTTTCCAACTCAAAGATCGCTCTTACGAAGGAAAAAATGTGCTTAGAACTTCAGATAGGTAGAAACCCTATTGAGTACATGAAAACATCTCTTAAAGATGCACTACATAGCAACAAGTTGGGTAACTACAGATAGATTACAATAGCTCTAGGTGCCACTGGCAATTTCGTTCTGTTTCAATTTGTGGTATTGTGGCAATTGGGATATGCTTCCTTTTGTTCATGCTTGAATATTCCAGTTTTAGGATTGCTCGTTTCATGTACATGCATAATGAGTTTGTGATTGTGATGTGCTTGTATTTCAAGTTAGCATGCTGCTGCAAACATGAAGTTCTTGCATTTATCAACTGAGGAGCTAAGTTCATACTGGCTGAATACGTTTATCAACTGAGGAGCTGAAGTTCAAACACGTTGTTCTTGCATTTATCAACTAAAATTCATATTGGCTTAATAGTTTTTCAGTAAGATTTTGTTATGTACTTGGTTCATATGTGCTTGTATGAAAGGATTTACAGTTATGCTCTGCTTACTCAATCGATCAACTGTGTGATTTTCATGACTTGTTATGTAATTGGTTCATGTGTGATTTTCTTGACGAGCAACTATGTTATACTCTGCTTATTCAATCTGCCAAATGTGCTATTCTCTGTTTAGCATGTACCTACCAAATGGTTTTACATTTGCATCCAAACGGGTTTACAACCGTAAATGATTCCAATGGTATTCAAGTGGTTTTCTTTGTGCCCAGATGTCGAAGGTTAGAGATCGACAATAAAATTTATACTTCGGGTACCTTCGGGTGAGCAGAGTCAAGCATGAAATCAGGGACACCAGATGTAGACAGGTTTAGGCCTCCTGGTGGAGTAATACCCTACTCCTGTATGGATGATGTATGGAGTTGATGAACAAAGTACAGAGCAATGTGTCTAGCCCTAGTTACAATGCGGATTGCACCTAGGCTAAGGCTATGCTATGCTATGCTAGAGGATGACGAAACAGACTTCGTCGGCTCTTAGGCTCTCTTTGCTGAAATGCTTCTTGCTTGATGGCCAATTGCTTCCTATTGCTTGAGAATCGCTTCCTGGTTGACCCACCCTTGAGCACCCCTACCCCCGGCCTTATATAGTCGGGGTAGCCTGGCCTCAAGTCGAGTTGTAGTCAGTTTGGAGTACCAGATCGTAGCCAATGTGGAGTCCATTATCGCGTGATCTTCGCAGCGTATCCAAACTTCCTTGAATATTAGGCGTACTCGAGTCGGTTTCCTTGTAACGGGAATATGATCGAGTCCTTCCTAATATGGAGTTATCACATCCGTGCATATCTTATCCCTCATAATTGGGCCCATGATATTCGAAATCTCTACATGTCGTTAGGACATATCCTTCACGTATCCTCTATGGACACATAGTCCATGTTTAGATATTCGGCAGTAGCCCCCGAACTCTGTTCAGCAGAGGGTCTGCTTAAGCGCTTGGTCGATTACTGCCAAAGCCTCGATTGGTCGAGTAATGCCTTGCCTGCTTGTAGCCGAATGATTTGAGTAGATTGGGAATCGTTGAGTATCGAGTAGCGATGTACTAGGTCGAACGCCCTGCCATTAGCCCGTATCGAGTCCATAGGGTAACCACAAGTTACTCAATGTCGACTTATCGACTCAACTCTTATCAGAGTTAGAATTTCAAAAAATCTAAACGTTGGGCAGTTTAGCATTTATTTCTCTCGTCTGCAACGACAAGATGGGTGCAACAGCGTCATCATTCCGCCTTTGGCGCCGATCGACATGCCGTGCCATGGGGAATGAACCGTTCGCTGGAGAGAGGATTTTGGTCTATAAATTCCTATACCTGGAACTGTAGCCATTCCCCTCCTTTTTCGCCTCCAGCCTTACTCTCGAAGCCTCCGCTGCACTCCTGAAGCCCTAGCACCGCCACCTTTAGGGAATTCACCACACATCTCTCTCAATGGCCTCTTCCCCTTCAACCAGTGCCAGAGTCGCTGCACCACCGGAGAAGAAAACCGAGGCAGCCTTCGAGGATGAGACACTCGAAAAGGTGTGGCAGAAGTCGATCATGATGGAGAAGCATCTTGCTGACTTGGAGAAGGACGGCTTCGTCCCACCGCAGGAGTTCTTCCACTGGAGTCCGTCTCAAGGTGAACTCTATCCCACCCCCGCGAATGAGAATGAGACTATCGTTTTTTAGGCCTTCTTTCGTTGTGGTTAAGCTTTCCTCCTTCTCTATTTTTGCTCTTATTCTTGAGCTCTATCAGATTCAGCTTTTCCACCTAAGCCCCAATTCTATCACAATGCTCAGCATGTTTGTCCACCTTTGTGAGGCTTTCCTGGGCATCAGCCAAAGTCTCAACCAGTTCCGCCACTTCTATAGTCTGAAAAGGGCGATGAAGAACACAACTGTTGGGGGTGCCTGATTTCACCTCCGTAGCAGCGTGTCGAAGTCCTATAGTTCTGTCCCCATTACCTCTTCCTGGCAGTCAGACTGGAAGAAATGGTGGTTTTACATCACCTCTCCGGACACCGTGAATTACCCCATATCTTATCGACCACTCTTGCTTCATCCGATTGACCCCTGGACGAAAGTACCTCCTTCGACTACCCGCAACGCTTATTATATCGGGAAGATCAAGGAGTTGAGGGAGATCGGGCTGACTGGGTGGCACGTCGCTAGAGATTTCATCATGCACCGATCGAGTCCATTGAAGTGCCGAGACCACTTGGCTTGGGACTACTCCGGGGTCGATGATGCCACCAGGGACAATCCTGAAAGTAAGCACTTGCAATACTTTTGTTTTCCTTACCTTCGTCGATGAGTAGAGAACTGACCTGCTTTTTTCCAAATCTGCCAGACTCGAACATCTCCTCTGGGCAGAGCAAGATGTTCCAAGGCTCAGACCTGGCATTTGCAGCATTGAAGCATACTCGCTAGCCAATCCTCGGCCAGAGGTGAGTACTGTGTCGTGGTTCACAATGTATCGTTCGTACACCTGTTTTCCACTTTAACCCAGCATTTCCTCAGGAAGCCGAGTTCAATGATGAAGGCGGGCCGATTGCGGAAGCCATCGACCTAGAGGACGACGAGCCGATCCAAGACGATGATAAAGCATCAGGCTCTGCCCCCGCTGGTGCCATCTCCCCTTTGAACGATCTGACGTGGTCGAGTCTCCTTGAGCAATGAGATCGGTGTCTCTAGCGCTCCTTCGTCCAGCCAAGCATCCACGCACCTTGTCACTGAGACCATCCAGTCAGGTGACCTTCAATCACTCACTTGGATGCTATGAGATCGCTCCTGACATAATTCTACAAATGTTGGATAATCGTGAGCCGCCTAGGGGTTCAATGCGCAGAGGTCGATAACTCCTCCACAGACGTCTCCTCGAGAGGGATCTCCATCGACCCGACTGGTCGAACAGGTATCATTGCTATCGATCAGTGTTTGCCGAAGCCTTCGTTAGCTTTCTTCTGTTGATAATACCCAATCGCTCGCAGGTTTCCTTGTTGGCCGCTGACCCGCCATAACAAAATGTATTTGTTCTTGGACATTTCTTAGGCTAGTAATAATCTGAAATTGATGAGCTTGGTGTAATATTTTTTCCATTATGTTCAATTGGATAATCTTCAAAGCTCGTTAGATTGCATTTCATGCATACATGTTGAGAAAGGGGGAGAAAATATGAAATCTTGATGCCTATATTGTCAATAGGGGGAGAAAACATAGAAAAGGCATCATTAAAAGATAAAAATGTGAATGTTCTTTTGGTTTTTAGAGTTTTTGAGGAAAACTTGCTCTTTCCTGAAATTAAATTCAAAATCCAAATCTTCCTTCTGAAATTTAAGCTCCAAAATCCTCTTCGTCAACTTGGTCATGGTTCCAATTTCTATCTTTGGACCAAGTTTGACTTTGCAACTAAAAATTGCTTTGGATTTCTATCTTCATCCTCTTCAAACTCAAAACATATGCATTTCGTTGTGTTTGTCAATATACTCATCAAGGGGGAGATTAAAGGACCATGTGGAGGTCTATCCAGATTTGTGATGAGTATTTGACTAAATTTGAGCTTGGGTTGCTCTTGTTTGAGTTTGATTTGAAATGGATTTTCAATTGGAAGCAATTTGAAGTCTTCTCTGTTTTCCCGGTGCTACCGGCCAGAATGAGTAAAAATGAATTTTAATGAGTGGACTTTGATGGATTTATTGCACATCTTAGTGGGCATTACTATGTGAGGAGTTTCCTTATTTTTGACGGTTGCAGGTCGATGAAGCTAGATCATGGTGAGGAGAAGGTTGACCGGGACTAGGCGAGGAGCGTCGGAGGTCCAAACGGTCGGGGATCACTGGAAGATGATCGAAGACAGAGTCGTGGCAAGCCGTGAAGAAAAGGAACGGATGAGATGCTAGCTAGACGCTATGTGGATCAATGAGGACCATTGTTCTTGGTCTAGTTGATAGGTTAGCAGGTCTAGTTAGTGTGCTTTGAGAACCGTGCAAGAAAACCCATTATGTGTTGTGGGTTTTGGGTGAACCCTTGCATGGCTGGTTGAGTGGGTTAATCCTAGCCCTTGATGGATGCTCTAGGGTTTATAGGCTCATCCAAAGGTGGTAGGTGGCCCAAGAGTTGTATAAATAGGGGTGGAAGGGTAGCTTTCCACTCTTGAAGGTTTTGAGGTTTTTGATGCTCCTTTGAGCTTTGCCAACATGAATGTGAGGCTTTCTAACCTCTCCTTCTATAAAATACAAAAAATTTATTTACATTATTGTGAATTTAAATTGCGCATTTACATTATGTCTTTACTTTACGCAATTTAAATTCAGCATTTGCATTCCTGCATTTACATTCTCGCAATTTGGATTTGCCTCCCCTCCTTCTAAATTCTATTCTTCTAGGATGTCTTGAGGGTGTTCATATGGTTTTACATCTTTCTTGCACCCTAGGATAGACTAGAGATCAAGTTTTCATCGAATTGCAAATCTGTCCAGAACTTGTTCTTCGCGCAGCAGTCAGTCTTTGATTTTTATCAAATTCTAGAAAAATACTTTTTAAGTAATTCTTCTTGGAGAAGGTGCTCGACGCATATATTCATCTCTGGAAAAATGTGAGAGTCCACTGGTTGCACCATTTCAGCGCTATGAAGTGAAAACCGAGACTCAAACATTCTGATCGATGTTCCTGACTGTCTGTAATGCTTGATTTTTCATGTTTATTCTACAAAGCTTTTTGAGGTGATTTTTGGTAGACTGTTTCATGACACAAGTTATCACAGGGAGAATATTTCTGAAAAATTTTATAGCAACATAATCTCACCAACCACCTGCTCCAATTGAGGACAATTCCTGGAAAATCTGCTTTTACTTTTCTGGAAAGAGACTTTGGTGTTTTAGCTTTATCTCTTTTAGAAAATTAGTCTTTGAATTGATTACTCTTTGTTTGGACACTTGAAAACCAGGATTGTGATTAAAAAATCACTCACATGATTTATGGTTCTCATCAATGCAAGCTAGGGGTACACATAGTTGTCTAATTGTTCGGGTTTTGGAGGGTGTGCGAATCTGAGAAACACTCGTTTGAAGGAAAATCTTTGGGTGTTTCATATTTTTATTGCGAGATTGTTTGGCGTACTTTGAGTGGTGGAAATTTTATTTGGGATCATTCACACCCCCCCTCTGATCGCCATTTCGATCCTTCAGGAGTCAAGCACAGAATCGTGGACACCAGATGTAGACAGGTTCAGGCCTCCGCGTGGAGTAATATCTTACGTCTTGTATGGGGGATGTCTATATGTATTAGATGGAATACAACAAGGGGGTGTAACCCTGAGTACAAAGTAGATGTGTCTAAGCTATGAAGAACTATGGCGAAACGCAGATCGCTCCTTCCTAAGCTCTCTGCTCCCGAAGGCTCGAGGTTGAAGGGCTGAGGTGGCTACTTTACGCTCCAATGGCTTCTGTGCGTTGTTTCTTGCTTTGGTTCTTTTTCCTCTCTCCTCCCTGGGGATCCCTACCCCATGTCTTATATAGTAGAACCGATCCTGCCTGTGGCCGTGTTGTAGCCGATGAAGAGTCCCTTTCCACGTGATCTTCATGATATATCCAAGCTGCTATTAGCGCTGAACGTATTCGGGTCGATCTCCTTACGTGGAAAAATGATCGAGTCCTTCCTGAAGCGGAGCTGTCCCTTCCTTGATGAATATCTTATCCCATAATCTTCGGGCCCGAGATATCCGGAACTTCCTTTATACGGTGTAGGCATATCCTGCTTTGTTAGGTTCGCATGCCTATGCCTTATTTAGATATTCGATAGTAGCCCCCGAACTCTGCTTAGTGCAGGATCCACTTAAGCACTTAGTCGATTACTACCAAGCCCAGACCTGGCTGAGTAATGCTTAGCTCGCCTGTGGTTGAACACTTCGAGTATCTCCGGACTCGCCAAGAATCGAGTAAAGGGGGCTATGGGTCAAGCATCTAGCCACCAGCTAAACTCGAGTCCTTGGGGTGTTTGTGACTACTCGAGGTCGCCTTAGGGACCCAACTCTGAGCAAAGTTGGTGAAATCCTGCAATTCCAAACGTTGGGCAGTGGAGCATTTAATGCTTTCGCCTGCAATGTCGGAAATGGACACAAAGTTATCATTCCTCCTTTCTCGCCATTCAAGGCACTGGACGAAGGGGGATGAACCGTTGCTTGGGACAAAATTTGCTCTCGAAACCTCCGCTACGCACCTTAAACCCTAGCTCCATCGAAGATCTCGCCTCTTTCTGCAATGGCGTCCAGCTTGAAAGCCGCTTCGCAGAAGAAGGCCGCTGTGGCCCAATCCTCCCAGCAAGGCGCTGATGTGCCGATCGACCCTGGCATCTTCAACAAGGTATGGCAGAAGTCCATCATGTCGGAGAAGCGTTTGGCGGAATTGGAGAAGGACGGCTTTGTTCCTTCGTAGGCACTCTTCCGCTAGAGGTCGTCTCAAGGTGAAATGTTCCCCACTCCCGAGAATGAAGATGAGACAGTGGTTTTTGAGGCATTCTTCCATTGTGGCCTCAACTTTCCTCCTTCTTGCTTTCTGCGACAAGTTCTTGAACTTTATAGGGTTCAGCTCTTTCATCTGAGCCCCAATTCGATCACCATGCTGTCTGTTTTCGTTCATCTTTGTGAGGCTTCCCTAGGGATTAACCTGAGCCTCAATTTGTTTCGCCACTTCTATAGCCTGAAGCGTGCGACCAAAAATGAATCTATTGGGAGTGCCGGATTCCACCTCCGCAGTAGTGTTTCCAATTTGTATATTCCTGTTCATGTCACCTCTTCTTGGCAAGCGGACTGGAAGAAAAAGTGGTTTTATATCACTTCCCCAGACACCGTGAACCCCCTTATCGGCTATCGACCGATTTTTCTGGTTCCTAACGAAATCTGGTCGAAGCCTCCCTCTGCTACTGCTCGAACCGCCTTCTTTGTTCAGAAGATCAAAGACCTGAGAGAGGCGAGGCTGACTGGGTGGCACGTCGCCAGAGATTTTATCACCCGTCGATCGAGCCCGCTGCGATGCAGGGATCACCTGGCATAGGACTACTCAGGTGCTGATGACGCCACAAGGGATAATGTTGCAGGTGAGCATCTGATTTGCTTCTTCGTGCTTCCTTGTTTCGTCAATAAATAATAAATTGATTCGCTCTTGCATCAGACCTGCTGAGTGCAGAGATCTCCTCTCACCTGAGCCGAACGTTTCACTGTTCAGAACCGAGTCCTTGTGGGATCGAAGCTTACTTGCTCGACAACCCCCGACTGGAGGTAAGTTGTTCAAAGCCTGCGATACTTCGTGTTGAGTATTCGCTGCCCTCTTTTTTCTTTTTCTTTGACTTGCCTATTTTCCAGGAGCCATCCTTTGAGAGTGAGAGCGGACCCGCTGGTGGGTCGATTGACCTGGAGGTCGATGAGCGAACTCATGGTGACGAGCACACGACGGGTGTCGCTGCTACCAAAGCGAGCTCCCTTCGAGTCGAGCTGCCCAGTGATGATGAGGACACCCCAGAGCAATTGATGGCCGAGCCTTCTTCAGATAGGGAGTCCACGTCACCAGATCCTCCTCGACCCTTCAAACGGGCACGAACCACGGCTTCTAGACTATCCAGCCAGGTGACCTTCAACCACTCACTTGGTTGCTATGAGGATTCTCCTGCAATAATATGACAACTGATGGATGAACAGCGCGCTGCCTGGGGAGCCAATATGCAAAGGACATCAACTTCCCCAGCAGTATCTCCTCGAAGGGACTCCCCGCAGCGCAGTCCAGCCAGAGTGGTAATGCCTCCATCGAACAACTTATCTTCGTAAGCAAGCTTTTGCTCATCGCGATCTTGATTATTTGCAGTATCCTCCGCCGACTACTGATTTGCCGGGGCCATGTCCTCCCCAAGCTGCATCACCCGTAAAAATTGTTGCTGGAGTTAAGCGGGCCATACCGCAGAACATCTCCGCAAAGATTCTCCTTGCAGGGTGAGTTTTCCCTTTTCGGGCTTCGACTCTTTTCTTTACACCAGCGAAATGACTTGGCCCAGATGTTCACTTATTTTTGTAGGAAGGGCGCGCCCAATGTTGCTGTGGACTTAACAACCCCAGCAGCATCATTACCTTGCGGTGCGGCCAACATCTCTGCCACCCCCAGTTAAGGGGGTCTTGGTGACTATCCCTGACAAGTGGCCATGAGGGTGGCCCAAGATCCTTCTGCTATGCTGGAATATCTTGTGTTCTGGTCTAGCTTGCATCCCAAACTCGAGGTACGCAACTGTCACGCTCTCCCCTTTCATTCTTCTTCCTTTTGCTTAGATCCTTGACTTTACCGCCTCCCTTTTCATAGGGCGCAGCCCGCGCCGTGGCCAATGCCATGTCCTTCTGCAGACAATCCCATCAACCAAGTCGAGCGGCTCGTCGCCTCTCAGGATCAAATACTGAAGATGAAGAACGCTGAGATGGAGGCTCTCTAGGCCAAGCTGAAGGCTACAGAGACTAGGTCCAAGGAGCGGGAGAGGAAGTTGATGTCGGAGAAAGCTGCTATGGGGTTCGCTCTGGTCGAGGCTAGAGCTAGTCAACAGGAGCTCGAGGTGCAGAAGGCTGCATCGGACGTAGCGCTGGCTGCCCTGCAGTCGAAGACCCTTGAGGACATGACCAGTGCGGCTCGCCTCGCGACCTCTTACATGCTGGGCACCATGAAGAGCCACCACCCGAACTTGGACTTCTCTGTTCTGAGTGAAGGGTTCGCGTGCGATGAGGACACTACCTCGGGTTACATCGAGTCCTTCACCGGTTTAGCCGAGATGTTCGTGGATGGGCTGCAGCTTTCTCTAGACCCTAGCGATGTTGATCAGAGCCCCTCCACCTAGCTGCGCCTATGTATTGTTGACCTCAGATTCAGATCGATAGTTCTTTAAGGAGAAAACACTTGGTGTCCCGCTCGCTTATTGCGCCTGCCTTCGATCCCTTTGGGGATGAAGTGACACGAGTAGATGCAAATCCGACCCAGTGTTCTTAACCCTTTAATATGTAGATTGTGAACGCCTACATATAAGACTCAAGAAAAAAAATTTAAACATCTCAGCCCCCAGGCGCATGATCGAGGAGGCCTGTTTAAACTACCAGCACACTTCATGCTCTTTTGAAGCCTTTATTGAAACTGTGACTTAGACTTTACAGCTAACAAGAACTTTTCATGCGGCCTCTGAAGAATTGGCTAGAGATCTTGTCTCCCGCTGGCCACTGAGCTTTTAGATATCTGACAATCTGTTGCTTGTAGCATCCCAAAATTTGAGTTTTCGAATGTTTGAATTTGAAAATGAACCATTTGCATTTTCCTTGCATTAATTCAAGCTTAATTTGAATTTTATATTAACAAAAGGATTTAATTTGATTAATCTATTCATCAAACAAAAGATTTTCAGTTTTAGTTGCGTTCATTATGCTCCAAGGAATTTTTCTGTATTTTTGGAGATTTTTATGAATTTATTTGCTATTTATTTGAATTTATTTCCTTTTATTTGAATTTTTGGATTTTTCTTAATTCGGAAATGTTTTTAATCCCAAAAATCCCTCGCGGTCCATTTCTTCCACGGCCCATTCCTATTTCTTTGGCCCGATCCACTCCGTCGGCCTGCTCGCGCTTTCGCCCGGCCCAACCAGCCCCTCCGCATCGGCCGTCGGATCTGCGACACGCGAACGGCTGCGATGCAGCCACGTCAGCCCACCGCCGCCACCCTGAACCTTAACCCTAACGGTCTCCGGATTTCGCGCACCGCGCTGCCGTTCGGCGTCCGTGCCCCGCTGCCTCCCCAGGGCTATTTAAAGCCCCGAGGATCCCCGTGCGAGCTCCTCCGTTCTCCGCCGCATCCGCTGCCCTATCTTGCATCGCCCGAAAGCCCTCCGTCGCCGAGATCTTCCTCGCCGGAGTTGCATCGCCATCCGAAGCCTTCCGACGCCTTGTTCTTAGCCTCTGGTTGGTCTCCGCCGATGCCATCACTTCCCCTACGTTCGCCGCATCATCCTCTACCAGATCCAGTGCAACCCGCGCCCAATCCGGTCCAGTTCCGCCGAAGCCCATGTCATCTTCTCCGCATCCGGTGGAATAGCGCCACTACCTCGCCGTCGATCTGATCCGCTGGTCTGTGGCCATCCGATCGCAACCGTGCGCTCAGGATGTTGCCGCGTCAATGCTGACCACCTTCGGGTTTCCCTGTCGTCCGATCCGTGGAGCATGCTCCAGATCACGCCACGTCGCAGCCCATCGCTCCCTGGTCCCCTACCGTCCGATCTGGCCATGTCGCCGATGCGAGACACATGGCCACTTGCATCAGTGCCTGCGTCAGCCGCTGTTCCCATGAACCCGGTCTACCATGGACCAGAGCCTTCCCGTGGACACGGTCCATAGATCGAAGGTCCCACGTGTCAGCGAAATAAGGAATTTTCCGATTTATTTTTATTCGAGAAATTGATTGCTGACATCAGCAATGCGCAATAAATCGATTTTCCAATAGAAAAGTAAATCGGGAAATTCGGATTTTCTGATTTTCAGCCTTTTTCTCTGAATTTAATCTTTCGGAGGCCCGTTCTCTCTCATACGAACTCCGATGGAGTCGATTCAAGTTTCTAAATTTTTCTAAAATCAAGATCTATCTTCCAGAGCCATTTATTTTCAGTTTTGAGCTTGTTTGTGTCTCTGTTTTGTATTTATTTTGTTTCATTGCTTTCTTTTCTGGTAGACGTTAATTCCGAGGGAGCGAACGGAGACATCAAAGACCAAGACTTAGCACTAGATCAGTAAGGCAAGTCGTAACCTTTGATCATATTGATCTGATGTTTAAAAAGTAATTTGTTTTATACAATTGCATGCTATTTATGTATCAATGATTATTTCATGGGAATAGCTATATAACTAATTGTCATTATGCCACCTTGATTATTGGGATGCCATGTATCCATTGTTAAACCTAGGTTGGGACATTACTAGTTGGGCATAATCATTATACCCACATTGGGTTATCGTAGCTATGCTTAGACATGCTTAGATATACGTTGGGATCCATATCACATGTGGTTAATGTTAATCTTGACTTAATGAGATATTGAATCGTGGCCGTTAGCCACTGTTGTAAAATTTGTTGTACCATGGCGGGGTTTGCCATTGGTCTTGGTTGAACGAATTGTTTTCCCTCGGGCAAGTGATCGTGTAGTAAAGGGGGTGCTTTCTAGCACATTGGGATGTGGAGTCTTGCCTGAGAAAACTTAAGGACTTAATCTTGTGCGCCATTGAACTGGCCTAACTGCATTACCACAAGTCCAGTACGAGATGCAGACCTAGTGATTAATTTGCAATGTCTAGCCTTGAGTATCGCCAATTGGTGGTGTGGGTTCCGGATGGACGGGTAGATTCGCAAGGCATCAGAGGGGCCCTACGGGCGAAACCTTAGCGCAAAGACTCAGTTTGGACAATGCATTGTAAAGGCTTTGTCATGATATCTCTGAGACACACCAAAGTAAGTGTGTCAGTAACGTTTGCACAAAGAGATGTTCATGTATTGTGGGTAAAGTTGTACAACCTCTTCAAAGTGTAAAACTATTTGAATAGCCATGTCCACGGTCATGGACAAGCCTGGGAATTTCACACGGGGTATAGAATGTTTAATGAGATGTGGGATGTGGAATTGTTGGGACGTGAACGGGGAGTTCACTGTTGTTTTGTTGTTTAAAGTAATACTGTTGAATTTATTGGTTGATACTTGTTTTGGATGGTGTAGGGTGATGCCTCGCCATTCTGTTCATGTTTTCTACCATTGATCTATCAGTTATTTATTTATCTTTTCATAAATGTGCTTTCAATCTATTTATGGTATTTCAATTCAAGTTATTGCTTTCTGTAAATGAACCATATGGCCATCTTTGTCAAGCCGTGCATGAATATATTGCATCAATTCCCTACGGCTTGCTGAGTACTTTTTGTACTCACGGCTATACGTCTTTATTGATCAGTTGCTGAGGAAGGATCAGGAAATGCTGAATATCATGAGGAATTCTACGAAGACTATGTGGATTAGGAAGGTGTTCCCCAGACGATTGCCTGTGGCATGTTGAATGGCCAAAGTTATCTTTTCTGCTGCAATAGTTATTTGTTTCTTAAGCCCTTAAGGCGTAATGGTGAAAACATTGACCCTAAGGTCGTTTGCTTTATTTAATAATAATTTGCATCTTTCTTAGTTGATTCGTTGTATGGAATGATATTTCATCTATGTTTCCACTATGTGCACTAGCGTGATCCTGGACTAGTGCAGTATACACAGAGGGTTTCGGATTTGCAAATCCGGGTCCCGACATTGCTCATATGCGCACAGGATAGAATTGCTCATACGTGACCACGCTTTAGCTTTGTTTGCTGATACGCTAAGTGCTTGACCGAGTAAAGGCATGCAAAAATATGAAAAAGCTGGCGATCTTCGATTAAAGAAAAAACAGAGGTAAGAGGTTACCTGTAGCCCCCGATTCCTTACTTTATGATAGGTCATCGAGTATGGAATGAAGTATCATAAGCCTAGCATTGTAATGTAGCTCCTATCCTTTCGAGCAAAATACAAAGCATCGATTACAGCCTTTCTCGCTCGACTCGGACTCTCATCCCGCAGTCACATCGACCTGGGGATGGAATCGGTGTAGCCCCCATCCGTCTATCCGATGACTGCATCAAGTAGAGTGTAGAGCCTCTGTTCCAATTCTGGTCCCTTAACTTGATAAGCGTATCGACCTGGGAATGAAGTCGTTTGAGTATGATTCGAATGGTATAGCCCCCAACCGTCTACTCGATGAGTGCATCGGGTAGATGGTAGAGCATATGCGTTGATAATCTCATGACCTAGCCCCTGATTTCCCGATCAACAGTTGTGTCGAGTAGGACATAGAGCATAAGTGTCATTTTTTATCTTCGGGGTCATGGGCCCTCAGGCGTATTGACCTAGTTATTCATAATTGTAAAAAAAATCTGTCGTCTTGCCGCGACGACTGAACTTCTATTTGTTGTTTTCATGACTTTCCAACTTCCACGCGACGGGTTTTATTAGCATCTCTTGGGCTTCTGCACCCATATGAAAACACAACAGCCGCCTCGTAGATTGGGACGGCGCAACCTTTTACTGGGCACGGGTTCCAATGCAACCTGCTCCCTAGTCTATATAAATGGACGGGATGTGTAGCCACCTGGCTCATCTCATCTTCTTTTAGCCAGCGTCATAGCCCTTGGTCGCCTGAGCTCCTGCGCCTTTTTTCCTTCATGGATAATCCTTCACGGTCTCCTCCCTCCATGATTATCCTCGGTGACTCCCCTCCCCCTACGCCACTGGCAGTGGTCTCCCCGGGCCGCATTATCATCTCCTTCGACGAGGAGGATGAGATTGACTGGGAGGCCCTCGAGAACGAAGTGTGGCCAGAAGGGGAAGAGAGGGAGGTTACCAGCAAGCTAAGAGATGTCGTTGAGGAGGGCGGTGCTCGCTCGGCCCCCCTGCCGAGGTCGACACCTTAGTCCCTGCCAGCACGCAAGGGGGAGAAGGCGGGACGACCGGTGTTGGTGGCGCGAAAGAGGCTTTTCTGCCTACGCCTTTTTCATCGCCCGATCGATCTGGTGGGAGTTCGCCCCTTGCTCGCCCTCCAAACCATCGCGGCAGCTTGGGGCCTTCGTCAGGGGAGACATCGCCTTCTCCATCGACAACCGCCAGGGCCCTCACTGCTTCGTCCGAGCCATCCTGCAGGTGTAGGCCCATCCGCTGGTAGGATGGATCCAAGGGCTCACAAGAGTAGCATCCCTAGCTTACAATGTAAACATGTAAATTATTATTAGTATAATTAAATGGAATTGTACTTACCTGAATTCTGAACGTGTTTGCTGTCTCTTGTTCATGCATAAATTTTTCTGAGTTGATCGATGTTCCACGAGTTTTCGAGTACAACACGTTCTGGTGTCGAGAGCCGTACCGATCCCGGTCGAGTTACTTCGACCACCAAGTAGGGACCTTCCCACTTAGGCGATATCTTATTGCGATTGTCTTGCTTATGCACCTTTCGTAGTACTAAGTCTCCTGTGGCTAACGCTCGTTCTCGGATCTTTTGGCTATGATATCTGCGTAAGGCCTGTTGGTACTTAGCCGCTTGAATGGACGCTCGATCCCGGTACTATTCAAGCAAGTTTATGTCGTCCGCTCGCGCTTGCTCTTGCTCTTTTTCCAAATAGCTTTCCACCCGAGGTGACTTGAATGTTAATTCAGTTGGAAGCATTGCTTCTGCCCCGTAGACTAAGAAAAACGGCGTTTCACCAGTGGCCCGGCTAGTCGATGTTCGAATGGCCCATAGTTCGGAGGGAAGTTCTTTTGCCCATCGAGTCAAATAAGCCTTGATCCTATCGAATACACGGGTCTTGATCCCCTCGAGTATTAAGCCATTGGCACGTTTGACCTAACCATTGCTTTGGGAATGAGCCACAGAAGCGAAGCATAGTTTAATTGCCAACTCCTCGCAGAAGACCATAAAGGCACTACTTGTGAATCACTCGATTAGGGGTGCCAAACCGAGTAACAACGTTCCTCATAAACTTCTTAGAACCTTTCGAAGTGATGTTTCTGACAGGTTCGGCCTCAATCCACTTATTGAATGTGTCGATAGCTACGAATAGAAACTTATAACCTCTTGGAGCTCTCGGGAAGGGTCCCAAGATGTCTAAGCCCCAGATGGAAAATGGCCAAGTTAGAGGAATAGTTTGCAGTGCTTGGGATAGTCAGGTGGTTTGCTTGCCGTAGAATTGGCAGCCTTCGCACTTTTTTACCAGCTCGCAAGCGTCCTGGAGGGTAGTCGGCCAATAGAACACTTGTCGAAAGACCTTTCCGACCAAGGTGCGATAAGACGCGTGGTTGCTGCAGATGCCTCCATGGACATCGAGCAATATATTATTGTCCTCTTCCTGAGTGATGCACTTCATCAGAATTCCGTTACTCCCCTTTCGGTAGAGCTTGCCATCTACCAAAGCGTATAGCTTGGATTTACATGCAATCTTCTCGGCTGTGGCATCATCATCAGGGAGCTCTCGACCTTCGAGATAGGCTTGGAATGGAGTCATCCAAATCGAATCGCGTTCGAGTAGTACACCTTCGTGTCACGGTTTACGCCGCTAACTCGCTCGCACTCATCGATCGAGTGGCAAAGATCGCCTTCTACCCGGGGGGCAGCAGATGGTTTGTGGAGTTTCTCAATGAAGACTCCAGTGGGTGCGGGCGAACGGGACAAAGCGAGCCGAGCAAGTTCGACGGCAATTGCGTTGTCACATGGCCTGATGTGTCTCGCCTCGAATCCTTCGAACCTGTGTTCTAGCTTGCAAACCTCGTTCATATGCCGCCATTTTGTCGTCCAAGCACTGGTACTCCTTTTGCACCTGGTTTTCAACTAGTTGAGAGTCTCCTTTCACGAGTAGTCGTCTGATGCCAAGTGACATGGCCATGTGGAGTCCGTTGACCAGCCCTTTGTATTTTGTAACATTGTTCGAAGCTTGAAAGTCGAGTTGAATGGCGTACCTAAGCTCTTCGCCTGCTGGGGATTTGAGCACGACACCAGCCCCCGAGCCCTAGAATGTGAGCAACCCATCAAAGAACGTAGTCCAGTAGTCATTGGCCACCTCAAGCTCCCTTTCTTCGACGTGAGTCCATTCCGCGATGAAGTCTACCAAGATACCTGACTTGACACTGGTTGTGCAATTCGGCCCGTTGCTTCTTGGTTATGCAGCACCTCTTTTAGCGGGTATGTTGTCATGACCATGATTTTATGCGCTTGGAAGTAATGTCAAAGCTTTCGAGAGGTCATCAAGACAGCGTACAACATCTTCTGTATTTGCGGATATCGTAGCTTCGTGTCGTGCAAGACTTCGCTCACATAGTAGACGGGCTTCTGAATTTTAGTCTTTTTATCGGGGCAATCTCGTTCTGCCACCAAGACCGTGCTCACGACCTAGGGGATAGCTGCAATGTACAAAAAGAGCTCCTCTTGGGCATTAGGTGAGGCCAGTATCGATAGAGATACTAAAACCTTTTTAGATCTTGAAAAGCGTCCTCTGCCTCCTTGGTCCACTCAAAACAGTCCTGCTTCTTGAGCAATTTGAAGAAAGGAGTCCTCGCTCACCCATCTAGGAAATAAATCAGCTAAGAGCGGCGATGCAGCTTGTGAGATTTTGCACCTCCCTTAATGTCCGTGGAGAACGCATCTGATCGATGACCTCTATTTTTCACAGATTGGCTTCAATGCCTCGACCAGACACCAGGAACCCAAGAAGCTTGCCGAACGAGACGCCGAACGTGCACTTCTCGGGGTTAAGCATCATCCGATACTTCCTGAGGTTATCGAATGTCTCTTCGAGGTCGCTGATCAAAGCGTCCCCTATTTTGGACTTGACTACGATATCATCAACGTAAGCTTCCACATTACGCTCGATTTGGGACTTCAAACAATTTTGGATGCAGCGCTGATAAGTAGCACCAGCACATTTCAAGCCAAAAGGCATTTTTACATAGCAGAATACACCAATGGGAGTAGTGAAGGCTATTTTTTCCTCAACCTCTGCTGACATGCTAATCTGGTGATACCCCGAATAGGCATCTAGAAAGCTTAACAGTTCACACCCCACTATAGAATCTACAATTTGATCAATGCAGGGGAGAGGAAAAGGGTCTTTAGGACAAGCCTTGTTCAGATCTGTGTAGTCTAGACACATCCTCCACTTGCCATTGGGCTTCTTGATGAGGACCGGATTGGCTAGCCACGTCGGGTGGCAAACTTCTCGAATGAAGCCAGCCTTAAGGAGTTTGCCGACCCCATCTTATATGGCTTGCTTCCTATCTTCTGCAAATCTTCACAACTTCTGCACCACGCGTTTGGCACCAGGATCCACGGCGAGTCGATGCTCGATCACCTCTCTGGGGACTCCGGCATATCGGATGGTTGCCATGCAAACACATCGCAGTTTGCCCGAAGAAAGGTGATGAACGCGAGTTCATATTTGGGGTCGAGGCTGGTCCCTACTTTTACCGTCTCGGAGGGATCTGTCAGGTCGAGGGGTACCGTTTTGACTCCTTCAGCAATCTTCTCGTCCTCTTGTTGTCGTTGGCTGAGTCCTTCGTAGCTCCGTTGGACATAGATGCCTCGTCGACGTCTTTCAACTTCTGATGTTTCCTTCCACGGTACTAGCACTGACGGCCGATCCGCGCAGGTGTTCAACCATTTCCAAGCTCTACTTATCACACTTGACCGCAGCACGCTGATCCCCCTTGATGATGATAACTCCTTTTTATGCCAGGATTTTGACAGTGTGGTATGCGTAGTGCACAACAGCCATGAATTTGGCTAGCATAGGGCGGCCCAAGATCACGTTATAGGCAGTCTCAAAGTTCGCTACATCAAAAATGATTTTTTCGGTGCGAAAATTTTCCTGCGTGCCGAACGTGACTGGCAGCTCGATCTGACCAAGCGGCATAGACAAAGATCACGGTGTTATGCCGTGAAACGGCTCTGCCCCGTCTTTGATCTCCGCATGAGGTACTCCCATGTTGTCCAAGGTCTTGGCGAAGATAAGGTTTAGCAAGCTACCTCTGTCAATCAAGGTTCAAGCGACCTTAATGTTGAGAATGGTAGGCTCGACCACCACTGGATATCGACCGGGATGTAGGATTATGGCGGGGTGATCTGATTGATCGAAAGTGATCGGCACCTCTGACCATTTGAGGAACCTGGGGAGTGCTAGCATGGTCATGTTAACCTCCCTTTCGACTGATTTGTATTGCCTCTTGGACTCATACGTAGCGGACCCTCCAAAGATGTGTGCCAGTTTATGGTCAGCCCCATGGTATTCGAGTCATCGTCTTGTGATTTTTCCTTGGTTGCTTAATCCCGCGCTCTGCGAATGCAGCTTTGAGCTTTTCCTCAACTTTCTTGCTGATCACCTGACACTCGTCGAAGTCGTGCTTGTCCGTATGATGGACCGGGCAGTATTTCGTTCCTCCATGATTCCGTCCTTTGTTATCGCCCGTGTTGCGCGCCTTACTGTGTTCGACTGTGACCACGGTGGAGTCGCCCTTTGTCGGGCCCCGAATATGCAAATTCGGACCCTCTGTGTATTCAGCACTAGTCCAGGATCACGCTAGTGCACACAGTCTCAACATAGATGAAATATCACAATCATACACAATGGAATAATAAACAAAGACTTCATCTATTAATATAAAACTATTGAATGACCTTAAGGTTGAACTTACACTTGTGAGGCCTTGGTGGCTTCAACTCAAAATGAATAAACCGCAGCGGAATGAAGAATGTCGACGAATCCCATCAATATGCCACAGGCAACTGACAAGGTTCAACTCCTAGATATTCGCCTCCTCGTGGAACTTCTCCTTCGAAATTGTAGTCTTCTCCTCAACGATGATTTTGTGAGTTGCAAGGGTGAGTACATAAAGCACTCAACAAGTTGTGCATGTAATGCAATTCTAATATAACTATATGCAAGGCTTATTCCAAGGAATGGCTTATCATGGTTATTTTGCAGTAAAGCAGCATTTGAGAACAATTACAGTAAATAGATTGTAAAAACAGTAAAACAAATAACTGTAATAAATAGATCCAGCATTTCTCAAGTAAACCAAGTTCCAATCCTTAATCAAATTCCAACTTCCCATGGTAACTTGCCATCCATCCCAAGTTTTGTTTTGCAAAAGTCTAGCCCTTAACTGTAATTCCCGAGCATTGCTCAATACCGTGAACACGGCTATTCGAATAGATTTTACACTCTGCAGAGGTTATGCACTTTACCCACACGACGTGATATTCTCTTTGTGCCTGGCCATTAGCACACTTCCTTTGGTGTGCCGGCAGAGAAATCACGACAAAGCCTTTCAGGAACCTCTACCTTATCCAAAGAACCTCTCCGGTATTGCCTTCACTACTCCTCTCACGCGGAGCCGAAGTATAGGACAGGCCAACACCATTGGATGGGCACCAAGCCGTAGCACAGGTACGCTCCCCCACACAGATACACTTTCGTGTACTGTCACCCCGAGGTATCAGAGGAAAGATATCAGAACCCTAATCATCTAGGTCTGTCCCATACCAGACATGTGGTCGCATGATTGACTCAGGTCAAAGTCTTGCAAGGTTAAGTCCTTAAGATGATCGAGGCAAAACTTCCACATACCATCTGCCCATCAGGCCCACCTTGGCATTCTCGCCCCTTGCCACTTGCCCCAATCTAAATCATAACCACCCCAGTTGATTACCATGCACCACATGACATCAGCAATTTAACCTCGTTGCGTGACATCCTCTCGCCACCACAACTCAATCTCATCGTGTGACCACACATGACACACAAGTTCATAACATCGTTCCATATTCCATTAGTCAAGATTATTTATCAAAGACTAAAGTACATGTGATGACATGGCATGGCTAAGCAACTAATATGGTCTAACCATCCCATGTTGATTATTATTACTAACCAACTATAATGAACCAATCTAGGGTGACAATATATCATGGTATACAAATGGCACTACTACAGAACGGCATATCACTATCGCTTTATCTGTGTCGGTTCTTAAGTTTGTAGGAAAAAACGATTGTGATAAATAACTTCAGATGGGTGTTAGTAATAATCACTATCGGTTCTGAGATTATAAGTGATTGTGATGTAGCACAGGACATATCACAATCGGTTCTTAACTAAAACGCGATAGTGATGTGTACGGTCATCACTATCGGTTCCAACCAAAGAAGTGATGGTGATGATCACGTCCACATCACTATCGCTTCTTTTCTTAGAACCGATAGTGATGTGTCACATCACTATCGGTTCTAAGAAAAGAAGCGATAGTGATGTGGACGTGATCATCACTATCGCTTCTATAAAAAGAACCGATAGTGATGACCGTGCACATCACTATCGCTTTTTAGTTGAGAACCGATTCTGATGTGTACAAGCTCATCACTATCACTTCTATAAAAAGAACCGATAGTGATGACCATGTACATCACTATCGCTTCTCGAAAAGAACCGATTCTGATGTCCACGTGCTCATCACTATCGCTTCTATAAAAAGAAGCGATAGTGATGACCTTGCACATCACTATCGCTTCTGGAAAAGAACTGATTCTGATGTGCCTCGCTAGGTCATATATACCACTCGCGATGAACTCTTCTCTGTTGTTGTTCCAGAGGAGATTTCTCTGCCGCCACCTGAGAAAACAGCTCATATTGTGTGGTTGGAAGCAATACTTGGGTGAGAAAATTTAAAGTCCTCATGGGTGGGTATTTAGAGGGCAAATTTGAAACACTATCTTGAGGAGATTCCCCTCTTTTTGCCCTCATTTGCGGTTTTCTTCAAAACGTGAGCAATTCTTTAAACCTCTTCAATTTTGCATAAGGTAATTTCGATATGTCGTGAATAAAGTTTAGCTTTCACGGGAAGTGTGTACGTGCTTTTAGATTTCACACTCTTTATTTGACAAGCACAGATCTATTTAATTATTGTAGTGCTTTCGTGTTAATATGGAATTATTGTTGCTATCATGTGATAAATTTTAGAGTTTAGGTCATGCGAATGTACGTTGTTAATCTCATTGTTGTATTATGTATGTAAAATAGTTTGCAATGCTTTCGAAGTAAAAATCCATGGTGAATTGCTGTTGGAGGCTTTGATGGAAATGCAATGTCTCTTTATGCCTACACTTTGTGCCATATGTTGTGAAAGAAAATTCTTTTTGACAAAATTATTGTTGGGAAAGCTTGCAAATAGTCGAATCATCATTTATGGAAATTATCGTGCAATTCCAGATTAATTTGAAAAAGTTTTGACTTTTCTACGTTTTACGCACAAATCATGTCTACGAAATGAGTTTTGGCATATTTCTTGAACGAGGTCGCTTTTTCCAAAAATTCTTTTATGAAAAGATTTGCAGTATCACGAAATATGTTTCTGCAAAATTCCTAATAATTTCAACAACGTATGAAAAAGTTATGGCATTTTCTCTCTCTAATGAAATGCTGAAAATTCAGAACTTGCAGTATTCTGAAAATTTAGACTTCATGGTTTGTCTGGAAAGGGAATAGTGCAATGAACTACATTTGTTCGGTTTTTTGTGAGAACCGATAGAGATAATTATGTATTAGTGTCGGTTTTATTTACAAAAGCGATACAGATATATTAGTGTCGGTTTTCTTTAAAGAAGCGATACAGATTACTATACACATCTGTGTCTGTTTTCTTTGAAAAAGCGTACTGATATCGATATTATCGATGTCGGTTTTTAAAATAAGCGATACTGATGACTATACACATCTGTGTCGGTTTTGTTTGAAAAAGCGACACGGATAGTGAGCTTATCAGTGTCGGTTATTCTAAAAAAACGATACTGATGACTGTACACATCTGTGTCGGTTTTTTTGAAGAAGCGATACGGATATTGAGCTTATCAGGGTCGGTTTTCCTTTAAAAAAATGATACTGATGACTTATAGCCACATTTTATTCCCGCGACCAGCGATTCGAGCGCGCAGCAGTCTGCTCGTTAACCCTAGCGCAGGCCGCCCCTCCCTGCCCCGCCGTCCGCCGCCATGCCTGCCCGCCGCCTCGCCCGCCGCCTCGCCGCCCGACGACCCGCCACCCGCCTCGCGCCCGGCCCGACGACCGCCCGACGCCCGCCCGCGCGCCTCGACTCCCACGCCCCTCCGACCGCCCCACGACCACCGCCTCGCCGACCCGCCCGACGCCTTGCCGACCCTCCCCTGGCAACCTCCTCTCCGTGACCTTGGCCTCCTCCCGCCTACTCCCGTGAGTTCACAATGATTTGTCAGGATTTCTAGTTCTAACAAAAAGCATAGTATTTAGAAATATCTATGCATTGTTTGACCCGAGTATCCAAGAAAAAGATACTGAGTATCTGCATTGAAGGTGGTGATTTTATCTGCTGTTGATAGTTACAAGTTGGCTCCTAAGTCCAGACCACAATAACCGAATGTAGAATATGGAAAACTCAAGAACAAGCTTTTGTAACTTCAAGAAATGCCTCAGATGGAGTGCAGCATGCCCATCACGTCTGGGATGTTAGCTGCTAGCTTATAGATCAAAGATTGCCTCCTTGCTGATATTGTTCAGCACTTTGTAGATGCCAAGCTTTTTTTGGTCTTCCGGTATGGAGGACACAGCTATGCTGTGTAAATAGCATAGTTGTATAACATTTTGCTTGTTTCATTCTTGTAATTTTCTTCATGAAGACGGTAATTCCAAATAGAAAGTGTCATGATATGGCAATTTTTTTCAAGGGCCATTCTTGTCCACTCACATATTGTCAACTTGAGTTGTTCACTATTGGTTGAGTAGGGCCAACATTTTGATTGGAATTCCTGGAGGGAGCTCTTTGATGTTGTGATTGCGGAGGCAAATAAACCGACTCTCTATAATTCAGACCATCCATTCAGGTTCTGTGGAACATTTCTGTGCTACTAATCCTTCTTAGCAAACTAGGGATGTTTGCCTTTTACACTCTTGCATCCATGCAGACTGTTTCTAAACCTTTGAATATTAACAGAAAGTTGTCTTAGTAAGTACAGTGCATAAGAACTTATATGGTTGATGCTTTTTTAATGTTCTGCGAATTGTGTCTACTCAATTCGTTTCCTAATTATATTGGCTGGTTACTTGTAGGGTGTATGACATTGAAAAGGATACCTTAGCTTTTACTGCAATTGACAAGTTTCTGCCCAATCAAGTATATTGCCATGGCTGTTAAAATCATTTCTGCAGATTACGAAGTGGAGAGGTCCAGAGGTTGATTGTTTCGAATAGGTTGGTATTTTGTGCTTCAGTCCTGTATGCATTCTTTGGTCTCCGGCTTCTGTACATTGCTTGGAGGTCAGATTCCAAGGCGTCACAGAGAAAGGAAATCGAAGAGGTACGTGCATTTCTTACATTAACTCTTTATCATGACAGCTTTGTGTTAGCTGCATTTGATTTAAATTTGTTTATTCATTACCAAATAAAATGAAAATTATCTGAGTTTTTTTGCTCTTCTTATTTCATTTATGCCTATGCAGTAGTTACATTGAGCAACTTATTTTCTTCAACTTCGTAACTTGTGGCAACCATATCTATCTGTGCTTGTTACACTGTAAATGGCTCTTAAGTTTATAATTTTTCTGTGCTTCCTGACCATATACTATTCTCTATTACACCAGTTACAATGGTTCTGAGTCATGTTGTTTCTTATCAGGAAGACATCTTTTTGGATCAGTAGATAACTCATTTGGTTTCATAAGTAGAATCGGTTCTTTGATGGAAGCGGTACCATTACAATCGGTTCTTGGAATAAAGCGATTGTGATGACCCATCATTAGGATCGGTTTTTTTATGGAAGCGATTGTGATGAACCCCTCATTAGAATCGATTCTTGTGTGGAACCGATTCTGATAACCACGTCATCAGAATTGGTTCCACACATGAACCGGTTCTGATGAAGGGTCATCAAAATCGGTTCTTTCAAGGAAGCGATTGTGATGACCCCCTCATTAGAATCGGTTCTTGTGTGGAACCGATTCTGATAACCATGTTATCAGAATCGGTTCCACACAAGAACCGATTCTAATGAGGGGTCATCACAATCGCTTCCTTGAAAGAACCGATTCTGATGACCCTTCATCAGAATCGGTTTCATCTAAGAACCGATTCTAATGAGGCTTTATCACAATCGGGCCAAAACCGACTGTGATAACTCCACCTCATCACTATCTAATGACTTCGTATCGCCACTTGAACCGACTGTAATGACAAAAAAGAACCGATTCTGATGTACAATTCTGTAGTAGTGTGGCAAGGTAGGGTATAGATCAATTGGGTATAATAGCTAAGTCCCAAATTTAATTGAAGACATTTGTACCTGTCAAATAATATGCAATAAAGTAAAACAATATAGCAGTTTTTTGTAATCGTAGGTTCAACATGATCAAAGCACAACTTGCCTGGCACTTGCTATAAACTGCTCTTTACTCTTTTTAATTGATCTTCAGCTTCCTCAACCTTTGGCTCTTCAATCGAATGCTTGACTTCCTCGTCCTTCACTACTTGGGTAACCACGACGACACGCCTAACGACAAAGAAGCACAAATACAACAAAACTCAAAAGCAATTCAAATAAACTCCAATTTAATATTAGATTGGTACTGAACGGAAGGGATTGAATTTAGGAACTTAGATTTGATCGAAGATAGGATGAAAGAGAACAGGCTTCCAGAAGATTTATCGAGAAGGTTACGACTGATAATTAGGGAAAGACGGAGTATATTCCAGGAGATATCCTTCGAGATTAATTAACTCGATTGGACAGATATTGACATATAGGCTCTTGATCTAGATCGGGTCCATAAAGATATGTTAGTTCATGATGAACTAAACTGATGCTCAATGTTGACTTTTGTTGACTAAACAAATACACAGTCAAACAAAAGAAAGATAGACTAATAGAATAGATATGGCACCAGGATATGACATATAGCCAATGGTCTATCGACAAAGTTCACGAATGATTTCTGGGTTAATGGCAGATTAGATTTTCAGGGATAAGACGAGGACGAATGGAATCGACATTCAGTGCGATCCGATCTGGGGTTCAGTCATACATCAAAGAAGAGACTTGACGATAACAGGGCGATGACGATATGTAGTAAGACAGTACAAATATCTTACTACGGTGGACACAACGAGGAAAACCGCAATACCGGCAACGCGGCTCACGATGAACTCAGTCCATCGAACCGGTCTTAAGTTAGGTTTTGGTCCGGCTTTGCAGATGATAGAAAGATAAATCCAGACTCACAAGGAATGGGGTTAGATCACGATAGGACGATAGAAAGGATAATGACATCGCGCTACACTCTTGCTGGAATGCGCGTATGCGATGATAGCGAAGCGAGAGCAAAGCGTTAACGGCGGAACGTTAACGAAGAAACGTTAGCAGCGGAACGTTAACGATGGAACGTTAATGGCGGGACGTTAATGACGGAATGTTAACGACAGAACGTTAATGATGGAACGTTAACGATGGGACGTTAACGACGGAATGTTAACGACGGAACGTTAACGATGAAGGTGAAGCGTTAACGGAACACTTATGAGATTATAAGGTGTCAACCCTCGGTTGAAAGATAGGGCAGCAAGGTCATGACATGGCTCAAATTTGGTTTGAGATCTGCGGGGTACACATATCGTGACGCAACGACAAATTGGACCAAGGGTTAAGTCCGGGTTTGAGCGAAACGATTCAAGGATGAATACACTTGGCATAGGGTAGGATGGTAGGGTTGGCTCTGCGATTAAAGGTTACCAAAGATGGCGAACCGAAATGCGCACCGACACGAAGGACTGGCCAAAAGGCGTCGGGTAGATTCTAGAATATGGCTTTGATGGCAACCGGGGATCAATGAATTTCAACGGTGGGCAAAACAGGGGATAATGATCTTCTGGACACAATGACATGGCCACGACAAACCAAAATGGTTGGCGGCACAAGGCAAAAAGGCGATGGTAACGAATATTAAACTTTTCGGAGGATGAAACAGCAAAGGGAAAGTAAGCACCACGTAGAACGCGGCGACACGAACTCAACGGTATATCCGGATTTGGATGCAACCCAACGGACAGATCACAAACTGTCGACGAACGGCTGCCGGAGCCAATAGATCAAACGATCATAACTATTAAAATAATAGATGGAATCTAACCAAATTATTCAGAGAGCTATCTGAGTTTTACCTTCTTGATCAACAGGGAACGCGTGACGAAGTTTTCTGCCGTTGGAACGCAGTCTGATCAGGGAGGATTGATTTTTCTGCACAAATCCCGCGGGCCAAACCTTGAGTTAGGGTGAGCACCGTGTAGAGGACATCAAGAGGAGTCTACAAAAAAAATTTCACGGTCAAACTCGCAAAAATCGAGGAGAACGGGCAGCAGCAAGATTTGAGATTAGAACGGCCGTAACTTTTGATTCCGCGGATGGAACGGCACCAAATTTGGTGGAGAGATATATCTGACCATAAGGTACGAGATGACGTGAGCGGATTTCAGAAAAACTCACTGGAACGACGGAGAACGCGACACCAAGATCGGCCGACGATGGCGGTGCACCGGAAAGACATGGCGGCGGATTTTAGGGTTTGGGAGGTGCTCTGGGCATTAGGGCTGCGTGGGAGGGGTCTTAGGACACTTATATAGGCTGGGGAGTCATGCCATACAAGGAAACACGAAGAAAAACCAGATTTGGATTGAAAACGGATCGGATCGAACACCTGGCGCACAATGAACAGTACCGGGTGACGTGGCTCATTGCGGTGCGTCGGATCTAGATCAGAGGGCTGCAGCTGGGCGATGACGTGGCCGGCTCAGAAGATGACACGTCGATTTAGCCCAATTTCCGAATTAAAATAATTCCAGAAATTAAAATAATTCGTTTAGAGCAATAAACATACCAGAAAAATTCTAAAAAGAATTCTAGAAAATATTTTGAGACATTTGGAGCTTGAATAAAATATTTTTAACCAAACTTTATTTAAAATTTTACAGTATTTAATTAGATTTAATAAGAGGCTTAATTTAAATTAATTTCCAAATGAATAGCAAACGAACTCCGAAAAATATCAAAAAATTACAGAAAATTCATTGAAGCACAATGAACTCAAATAAAACTAGATTTATTTTAATTGAAGTTTATATTAGTCAAATTAAATTATTTTAGCATTAGAAAATTTCAGATTAAGCTTTATTAAAGCGAGAAAATCAGCGGGGATTTTTGGAAAGATGAACTAAACAAAAGATTTTTTAAAACTCAAATTTTGGGATGTTACACCCTTACGCTTCTCCCCAAGGCTCTTGTTCCTTTTCGCCCCTTGCTTGGACGACTCGGGCTTGTCGTCGCCAAACCCGGGATTATCGACGTAGTCACGTGCTTTGGCGCGCCTGGCGTACTTGTCTGCCAACTCGAAAAGTTCCATGGGAGTACAGATCTTTCGAGTGACGAGCTTTCCCTTCAACTCTTTGTCCCTAACACCATTCTCAAAGGCTACGATGACGGCCTCGTTCGAGACATCAGGGATCGAGTTGCGTTTGTCACTGAAGCGCCGGATGAACTCTCGTATTGACTCTCCCGGCTTCTGAACCACTCGATGCAAATCGCTGTGAGTCCCAGGGCGCTCGTAAGTACCTTGGAAATTGGCGATGAACTGGGTCCGCAACTCCGACCATGAGAATATAGAGTGGGGCGTAAGGTTGAGCAGCCAAGACCTAGCCACACCATCCAGAGTGGTGAGCAGGTAATTTGCCATTACCTTCTCGCTACCACCTACTGCCCTCATGATCGTAGTATAAATATGCAGCCATTCGACCGGATTAATCTTACCCGAGTAATTCTCGATCGGTCCTGGTTTGAACTTTTCTGGCCACCTGATTTTTCGCAACTCGGGTGAGAAGGATTTACATCCTTCAAGATCGCCCTCGGGGGTCGTATATCGCTGACCTCGTCGAGGAGAGGGCCTTCGTCGGGCGAGAGACTGGGTTCTCGATAAGGGGGAGTCGCCCTGTTGGGCACAGCGCACAGGGGATCGGCCCCTAACAGGCAGGGACTCACTTTCCCATCGTTCGCGATCTTCCCACTCACGTTCTTCCTTTCGGTCTCGGAGGACATCTCGCAGGTCTCGTCGATCATGAAGGATCCGATCTTGAAGATCCCCATAACGCCCCCGATGAAGGTTGGAGCACGTTGTTATGGAAACTTTCTGGTTGGAACTGGCCACCGCTGACCTCAGTCACCCGATGATGGTGGAATGGTCCTGACCGCTGGCTCCTAGGTCCCTGCTGGCTAGGACGCACTGGCCTCGAGTTAGCCGCTTGAGCAGTCTGTGATTGTGTCGCATCGAGTAGTGTCTTCATCTGGTCGAAATCTGGAGTCATTGGGTTATCTGGATTCAGTGGCGGAAGAGACTTCAATAGCATGTGAGCACATTGGATGTTGGCTTTAGGAATGCTGAAAACATCGCTATTGCCGCTTTGACGGGACGCCGCTGCTATCACAAAGCCATATTTCCCATTGCGACATGCAATTTTGGAGCTCGCTGTTCTTGTGGTGCGGGCGCCCTCGGATGAGGCGTCGTCGGATTTTTGAGGTTCAACTGCCTTTATACATTGGCCAAGATATCCGTCGTAGCCATGGCTGCTAAGTCACGCCTATGGTTCGTGGTATTAGGTGGCACAATATTTAATGCTGCTTGCCCCGCAGCTGCTGCGGCTGTGGGGTTGCATGGTGTGTGCGACGGGATCTGAGGTTCCTGGCCTCTTGTGGTGTCTGCATCTGGGTCCTTTCTAGGGGAACGTTTCGAAGTAGCACCGTTGTTGGCGCCGGTCATGAACACACATCGATCTGTTCGACTGCTGTTCTGGCTGCTGTTGGCGTTGCTTTTGGTATCGTTGTCCGTGTCAACGCACATCAGCACATTGGGCTCCTTTAGATCAAAGTCGATAAAGCCCACCTCTCAGCCAAGGTCACCACAACGGGACTCGATGAAGTTGGCAAACAGCAGGTTTTCCTCCTGGATCCATCGATACAGCATTGTCCCGAAACCGATCTCAGATGCGATGGGGACCATCTGATTGACGACAACGACAGAGCGGTTGCCAGAAAATCCGTTGCTGGTGTGCGACGAAAACATGCTTGATCTACAAAAAAACTGAAGGCCCCTACCTGGCGCGCCAACTGTCGAACTGTTAAGAATCGACAATAAATCTTATGTTTCGGGTACCTTCGAGGTAGCGGAGTCAAGCACAGAATCGTGGACACCAGATGTAGACAGGTTCAGGCCTCCGCGAGGAGCAATACCTTACGTCCTGTATGGGGGATGTCTGTATGTATCAAATGGAATGCAACGAGGGGGTGTAACCCTGAGTACAAAGTAGATGTGTCTAAGCTATGGACAACTATAGCGAAACACAGTTCGCTCCTTCCTAAGCTCTCTGCTCCCAAAGGCTCGAGGTTGAAGGGTTGAGGTGGCTACTCTGCACTCAATGGCTTCCGTGCGTTGTTGCTTGCTTTGGATCTTTTTCCTCTCTCCTCCCTGGGGATCCCTGCCCCAGACCTTATATAGTGGAACTGATCCTGCCTGTGGCCGAGTTGTAGACAATGAAGAGTCCCTTTCCGCGTGATCTTCATGGTATATCCAACCTTCTGTTAGCACTGAACGTATTCGGGTCGATCTCCTTACGGGGGAAAATGATCGAGTCCTTCTTGAAGCGTAGTATCCCTTGATGAATATCTTATCCCGTAATCTCCGGGCCCGAGATATCCGGAACTTCCTTCATACGGTGTAGGCATATCCTGTTTCGTTACGTTCGCATGCCTATGCCTTATTTAGATATTCCACATCTTTTTCATTAGGTGAGGTTAAAACTGATGGAGATGATAAGTAGGTTTTCAGATCTTGAAAAGCCTCTTCTGCCTCCTTGGTCCAATCGAAGTTGTCCTGCTTCTTGAGCAATTTGAAGAATGGCAGTCCTCGTTCACCTATCCGAGAGATGAATCGACTAAGGGCAGCGATACAGCCTGTAAGATTTTGCATCTCCCTTAACGTTCGCGGAGAACGCATCTGATCAACGGCCTCAATTTTGCGCGGGTTAGCCTCGATGCCTCGACTGGACACCAGGAACCCGAGAAGCTTGCCGGACGGGATGCCGAACATGCACTTTTCAGGGCTAAGCATCATTCGATACTTCCTGAGGTTGTCGAATGTTTCCTTGAGGTTGATGATGAAGGTGCTTCCTGTTTTCGACTTAACTACGATATCATCGACATACGCTTCAACATTACGCCCAATTTAGGACTTCAAACAATATTAAATGCAGCGTTGATACGTGGCACCAGCACATTTCAAACCAAAAGGCATCTTAATATAATAGAAGATAACGAAGGGAGTAGTAAAAGCAGTTTTTTCCTCATCCTCTGCTGACACGCTAATTTGTTGATACCCCGAATAGGCATCTAGAAAACTTAGTAGTTGTAAGATCGAGGATGCCGACTAGAGGGGGGTGAATAGGCGGCTTTAAAGATTCTTCTCACTAAATACACGCTCTATTTATCTCTACGTCAAAACCTAAACAATAATCAATCAAGAAGCGATAAACTAAGGTTTTGACAAATTAAAGCCTAAATCAACTAGGCTCACTAAGTGCACTAACTAATTATGTCTCTAACAATAAATTACAATCCTAAAGACAAGCAAGCAATTTAATTCTAGGAATGTAAATTGCAACAATGTAAATAAGGAATTGCAAGCATATACAAGGGACACAATACTTTTTACCGTGGTGTTCGGAGACTTGCCGGCCTCCCCTAATCCACATTGAGGCAAGCCCAAACCACTTTGGACTGGCTCCACGAATTGAGCACCCGCCTCGATTCCACTAGTTGTAACTCTTTCCCCCTCCGGGTAGGTGAGCTCCGACCTTCACAACGTTGCCGGGCCCTCTCACAATCTCCTTGAGAAGGTCACCACGTACGACGCCTCCACACGCCGTCTAGGTGTCGAAAAACACCAAGAGTAATAAGCCAAGCCTTCTAGCTTGATCCTCACCAAGTGCAACACATGCACAAGGATGCTCACCGAGTGCAACACATGCACAAGGATGCTCACCGAGTGCAACACATGCACAAGGGTTCTCCTCAAGTGCAACACATGCACAAGAGTCTCTCAATCATTTCCTAATTGCAACACATGCAATTAGAGCTCACTCTTAGCTCAAAAACCAAAAGGAAGAGAGCAACATATGCAACACCTCCCACAAGACTCTCAATAAGTCTAACTTCCAGCAAATGGCCCCCCAAGGCCTCCTTTTATAGCCTAACAAAGAAAACTAGCCGTTGTAGAATAAAACAGACATTGAATGCACTAAAACTAACCGTTGCTACAGTACCACCGGCACTACTGCCCATCTAGGACCGGCATTACCGACCTTTAGACTCAAAAACACCTTCTCTGGCAAATAACTACCGCAAGTAGGGTCGGTAGTTCCGCTCGGGCGGCACTACCGCCCATCTAGAGCCGGTAGGGCGGCACTATCGCCTATGCTGGGGCGGTACTATCACATTTTGATGCAGAAAAAGTGTCATAACTTTTTACTCCGAACTCCAATTTAAGTGATTTTTTATTCTATGCAAAGCTTATCACGAAGGCTACAATCTCCACCAATTTTCAAGATTTAAGCAACCATAGATATTTTTAAATATGACAAAAACAAAGACTCTAATGTAGTCATTCATGTCTAAAATCTGATTTTACGAAATCCCTCACATAGACTTGATCAAGGGCATGACTACAAGCTAGTAAGAGTCAATAAGATCAAATATTGAGCCATGTGATGATCAGGTCATGATCAAAACAATTTTACAAAACACATTTGCAAATTCTAATCACATGCTCCAATATCAAATGCATGAACACCAATATTTTGCAAACCACATTTGCAAATATAAATCTTGCAAACAAGAGTAATCAAGATCATATCTTTGAGCCATGTGATGATCAACACATGATCAAACCAATTTGCAAACACATTTGCAAACCCTATTCACATGCTCCAAGATAAGATCCAATTAAACCATATTTTGTAAAACTCATTTTGCAAACACAAAACATAAACCTATCTTAGCATTTGCAATGATCAACACATGATCAATATCACAAGCTAAGACTCCGATGCATGAGCTCTCTATTTGCAACACATGTAAATATCTAACTCCATACAAACAACCACATAAACCAACTTGCATAAGCTATCTCCCTTTTGCAACACATGCAAATCCATAGCTCTATACAAAAACCAAATCAAGCTTCAATAAGAAGCAAGCATGAGCTCCCTTATTTGCAACACATGCAAATACTTAGCTCATGCAAGAACCAACCAAGAGAGTGAGCTAGAATGAACCGGATTGAGTTCATCAACACATGATGAAGCTCAAGCTATAAGACTCAACCCCTCTTAATAGTACAGCACCTAACTAGCAACCCGATCTCCCATCAAGCACCGAGACCGGTAAAAGACTAGGAACACATCCTTAGCCCTAGCTAGTTATACATTTGCCTCTAGCACATCCACTTGGATTTTTTATGATTTCCATCATCTTCTCTCCAAGCCGGGTCCTTTCTTCTTGTTCATCAACACATGATGAACCTTCTCTAGCTTCACTTCACTTCGGGATTCATCCTTGAAGCTCATCAACACATGATGATTTCTTCTTCTTCCCGATTCTTTATTTTCTTGGACTCAACCTACTTCACAACTCATGGAAGATTGTTAGTCCAACAAACACGATTGCCTCAATCATCAATTGCACTCCATTAACACATAATGGATGCCCCTATGATCGATTGAGCACAACCCTAATCAATTTGAATGATTTAAAGGTGTCTTGAGTACTTTGATGCAACTAATGCTTCATTATACTCAAGAACTTTCCGCTTGTCCTTAACCAATGAAGAAACACCATCAACATATGATGAAGTGTTCTTTCATTGATTGAAAGACAACCAAACTCAATTTAAATTTCATTTAAATTGACATGAGTATATATTAACTACACAAGTTTCATATACTCATTTTGATGGTTACTAAGTAATGATCCAAATTATGTTGGAGTGGTGTAAAGGGATCAATACCCTTAATACCATCAACAATAGAATAAACTCCATTAAATATGTGCATATAAATAGTTGAACTTGGAATCAATATGCACATAAACAATCTTAGATAGTATTTGAGTTTATCCTATATTAACATGAGTATACTACAACTACACAAGTTACATATACTCAAAGGATTGTTTCAAAGTAATGATCCTTGATATAGAAAGATGAAATAGATCAATGCTATTGTAACATCAAGGTAAAGTATGAACTCTCCCTAAATGTGTGCATTCATGTATATATGGAATTGAAACATTAATGCACATCTTGAGGTCTAAATAATGGTAGAGTCCATCCTTTAACTTGAATCCAAGGAATGCATCTAGAAATAATAGAGTTGTATTGGATGCATACCTTTGGGATTTCCATTTTTCAATGAGATAAGACTAATCAAATATATACTCAATAAAAGAGTTAGTCTCATATTTAGATTTATCAATATGATCATGAATATTATATCCAAGGAATGCAACAAGATATGATAATATGAACTCGAATGCATACCTTTGATATTTCCATCTTTTTCATCCAAAAGAGACTAAAGAGAGTTAAGCTCAACAAAAGAGTTAGTCTCATATTTAGATTTATCATTAATTAACAATTGAGACTAATCAATATTATGATTATCAAAAGAGTTAGTTTCAATATTAGATTTGTCATTAACACCAAAACCAAACTAATGGACCTTGAACTTTCAGTAGTTCACAGCCCGCAGTTGAATCCACAATTTGGTCGATGCGGGGGAGAGGAAAAGAGTCTTTAGGGCAAGCCTTGTTGAGGTCGGTGTAGTCGACGCACATTCTCCACTTGCCATGAGTTTCTTGACGAGGACCGGGTTCGCCAGCCACGTCGGGTGGCAGACCTCTCGAATGAAGCCAGCCTTCAGGAGTTTTCCGACCTCCTCTTGTATGGTTTGCTTCCAGTCTTCTGCAAATCTTCGTTGCTTCTACACAACGGGTTTGGTGCTAGGCTCCACAGCTAGTCGATGTTCGATCACCTCTCTGGGGACTCCGGGCATGTCGAACAGTTGCCATGCAAACACATCGCAGTGTGCCCGAAGAAAGGTGATGAGCTCGAGTTCCTATTTGGGGTCAAGGTTGGTGCCTACCTTGATCGTCTTGGACGGTTCTGACAGGTCGATGGGCACCATCTTCATGCCTTCGTCGATCTGCTCGCCCTTCTTGCTGTCATAGACTAAGCCTTTTGGCAGCACTGTTGGACGTAGAAACCTCATTGACGCCTTTGGACTTTTAGCGCTTAGCTTCCTCGTCGCCGGCGCTGGCTGCCGACCCACATAGATGCTCAACCATCTCTAGGCTCTTCTTGTCGCACCTGACTGCAGCGCGCTGGTCTCCCTTGATTGTGAGGACACCTTTTGGCGCAGGGATCTTGACGATCTGGTACGCATAGTGTACCACGGCCATGAACTTAGCAAGCATGGGGCGACCTAAGATCACGTTGTAGGTAGTCTCAAAATCTGCCACATCGAAGAGGATCCTCTCAGTGCAGAAATTGTCCAGCTTGCCGAACGTGACTAGCAGCTCGATCTGGCCAAGCGGTATAGAAGATGATCGCGGGGTTATGCCGTGGAACGGCTCTGCTCAGTCCCTGATTTTCGCCCGAGATATCCCCATGTTATCTAGGGTCTTGGCGAAGATAAGGTTCAATGAGCTACCCCCATCAATCAAGGTCTGTGCGACCTTAATATTGATAATGGTAGGCTCGACTACTACGGGTATCGACCTAGATGTGGGACCACAGCCGGGTGATCCAATTGGTCAAAGGTAATCGGTACTTCTGACCACTTGAGGAATCTTGGGAGGGCTGGCGTAGCCAGGTTGACCTCCTTTTCGACAGCCTTATATTGTCTCTTGGACTCATACGTGGCGGATCCTCCAAAGATGTGCGTCAGCTTGTGGTCGGCCCCGCGGTATTCGGGTTCGTCGTCCTAGGATTTCTCTTTGGCCTGCTCGACCCTACGCTCGGCAAGTGTAGCCTTGAGCTTTTCCTAGATCTTCTTGCTGATCACCTGGCATTCATCAAAATCGTGCTTGTCCATTCAACGAATTGGCCAGTTCTTGCCCCTCCACAATTCTGGCCCTTGTTGTCGCCCATATTACGTGCCTTGCCGCGCTCGACTGTGGCCACGGTGGAGTCACCCTTGCGCTCCTCCCCGCAGTTCTTGTTTCTTCTTGCCCCTTGCTTGGACGACTCAGGTTTGTTGTCTCTCAACCCGGGGTTGTCGATGTGGTCACGAGCTTCGGCACATATGGCGTATTTGTCTGCCAACTAGAAGAGTTCCATGGGAGTTCGAATTTTTCGAGTAGCTAGCTTCCCCTTCAATTCCTTATCCCTAACTCCGTTCTCGAAGGCAACGATTATGGCTTCTTTCGAGACGTTTGGAATCGAGTTACGCTTGTCACTTAAGCGTCGAATGAAGTCACACAATGACTCACTCGGCTTCTGAACCACCTGATGCAAGTCGCTGTGAGTTCCAGGGCGTTTATAGGTGCCCTGGAAATTGGCGATGAACTGGGCCCGTAACTCGGCCCATGAGGATATCGAATGAGGCGGGAGGTTGAGCAATCAATAAATACCTAGCTGCACCATCGAGGGTGGTAAGTAGGTAGTTGGCCATCACCCTATCGTCACCACCAACTGCCCTCATGACCGTGGTATAGATTTTGTAACCATTTGACTGGATTGATCTGACCCGAGTTTTCTCAATGGGGCCTAGTTTGAACTTGTCAGGCCACCTAACGGCACGAAGCTCGTGGGCGAAGGCCTTACATCCTTCGACGTCGTCTTCGGGGGTCACATGCCGTGGACCTCGGCGAGGAGAGCGCATTCGACGCGTGGGGGAACGGCCCTTCGAGAGCGGAGAGTCGCCTTGCCAGGCCCAGCGCACAGGAGATCGTCCCCTGGACGAAGGAGACTCGTTCCCTCACCGCTCATGGTCTTCTCGTGCGCGCTCCTCCCGTCGATCGCAGAGAACATCGCGCAAGTCTCGTCGATCGTGAGGGATTCAATTTCGGAGATCTTCGGGACGCCCCCAATGGAGGTTGGAGTGTGTACTGTTTTGGAAACTCTCTGGTTAGAGCTAGCCACCATCGATACAGTTACTCGATGATGGCAAGATGGTCCCGACCGCCGGCTTTTGGGTCCTTGCTGGCTAGGACGCGTTAGCCTCGAGTTAGCAGCTCGACCGGTTTGTTCTTGCGCTGCATCGAGCAACGTCTTCATCTGGTCGAACATCGGAGACATCGGGTTACCCGGATCCAGTGGTGGAAGAGATTTCAACAGCATGTGAGCGCACTGGACGTTGGCTTCAGGGGTACTGAAGACGTCGCTGTTGTGGCTCTGGTGGGACGCTACCGACGGAGCGAAGCCGCACCTTCTGTTGTGATCGTGCGATCGTGGGACTTGCGGCCCCTGAAACTTCGGTGCCCGCGGATGGGGCACAGTCGATCACCGAGGTCAGGCTGTCTCGATAGATTGATCGCAATTCCGGTTGCAGCGGTCAAATCCATTGGTGATCTATGGTGTTTGGCGCCACAGTGTTTGCTGCCTCCCGAACTGTAGTCGTCGTTGCTGTAGGAGCTCAAAGCGTGTGCGAAGGATTTTGGGGTCCCTCACCTCCCGCGGTGTCTGCTCCTGAGTTCTTGTCTTGAGAACGTTCGGCAGTAACCCCGTTGTTGGCTCCAGTCATGAACACGCATCGATCCATTTGACTGCTGCAAGCGTCACTTTTGGTCTCGCTCCCTGTGTCGAAGCACATCAAGATGCTAGGCTCTGTCGGGTCAAAGTCGATGTAACCCACTTCTCAGCATGGATCCTGGGAGCGGGATTCGATGAAGCCGACAAATAGCAAATTTTCGCTCGGCCCCCATCGATAAAGCATCGCTCCAAAAGCAATCTCAGATCTAATTGGTGCCTAGTTGATAGCGACGACCGAACGGCCACCGGAATACCAGCTGTGGGATCGCACTGAAGACATGTTTGTTCTGCAAAAAAACAGCTAAATGCCCATACCTGGCACGCCAACTGTCAAAGGTTAGAGATCGACAATAAAATTTATACTTCGGGTACCTTCAGGTGAGCAGAGTCAAGCACGAAATCAAGGACACCAGATGTAGACAGGTTCAGGCCTACTAGTGGAGTAATACCCTACTCCTATATGGATGATGTATAGAGTTGATGAACAAAGTACAAAGCAATGTCTAGCCCTAGTTACAATGCGCATTGCACCTAGACTAAGGCTATGCTAAAGGATGACGAAACAGACTTCGTCGGCTCTTAGGCTCTCTTTGCTAAAAGGCTTCTTGCTTGATGGCAAATTGCTTCCTATTGCTTGAGAATCACTTCCTAGTTGCCCTTCCCCTTAAAGACCCCTACCCTTAGCCTTATATAGTTAGGGTAGCCTAGCCTCAAGTCAAGTTATAGACGGTTTAAAGTACCAGATCTTAGCTAATGTAGAGTCCATTGTCGCATGATTTTCAAAGCGTTTCCAAACTTCCTTGAATATCAAGCATACTCGAGTCGATTTCCTTGTAACGAGAACATGATCGAGTCTTTCATAATATGGAGTTATCCTTTCCGTGCATATCTTATCCCTCAAAATTAGACCCGTAATATCCAGAATCTCTGCATATCGTTAGGACATATCCTTCACGTATCCTCTGTGAACAAATACCCCATGTTTAGATATTCGACACCAGAAATATACAAGTGAAAGACATTTACCAGTATAAAAAATTACAAGCTCCCAAACAGGCCATAAAATTCATACTTTACACCGTTGGAAAAGGCCAAAAGTGACGCTTGCAGAAGTGAAACGATAAAGTGATGCTCATCAAGGTCTCGCTCCCTGTGTATGAATTGCGTAGTGAAACGATAAAGCAACAGGTGCATAATGTTAATTAATGACAGATTGCACTTTCTTTTTCAACTGGGTACATTCTACGAAGATGCATTTCTCCGTACAACAATATTAGGTTTGGCCAAAAGAAAGATGCTCATCCAGATGTAAAATTACAACGAAATCAATCACCCGATTTGACAAACATCTAATTTTACAAGAATCATGTGCATAGCGAGAGTACAATATTGAAAGAGGCCTCCTGGAAGTCTAGTCTGAATAATCTTTTCACGCTACCATTCGATGTCCCCTATATAAGTTTAGCTAGACTTGATCACAAGAAGTTCAGATTTACATGCACACCTGTGATCACACAATTGAACATTCTGGCAGAAAGCTGAATGATGAATTACATTAGCAGTTTCTCAAATGATAAAAGTCATAAAAACAGTTCAATAAAATACAAGATTGTATAAAATACATGCAGTAATATGACTTTAAATCATGGCCCCTCCAGCACCCCTAAGAAATGCCTGCTTGAAAGAAAAGCAAACCAACAAACGTCTAAAAATCCAATAACAGGTGGTTGACTGAGACATGTATACTATGTGAGTTTTGTCGATTTACCAGCTTAGTCGCCTTAACAGACTGAATCTGTCTTTCCCTCTTTTCGCGCTGGCACTCACCACACCAGCTAGAAAAGTCCTTCTGGTATTTCTTCATCTCCCTGAACACAGAGCTGTACACAGGAAGCACTAATTTAGCTGTAGCATTTGACAAGCCCTTACTACAATTAAATTGAAACTAAAAGTAACGGCACTGTAAAAGATTATTCATGCATAATGCCGAAATCTTTTGTCTTCTGATTTCAACAACCATCTGGAGGATGCAGTAGACAAGCAGCATGTTATATGATGACCAAAGTTGGTAGTGCCACAAAGGTCAAAACAAATCACTAATGCCACTCGTATTAATGCAACAGCAGCGTCTCCCTATTGATAACCTAATGTTAATAAGCACATGAATCGTAACAAGCGAAAAAGACAAAGAAACCACATAATATTTTCACTTGCCTAGCAGAAAATACAAGAATACCATTCGTAGCGTCATCATGACTTAGAAAATAATATAGCATATAGCAGCAAATTAATCAGTTACAATTGCACTGTAATGGACAAGAAGACAGGTACATAGAAGATTTCCATAACTTACTATTGTTGGTGACAACCCTTAAAATTCTTCTTTTGTTCAAATCATAGCTAATTGATATCTTATTATTGGTGAATTTCCCTTAAAACCACATGGATGAGAAGCATAATTGGCACCTTCTTTTATCCCTCAGATCCTCCAGTCTGTTATTTGTATCCATTATGCCTTTACACTGCCTCCTAATGAACCATATTTGCACTTCCTTTTATCCCAATCAAACAACAGCTTGTCCAATCTTAGTCCTAATCAAAAATATTTTTGTGCAATCTCTTGTTCAAATCCTTGCTAACTGAACATATCAAGGAAATGAAAAAACTGAAATAACCTATCACTTACAAATAGAAATACTAAACTAAGTTGGTCATTGATCTAATGATATTATTAATACAACACCTCTTGCCTATATCAACCAAGTTCACCCAGTCTTCCTCCACTTTATCATTAACCTCAAGCCATAATCATAGGCATGTCATAAGTTCAGTTTCCTGGCACAATGGAATGGTCTCAGGAAATTAACTTTACACCATCTGCATTAGGGCTGTTTACACCACTAAGCTAACTTAAATTATGACAAAGCAGTTTTAACCCAAAAAAATCATTACATGTAAACACACTATTCGGAGTATTATTTGGAAACTATACTCACAAATATCGATCTCAAACTAGTAGGCCTTTTGCTGGTTTGCAATCGATTTGCCAATTGCCAGTACAGGAATTGTCATGAAACATCGACTATGAAACATACTCAATTTGATTGAAACCACCTTGTCGAAAGTACAGCTAATGCCATCCAGGCATTTAGCCATCTCAGCACAGCACCACTGAATTTAATACTCAGACCAAAACAAAATCCAATTAGAGGCTAGGTGATCCGAATTCTCAACACTCAACATCTAGTGATTTGTCATTGGCAACTTTTAGGAGTTTACAAAGAGTGCAAATGTCATATCTTTTGGAAAAACATTAGCTTGTTCTTTCAATTTGAACATTGCAAGTTTTGATCTAAAAAGATAACCAGCAATGCTATCTAAATTTTCAGTGAATAGTTATAACTATAATACCTTAAAAATATCTAGAAGTATTGGGCACACAATTAACTTCTAACTTTTCATTGAAACAATAAAACTTACCGGACTATTCATTTATAGGGAATAATTTTTGTTTTATTTTGGCACCTGACAATATATGTGATAGGGTTAGGGTAGCACCAATTGAAGAAAAGCTTGTCCAACATCGTTTGAGATGGTTTGGACATCTCCAACGGAAACCTCCTAAGGCACCGGTGTGATGTAATTTTAAGCCGTCTCGAAAACATGAGGTAGAAATCGACCAAGACTGGCGTGGAAAGAAGCAATTAAAAGAGACTTCAAGATTTGGAACGTATACAAAGAGTTGGCGTTAGATAGGAATGCATGGATGTTAGCGATTCACGTACCGGAACCATGACCTAAAATTGAAGGTTTAGAGGTCTTCTGACTTTAATTGGGTTTCATTCCTAGCCTACCCCAACTTGTTTGGGACAAAAGACTGGTTGTCGTTATTGTTATTTTGGTACGTGGCGCTTTGCATCTCAAGCAACTTACACTTAGTGCCTAAAGTGTAACTTTTGCCTTAGACTGCATTCATGACAACCCCATATCTAGAATAATAAGATAACTGAATTTTATTAATATGATTACCTGAGAAAACTTGTCCAACTGCTGACCCATGGCTAAATATATACAGGGATAGAATAGAAAATGATAACGGCCTGTTTGGCCTTGCTTCAGCTTCAGTTTATAGGCTCACAAGCTGAAGCAAAGGCCAGTCAGGTGGTAGCTTCTTCAGATTATCCTGGTTTGTACTAGAAGCTCCAAATAAGCTAAAGCCAGTGGGAAGGGGCTTCTGGGGCTTATAAGCTCCAGCTAGGTTATTACAGAGGCTTGAGATTAGCCAAACGGGCCCTAATTCATAATAAGGATACTAAAATTGCTTCAACTAAATATTTACTCGGAGTCTTGCGGCTATGAACTCTTGCCCAAGAACTGAAAGGGGTTCAAGTCAAATAACAACCAATAGAGAGACAGAAAGGAAACAAAATATTAGTAGTCCACAAAACCATGGTAATGACTACACCTGATAATGTATCGACAGTTTCATATAACCATAATAGGATTGAAAAGTATGAAAGCACGTATATGCATGCACATATGGCCATAATATCACTGAACCTCAAATGCGAAGCATAACTAATATATAGACCATATCTTGCAAGTGCTTAAAACGTGCAAAAACAGGTCATTGAGAAATCTTTGACATAATTGAAATTGTACCAAAAAATCACTATACCTTCTACACCACAAAAGCAGATTAATTCTGAGCCCAGATGATGTCGGTCGAGCACCATGCCTATGACGTCCACGATGAAGTACAGCTCGTCCAGGAACATGAGAGTAATCATACATTTCCTGCAACAAAGAGCAGTTAAGGCAAAATAGAAATATCAGGAAGCGTGACAATGAGAATAACTGGGAGATGCTCGTCAACTAGAAATGAGAAACAAGAAGAAAAGCTATATAAGATTGCCAGAGTCAGGGGCAAGTCTCTGACATCACTCCTGAAAAACATATGCTGACCAGTGTTACTTGGACACGTGTCCAAAACATTTTGCCGAATGGGACACCTCAAATCCAAGTTGGATTCTGACACCCGTGTACGATTCCGAGTAGTATTTTCCGTGTCTAAAATTTTTTGCCGAATCGAAAACCCCGAATCCGAGTCGGATTCCGACTCCCATGTCCGCGTCCAAGTAACACTACTCAGAAAAGTGGTATACTAGAAATAGAAATGTCACCGAATCATATGCAATCGACCAAACACTCCTGAAAAAACAAGCCGAGTACTCAAAAAAAAATAACTACATCAGGACATGACATGGTTCTAGCTTACACACAAGCTATATTACAGATAGTAATGTCCAAGAATCACATACAATTGTCTGACATCACCCCTAAATCGTATAGGCCATAGGCTAACTAGAATGAATACAATAGGACATAACACCATAAGCAAATGCAGCTTGTTATGAATAGCACTTGTATTGAACATGAGGCTAATGGACCAATATATATACATGTATATGAGGGTATAGAAGAAAAGCCTATATAAGACAATATCTATACAAGGCTAGCAATCTCTATACAAGACAGCTAGCAATCTTTTATATAAGACAACTAGGATATTGTCTAACACCCCCCTCAAACTTATCGTGGATCAACAATACTAAATTTGATGAGATAAAAGTTGTGCTGAGCTCTAGTTTGTATCTTCATGAAAGTCTACCAACTAAAGCTCTGAAGACACATACTGAAGAGCCACAACCTGATCCTGTACCTAAGACCGCATGTAGGAAGCATTAACACCAATATGCTTGGTGAGCTCATGCTTCACTGGATTTCGAGCAATGCTAACAACACCTGTACTGTCAGATAAAAGAGTCGGTATAGAAACAGAAACACCAAAATCCTCAAGTAGCCACCGTAGTCAAGTAGCCTCTGATGTCAAAAGAGCCATAGCTCGCAATTCAGCCTTAGCACTTGAACGAGAAACTGCAGTGTGCTTCTTAGTCCTCCAAGTAATGAGAGAACCACCAAGAAAAACACAATAAGCAGAAAGATACTGACGATCAGAGTGATCACTAGCCCAGGTAGCATCGGAGTATGCCTAGAGCTGAAAGGAGCTCGAGCGAAGAAAGAGAAGACGGCGAGAGATAGTTCCACAAAGAAGATGACTATAGTGGAGTTGAGTGGGAGCAGAAACGAACTGACTCAAAATATGAACTAGATATGAAATGTCAGGACGAGTAACACCAAGGTAAACAAAACTCCCAACAAAATGGCGATAGCAAGTAGGATCCTCAAGAGGTTCACCATCAGTAGGTCGATGTTGAACATTGAGCTCCATGGGAGTCTCATCTGTGCGCTGATTAGTGAGAGAAGCACGGTCTAGAAGATCTTGAATATACTTCTCTTGGGATAGAAAGAAACCCTCAGATGTAGAAGAAGACTCAATCCCAAGGAAGTAGAGAAGAAGACCTAGATCAGACATGAGAAATTGCTTAGAGAGATATGCCTTTACAAGGCAATATACTGAGAATCATCTCCAGTAATAATCATATCAACATATAGAAGAAGAGTCCGTCCATGAGGTGAAGTGTGAACAAAGAGCGCATGATCATAAGCACTAACAAAAAAGCCAGCAGCAGCAACCACAGAAGAAAAACGCGCAAACCAGGCACGAGAGGCTTGCTTGATGAGCCCATAAAGAGAGCGACGAAATCGACAAACCATGCCCTCAGGAACATAATACCCCAGTGGTGGCTGCATAAAGACCTCACGTAGCTCACCATTAAGAAAGACATTCTTGACATCAAACTGAGAGATAGACCACTCACGAACAGAAGGCACAGCAAGAGTGCGAACAGTGGTCATGTGAGCCACAGGAGCAAAACTCTCGTTATAATCACGACCATGCTCCTACTGAAAACCACATGCCACAAGATGAGCCTTGTAGCGCTCAAGAGAACCATCAGAGCGAGTTTTAACCTTATAGATCCACTTGCATGTAATGGGACAAACATGTGCCAGTGCGCGCTCAAGGGCAGCAAGCTCCTCTGCCATCGCATGCTGCCATTCCTGATGAATAACAGCATCGCGGTAAGAAGTCAGCTCCGCAAGAACTACACCAGTAAAGCCAAGACGCTCAAGAGGCCGAATAGACTAACGATCGCAAAGAGCATATCGAGGAGGCACTGAAGGTGACTCAGCAGAAGATGGCACATCAAAAGAAGATGGTACACCAGAAGAATCCTCAACTCGCGGACGACGAGTGCAGTATAGAGGATACAAAGAAACAATGTTAGAAGAAATGTCTGGAGGAGGCACCAAAGGTGAAGACTCCTGTGGAGAGGCCGGCGAAGAGATGCCAACCGTGGAGAAGGAAAACTGGCAACTAGAGTCAAAAAAAGTCAAGAAAGAAAGTGGCTCGACAAGAGATGCTGGAGTGGAAGAAGGACGAAAATAGAAGGGACAAGACTCATCAAAAGTAACATCCAGAGATATCCTCATCCGACGGCCAACAAGATCCCAACGGCGATATCCCTTATGCTCAGCACTATATAGCCCAGAAAAACGCACTCAACGGACTGAACGGTCAGCTTAGTGCGTTCACGAGGTGCAAGGAGGACATAGCACACACACCCAATGAGGCGAAAACTAGAATAATCAGGAGGCATGCCACAAAGACGCTCCACTGGAATCCCACCCTGAAGAGCAGAAGGAGGATGAATATTAATCAAGTACGTGGCAGTGGAAACAGCCTCAGCCTAGAAATGAGGTGGAACAGCGGAGGCAAGTAAAAGAGCACGAGCTGTCTCAAGAAGATGATTCTTGCACTCAACCACACCATTTTGATCATGAGCATCAGGACAGGAAAACTGAGAAAGAGTGCCTTGCACGAGAATAAAAGTACGAAAGGCTCCTGATAGATACTCCCCTGCCAAGTCAGCACGAAGAACACAAATGGGAGAATCAGATTGAGTACAAATCATAGTGGCAAAATTCTTATAGATGGATAAAGCCTCGCTAGGAGAAGACATAAAATATATCCAGGTGTGGCGAGAGAAATCATCTATAAAAAGAATATAATATTTATGACCCTCTTTTGAAACAAAAGGAGCCAGACCCCAAACATCGGAATGAACAAGATCAAAAGGACGCTAGGACACAAACTCACTGAAAGGATAGGGGAGTTGTATCTGCTTACCAAGTTTACAACCCGCACAATCTAAGGAGGTATCACCAGACATAGATCTTAAAAGGTCACGACGAACTAAAGAAGACAGACGTGAACCACAAAGATGACCCAAATGATAATGCTACTGAGCAAACGATCCGATAGAAGATATAGTGGAGGCAGAAGCAGTGGAGGAGACGAACAGACTGGCAGGGGCAGCGGAAGGAAGACGAAGCCAGTCAAGCTCCCAAAGACGTTGAGTCACAATGGCAAAGGCCAGTACCAACCAGAACCCCCGTGCGGCGATCCTGAACACAACAAGAGTCAGAATCGAGGATAACATGATAGCCATGATCAGTAAGCTGGCCAGCGGACATGAGCTATATGGTCAGTTTATGAACATGAGAAACAGCAAGAACATGGAGAAGACAAAAGAGTGCCTCGTCCTGCAATAGAAAGAGAGGTACCATCTGCAGTCAGAAAAGTGATAGGAGCAGCGAGAGGATGAATGGAATGGAGACTCGTGGTATCAGATGTCATATGAAAAGAAGCACCAGAGTCAAGAATCCATGGTGAGATACCTGAAAAGGATGTAGAAGGTGGGGTCGCATTGGAAGACTGCGTGACAGAACCAGTAGAACCTGACGGTGCAGAGGCAGTCATGCGACGTAGCAACGTGAGAATCTCTTGTCTGGAGTAAGAACCAGCAGAAATCCGCTGAGGAGCAGCGCCCGAGCCTCCAATGCCCTTGAAAGGGCGTCCACCTTAACAAGCAAGATCCTTCTTCCTGTAACAAACTGCTCCACATGTCCATTCTTATCACAGTAGGTGCAATGAAACCCTCCACCCCTAGCAACCACCACTGGAGTAGGTGCTACTGATGGAGTAGCAGTATTAGACACCGCCAGGACTGAAGGAGATACTAGCACGTCTGCACCACGAATATGAGTCTCCTTAGTACGAATAGCTGCAAGAGCCTCCAGCAAAGTCACACGAGGATAGCGAGCAAGCAGCTGGGCATGAATATGCTCAAACTCAGCCGAAGACGTGTCAGGAAGTCGTAGATGCGGCGAAGCTCTAAATTAGTGCTAACGCTGATAGCAATGGCAAGTGTGGCAAACCTCGGTCCAAGAGAATCGAGCTGACACCACACCGAAGACAGCTGTGCATAAAACTCATCCATGGTAGAATCACCCTACTGCAGCAACTGCTCCTACGCACAACATCAAGGTACAAAGAATCGCCAGCAGGCTTATAGCGGTTGCGAAGATGCGCCTACATCAACTGTGCCAAAGACAAAGAGACAATATCACCAGTGAGATGCACCTCTATGCTATCAACCAAAATAGCGTAGGCACGAGCATCTTCATCAATCCATATCTTGTATGTAGTAAATTGAGTCTAAAAAGACTCCACAGCATTCTAAAAAGACTCCACGGCATCAGCATAGTCATCGGAGGCCTTCTGTTGAGCAGCATCATCGGCCTCCTTGAGAATAACAGGCGTGGCAGGGGAGTAGGATGAGGTGGACATGATAGCCCGCCGGTAAGAAACTCCCACAGACACTGACCACGTATGTGAAGGCACATATGGAGAACCCATCTCGATAATTGAGACCATCAAAGATGACCGAGCAACGAGGAACAGAAATGGTGCCCGAGGAAGAACCAGAAGCTGACGACTTTTTTATTTAATGGCCGGATCCGAACAATATTAAACCGAGTCAACCGATCGGATTGAAATCGGATCGTCCCTTACTCAAGCGGATGTGTCAGATCAAGGCCGAGCGGCTGGCGACCGAGAGCGGGCGGCTAGTGCGACTGGCCAAGAGGCGACGGGGCCAAAGGGAGGAGGCCGGGCGGAGACCAACGCCGCTAAGACAAGGCGAGCGGGAGCCGAGGCGGTTTGTCGGCCGGCGTCACGAGGTTTCGTCACAAGAGACCAAGGTGGCGTCCTCAGCAGAGAAGACGAGGTGGGGGAGCGACGGGGGCCTCGAGAAGGGCCAACAGTAGCGACGGGGCCGTGGAGAAAGGGCTGGGGCGGCGTCGGACGAGCATCGAAGGAAGGAGCGGCCACTGAACGACGGGTAGCCAAAGCATCGGATAGGAGGAACGGCCACCGAAGGAAGGAGCGGCCGCCACAGAGCATGAGGGTATAGAAGGAAAGCCTATATAAGGAGATATTTATACAAGGCTAGCAATCTCTATACAAGGCAATTATCAATCTCTTATATAAAGCAACTAGGATACTGTCTAACACAGCTCATCATCAATCATCACTTGTAGTGTTTGATGAGGACATCTCCACCACTATTACACCCACTACACCAACACCTGTTGCTACTCCAACAATACAAGGACCACTCACTAGAGCTCATGCTCGTCAAATCAATTATCAGGTACTTTCATTCCTAGAGGATAATATTAATTTTGCTAAGGATTTGATACTCAGGGATGACGGACCAAGCATGGATACAAGAGACAAGCTATGGAGCATAGGAGTCAAGAATGGAAATGATGGCAGCACCACCAAGTTAAGGAAATCAGCACCACAAACAGAAGGAAATCAAGTGGAGGAGACAAGTAGTGATTTCAGGACACTCAAACCACCATAACAAGACTTGGCAAATTTTCTTGGCCTCAACCAAAGGGGTTTCGCCAAGTCCATGGAAGGTGTTGCGCCACTTAATTCGGCCACATGGGCCATGTAATAGCAGCAGGTCATATTACCTAAAAAAGAGTCCTAGCTATCTTTAGAATAGAGTCCATGGATGGAAGGAAAGAGTTCGGACTGGCTTACTCCAAGATTAGGCCAAACCCTCCTAGGTTTCAGCCTCCTCCCCAAGCTGGCCGCACCCTCCTCCTTTCCCCTCTTTAAATACCCCTTTAGCTACACCAATTGAAGGCGGGTTTTTGTTGAGCATAGTTTTAGCCTAGAGTCAAACTACATTGTCCTCTAGACGTGTCGAACGACCGCCTATTGAGACTCTTTGCGGAACCCCACCTTTGTGATCTATATATTCGTGAACCTCAATTCTTATTTGCAATTTAAGATTGCTGCTACTTTTGTTCTTGCTTGTTTCTTTGGTTGCTTGCAGAGATTGAACCTCGTGTTCAGGTTGCTCGTGCTCACGGCAAGGTCAATAACCCTCCGGAGTTGGTTTAGCGATTGCTAAGGCGCATCGCCGTCGTACGTTGTAGTCGAATTGTCAAAGTCAGTTCCACCAAATCGAAGTTATCGCTCTCATCGAAAGATCGGGAACAATTCTACATCAGTGTTTCTCTGAAAAAATAGTTCAGGCCAAAAAACATCATGTAATACTGAGGTAACAACACGTCAATACACCAAATACTCTGCTTTAATTGCTTCTGCTTAGAATAAAATTAATTTTATTTGAAAAAGGTAAAGTTTGACCTAAATTATCTTTTTTGTTTATTGTATAACTGTCGTGAACAGCCTAACAAACCTGCCTAGGTTTCCAATAGCAGATGACAAATTACATGTAAGAAATATTCAGAATGAAATGAGTTTCAGCAACACATTCAAAAAAATCAATCAGTATCACCGACGACGGCAAAACCCTCCATGCATGGACACATGCACGGACAAACAAAAGAGAGAGAAAACTTAGTAGACGGAATATAAATAATTGTGAAAGTTTATGTTAGTCACCGTGTACCTCATGCTGTGTCTCTGAATTCACATGATTCTCACAACGGATGCCACGAAAGTATAATTCACCACCAGAGAATTGCTTGCCAAGGCAAACATTTAATGTAACCTCAGAATCATCAACATGAAAACCTACAACGGTGAGCTATAACAGTTTAGAACAGAAAAGTGGCACTAAGAAAAGTGGCAAATATATCACTGGCCACTAAAAGGGATGGCAAAATATATTTGGCTAACAGAAAGTGGCAAAAAATGACGAAAAAAACCTGAAATATAGAAAACACAGGAATGAAAGTATGGTAGTTACAAAATAACAGAGCATACTACTTGATTTGGAAATTATCCAAAAAGGCCAATATTCAAGAATTTTCCCCACATGTTTTTATGTCTCTCATCTAACTATCTCAATGAAAGCAAATAAAACAAAATATACTCTTACTGTAAAGTGTACATATATTTATATACAACTTTTAGTGTAAACCAACCTGTTACATCCAAGAATTCTAGGCACATGTGACATAGCAATGTAAATTTGTCCTGAAAAGCATTAAGACTGATGGGCAAGGGCACTTTGCACTTCTCGCTAAAAGCAAATTGGGCTTCTTGTCCAACTATGAGGACACCCCAAAATTAATAGATTATCACTTGCAATGGGACAATGATACTACAACACCATTAGTTGTAGAATGGTACTATATTTAAGCATGAAAATAGAATTGCAATCTCATCTGCATGCCCAGAAGGTAGTTTAAATCATGGTTATGAAGACAGATTTTCACTCCAAACTCATTTGCCTCTCAAATAACAGGGTACCAGTGTCAAATCTTTAAGTCCAAATTTAAATTACTTTAACATGTGTATATATTTTTCACTTATCATTCTCTTTTAATTATATAACTTAACAGCTAACAATATGGCAATTAGGAAGAAATTTTGGTATAAATACATGTATCTGTTTGGCACGTAACCTTTGTACTGGCCAGATTAGTTCAATTTTGCAAACATTGGATTAAATTAAATCAAATAAGAATTAATAATCATAAATGGACAATATTTTTTAGAACCAATGTATCAGAAAGAATATAAAGCACTACCATATACCGGTTGATCCAGTAAAACAGTAAAATGATAGCATACTGGATGGCATAACTATTTTTCTTGAACAAAGCTGAAGTTCAATAACTATTTTACGTTTTTAGCTATTATTGATTACCAACCACTATAGTTATCAATGCAAGTTTCCTAAAAACTTTGTTTCAAAACCTTGAATGCTAGCAAGAGAAACAGAACGGGGGCAGGGAGGGAGATTAACTTTACACTTGCTACACTAAGCTACCAAACTAAAACAGCAACTACCCCTTTCAAATCAAAACAGTAAAGAAAAAGGAGTGCAGTCTGCAGTATGGTAAAAAAAATCTGCAGATACGATAGCTACATTATGCCAAAACCATTCAGCCACCTGGGGCTCAATCATGAACACTATTCCACAAAATATTTTGTGATTCGTGTCAACAGAAAATGACCAACATGATCATCCACTAAGGTGTGTGAATAGGAAGAAAATATGTTGCATGGCATCAATTGTCAAAAATACTAGAGATAAATATGAAATAAAGGTAATATGCCAACAACCACGAGAACTGAAGTGATGGATCTTCTTAAATATGTTCCAACAAGCTACTATACTATAAATAAAAAGAAACTACATAAAAATCTCAATGTTCGTTTGAGATACGTTCGTTTTGAAACCAAATTCTTGAAAATTGAAGTTCTTTTGTACTCTTTCACCCCCTCCATATTCTAAACTTCTCTCCATGTTGATTCTGGAGAGAAAAGGGACATATCCAGGGTGTGGAATAAGGAAGATGACAGGAAAAGGGGCATCTAGACATGGTATAGTTGCTGAGACCCATTAAATGATAATCAGTTAAGAGACCATTAACTGACAAGTGACAAGGTAAAGGTAGGTCATTGGTACACTAGGCAGGAAACACAAGAATCATAAAACAGCAATGAATAACTACAGTTTGAGGGCACCGGTTTTTAGACGGATGTATATACTTTGGCAGAACATGATCATCTTGATGGTAGAACTGAACTAAATATACAATAAGATTGTATCAATCCACATTAAACAGACAAGATGTGATCTTTATCGGTGTTACCTAGACACGCGAGTCTGAAATTTTTTTTGCCGCGTCGACGTGTAACCCTGTGTCGACGCGTGTCGAACACTCGCTAACACAAATCAGACACCCTTAGTAGTGTCCTAGGTGAAGGAGGAAAAGACTAGAAGGTAAAAAGTACGTTGGGCAAAGCTAGAGAAAGACTAGAAGAAAGAATGGTTGTTATCCTTCTCTGCCATAGTCTGCCATGACTTCGGTGGAGGAAGAAGAATAGAAGAAGGGAAGGCTTCGAGGGAAGAAATAATGGAGACGAAGATGTCAAGTATGGGAACATGCTCACGTGGGTTTGGAAGAGAACAGTATTATCTTTGTTTTGTTTACTGCTTTTCATTCTCACGTGTGACAGCACGTAGCCATATCAATGCAAGAGGTGAATATTCTATGCTGAATATGGATCTTTTGTGCATCAAACCATTCAACTTCAGTGATGAGAGGCTATTTGAGCATTTATTAGTATTATTTACAATAGAAAATAAATTTATTCATTTAATTTATTATTATATTAATATATATATAATTCCCGAATCCTATTTTTTCAAGTCTCCCGAATTGGAGACCCGAATCCAAGTCGGATTCCGATTCTCATGTCCGAGTCTAGGTAACACTATTCTTTACATTTGGTAGCAAGGGCCATCATAAGTTCCTGCCACCAGAAGTTGGTCATATTGATTTATTTATCTACAGATGGAAAGTAGCTTTATTTCATACAGCCGTTTTGAGTTGAAAGGGCTAAACAGTTGTCTCAAAAGCTGAAATGGGATTTCTCACTTGCCTCCTGAAAACAAACAGGGAAGGAAATAGTATCCACACTTCTTTTTCAATGAGTATCCCTCAAAATTTACACCTTGAACTTTGGTGGCAACTAATAATATGAAAGACACGAAAAAGATTTAAAATTATACTCAGATATGCACAATTCAAGAACAAAGTAATTTTAACCTCAAACGATTTTGTCGGCATTCTTGAATATGATAATGACAACTTACCTAGTTCAACATCCCTATCTTTCCCATACTCAACCACAAAAGCATGATGAGAGTCTAATGTTCCTCCACCAACCTCAGGATAAAAAACTGAAGATTAACATAGAAGAACATAATATCAATATGGGATGGATATGTTGAAACTTTACAACAATAAAGCAGTCAATCAGACAACCTTTAGAAATTGGAACTACAAACTGTTCCATTAACTGATTCAGCATTGCTTCCAGGCCAAAATCATCAAGAACAGCACCATACTTGTTCATTGTATTTGGCCTCATTATCTTAAATTTCATTGCATGGACCCATTTTTCAAAGTTCTCTACCTACGAAGGTGTAAAAGATAGAGTTAAATCATAGAAGCAAAACCTGAAATAAGAGATAAATTATCCATTATTATGTTACCATACCTCCTCCAATAGCATCTCACAAAAACTGGGCTGTAACATCGCAAATGAATAAACACCAGGAGTTGGCTCAGTCATTATACTTCTGAAGCTTTCTTCTGTATTGATCCTAATTGCTTCGAGAAATGTTGGTAAAAAGAACGCCGAAGGATGCATGTTGTATATTTCTTGATGAAATGGCTGTCAACAAAAAAATATAAGGGAATTACTAGCAAGCAATGGGGAGAAAATAGTGTTCACAAAAATAACGAATTGCTGTTTGGAGGTCATATATGAACTTGTTTTTAAAAAAAAAAATCACCTTACCTCTAATTGTCAAGACAGAGTCTAATGAATTGCAGCAATCCAAACATAGATCTAGATATTTCAGATCAGCATTCCATTTTTGGACCAGTTAGATATGAAAAATTCCCCATATGGGATCCATCCCTCTCGCAGTCCTAGCTCGAAACTTCTTCTCAGAAAATGGAGCACTTGATCAACTATGAAAGGAGAGGAAGTCATGCCAGACCTCAGCGGCCGACGACTGGGACAGAGGGAGACAGCGTGGCCAGGGCAAGATGACGGTCGGAGCCAGGGGTTGAGGTGGTGCGGGCCAGGGGGCAGTGCGACAGAGCAAACAAGAGATGGAGGTGCCGCAGAATGTGGGACAGCGGTGAGGATCCCATAAGGCGAAACCGGGAGATGGGTGGCAGTGGTGAACCCTAGTGCAACGGGCGAGGTCAGGTTGAGAGGGGGGAGGTCAGGTCGGGAGAAGGGAAGCAAATGAGGAGGGTGAGGAGAAATTGCAGTTTTTATATGCTGGTAGGGCGGGCAATTTCTCTTAACTTTAAAGGCAGCCTACTAACTACAACCCGCAAAAGCCCAATAAGCTACAAAAATAGGGCTTCGGCTTCTCTTAACAACTCGGCTTGAGCTTGTGGAAAAAGCTAGCCATTTGGAAGGGCTTGTGGCTTATACTAAGGCCCTGTTTTGGTGGGTAAGCCAGAAGCCCCCACCACCCCACAAAACAACTTAGCTTTTAAGCGGCTTTTGGATTAAACTAGAAACCATATATAACTAGGAAAAGCCAAAAGCTGAAAGATAGGCTGGACCTGCTTTTACAGCTTATTGTTGAGGGAAAATAGCTATTTTGTCAAACGGTCTCTTATAAAAAGTGACAGCCGCTTTTCAGCCAAAAAAAAAACAAAAAAACAGCTTTTCAGAAAAGCTACAGCTCCCCCAAACAGGCCCTAAGAAAAAGCCAGCCCATAATCCCAAATAGGTCCTATACCTACCTTCCTCACCTTCCCGGTGGGCCTAACTCCTGCTCACCCTGCTACTAAGTGCTCTCCTTTCCCCAAAAGAAAAGGTTGCCTTCCTATTGGTCCTTTTCCTACTCTAGACATCTGGCTCAGCACACTCGTCACCCTTACTTCTCGGCAAAAGCAGCTGGCGAACCAGTGATCATGGTTCTAAGGAATAATGCATAATGATATGTGAACCCAAGGACAAGTTCCAAAAAAGCGCAAATGATGCCAAAGAAAGATCGGATTAGAACATACAATGGGTTGTAAAAAAAAATCTTATTTTAGGTGGCCCCCATATTGGCATGTCCGAGTAGGATTCAGTTCTTTTGTTAGCTCTCCTATATCTTTTTAACATTTATTATTTTCAGTGTTTCAGAACAGACTCTTTGCACCCTTTTACATATAGGGAGGTCCTAAGGCCTGCATGAGACCAAGTGAACACAGATTAATAATATTGTCGATTACACCCAAAATCCTTACATCTATTGTTATTAGCTGCATGTGAGCTCATCTTTCCACATTCATATTCACATGCCTGTAGTAATGTCCCACAGTTATGGCATGCTGATAGGAACAGTGTTCCCCTAGGCGGCACCTAGGCGCTAGGCTACACCCTCTCGCCTAGCCCGCCTAGCTGATTTATCCCACCTAGGCAGCGATTAGGCGCTAGGTGCCGCTGTGCTGCCCACCTAGCGCCTAAGGGAACATTGGATAGGAACTCTTTTTAACTATAAACTTACTATCGCACACAAGATTGGAAAACTTTTTTAACTATAAAACTTATTATGGCATGCTAAATAGATTGGAACTCTTCACCTCTGCAACTTCGGAATATCCTATGCACTTGAAAGGCCTCGGACCAACCCAGCACCATTCAACACATTTTGCACTTACAACCACCTGTAGACTCTGGGCCATGACACATGACGTGTTGTACAGGACCAATGCGATATGGCAGGTTGTACAGGACCGATACAATTGCACCGTATACATCTCGTGTCACACCTTACCCAAAAGAAAATTCAAACCATGCAAAACATGGTAAAACTGATCCGTGGATTGGATATTTCTACATGCAAATCTAGCTACGCACAAGAATAAAAATTGCAGTTATCCATTTAAAAATATTTCAGAGAAAAAGTAAGGCAATGCTGAAGTGCAAACCTTATAAAGGTGGAGTATCTTCTGCCTGTATTCTTTGTGCCTTTGAACCTGCAATAAAAAGAATACATCACATGAAAACCTTGACAGTAAGCTCACTCAAGTAACAGGACTAAAAACAAATACTATTGCATAAAAAAACAGTGAGGTTGAAATGCTGCAATGCAAAAGCCTAAAATGAACCTTTTGTTCCTTGGAAGGACTTGAGGAAAAAATTCAACTACTGTATATGTTTTGTTTTGACATTTTCCAAATCAAACTTTTTCCTTATCATCAAACTGAGGTAAAGGCACTGCATGAAGGAAGATTAAAATTCTATCCATCAAATTAACACCAAATACAAAGAACAAAGCTCACTTCTAATTAACTTTGAGCATAGCCTTGCCATGAAAACTAAACTCCAATTTCAAGCAAGCGCAATTATTTTGACCTGATATCAGTAGCAGCCCCTTCTAAACTGCCTAAATTTGTACTAAAAATCCCACTACTAAATATAGCACCAGATTTTACAGCTAGCCTTTGTTAAATATTGGACTTGGCCAAACAAAAAATTGGTGGACCTTTGTATTGATTAGCCATGCTATCAGTCTGTTCCAATCTTGTATACTATATGCAAGCAGTATCAAAAGAATTTAAATGACAGTATTTTTACCTGCAACTTTTGTTCCAACGTCCTCAATATTCACAATGCACAATAATAAATTATATGCATTCCATATCAAAGCAATTTTATTTTCTTCTCCAGAACCAAAATCTATGTAATCAAATTGCTAATTCTAAGATAACCTAAAAATATATAGTATAATTTGGATGTTACAAGTGAAGGAAAACATTACGTCAACGATAGATAAATGATATGTTCCCTTTGGATAAAGTTCAATGAAAATAGTAGTTAAGACAATTAGATATCACTGGTTCGAATATTGGTGCTCTAGTCATTGCTAGATAAGTAGATATCACAGGCATCATAACATAAGTGTTAAATAAACTAATTTTAGGATGTCCGACAAAGCCCAATAAATCCTTAGACACCTCTTAAGAAAGGAAGTGATCAGTATAAACTGATGTCTCAAACCTAAATCTTATAGGTATCCATAAAGATGTCTACTCATAGGATTTAATCGATTACACCCTCCAAGCACAAAAAGAAAATCATTTTGGTTTACCTGTAGTCAAACATTATAAACTTTGGCTAGCAATATCTTTTAGTATATTTAGATAAGACACATGAAAATGATATTGTAGATTTGTCTCGAAAAATACTTTCATAATATTACAATTTTATTAGTTTTTATAAATATATTACAATAGATATGATTGATCAAAGGTGCACTTTTGGGGACCGTGTTGATGTTCAAAACGACTTCTTTTTGTGACTAGAGGGAGTAGTTCCCTATGCTCATGGTTATCACGGCGCCCCGGCGAGACGAGTCGCCTCCAGGGCGCCTGGACGCCTAGGCGACCAAAGTACCAAATAAAGGGGGAGCACCAACAGCAACAACAACTAAAGGGGAGCACCAGAGGGAGGGAGCAGAGCAGCAGAGCATTGTGAGGGAGCAACAAAGGGAGCTCCCGACCGAACCGAAGCCGTCTCCATGGCTCCAAGCCCTCGCTTCGCTTATCCTTCCTTCTCCCCGCAAATCTCCGATGGCAGCCGCCGCCCGCAAGCTCCTCCTCCGCAACCCGCCACCCCTCCCTATCCTGCTACTCTCCCACCTCCCGTTGGCTACTTCAGCGGCGCTGCTCCAGCCATCGTCCTCTGCTCCAGCCGTCGTTGCAGCACCAAATGCGGGGGCGACAGCAGCACCAGAGGTGCAGGGAGAGGGGGAGGCGGAGAAGGAAGGAGAGCGGGAGGCGGAGTCAAAGTGGGAGGAGCGACGGGCTAGAGCCTAGACGAAGCGGCAGCCAGATCGGGGATGGCAGCAGCCAAATCGGGGACTGCGATGGCCAGGTCGGGGACGGCGGCGACATGGAGTTGCTGGATCCGGTTGTCCCCGACGCCATGACCGCCGGATCTGGTCTCTGTCGAGGCGGGAACGCCGGATCTTGCAGCGACGGTAGCGGGAGGCGACGGCAGTGCGGCTGGAGACGCGTGAGGTTGCGGCGCATCTTCCTCCAGGCGAAGCGACCGGCCATGGCGGTCTTCCTCCGGCGATCGGACGCCTAGGCGACGACTTAATAACCATGCCTATGCTCATCTGATATGAGTAACAAAATTGCATCATCACACAGCTAAATTATTAACCTTAAATCTACCGAACTTGGAAGATGAATTCTGATGTAAAATCTTCTGTCCTCACATGCATCCAAGAAAGAGTGTAATTGGATTAGGTACAGATTATATAGCGATCATACCAAATTCAGATACATATTTTTCAAAACAAATTTGGATCAAATTTGGATATTGCTTTGAGTCAACTTAAATATCATTTGACACAAACATAGAACAGGTTTCCAGAATTCAATATATAGTATACATTTAGATATTACTGATTTAAGATTGGTAATTAATAAAGGCTTAAAAGTAAAGCAACACATTATATAAATCAAAAAAGTAAAGCAACACGTTATACAAATCAAAAAAAAAGTTCCACATTTATTCAAGGATGCATGTTAATTATATGTGCAGCAGAATTTAAGCAAATACTCCCCATGAAAATTATACCTTTTTGAATTAAGATAATAGCTATGACAAATCCATGTTCAATTATTTTCCTTTTTCAAAACCACAATTCAGATATGGGTCCGGTAGATGAGAGCATATTATTCAAGATGTAACACAGATTTATCAAATCCGCATCATGTTCGAATCAGTAATTGGATAATTTGAATAGTTATACATATCAGCTCACAACTTTAAAAACCAAGCACCAAAGCAATAGTTGAACAAACCCGTCCCAATTTCCATTAAGCATGCATAACAAAACAAAGGATTGCCTGGACTACAAAAAGCCTGTTAGCAAAATAGAACAGGTCTTTTTTTTAGCAAACGGAATGCTCCAACATTCATTCCCATTCCCTCCACCCACCACCACGTGTCCCCATCAACCGAAGCTACCGGTGTAATTTTTCCACTGATATTGCTTGCTCTCCTCTAAATATCGTAGTTGTGTGCCCACGGACCAACTCCAATCACCAGTGGCGCCAATCGCTGCCCGCCAACTCAGCACTGACCTCCTCCACCATTGTCGACTTCTCCTCCCAAAGCACACCCCCCCCCCCCGTGGGCCAACCAGCACACCAACACTGTGTACTCCAAATTCAAGGTTTAGAATACTGCAGGGGATTGGTCAGACAGCTCAAAAACGTGCATGATATTTTGTCAAAAAAAACAAGAAGTGATTGTATAACATTCAGCTAAAAATGGATAGGTTCCAATCATTTTTTTTCTGAACCGTTGGATTAAAATCAGATAGCCTACATTCTTCCTCTCCCCCACTATACAATTCTCCCCTCCCCCCTCCAACCCTAATGTGCCGCTGCCTCCAACCCCCACACCGTGTGCCTCCTTCTGCATCCTCACCGGTGGCTGGGCAGCGTCCACCTCATCTACCACTGCCACACCCGCCAGTGCCGCCTCCGACCTTCACCATCTCCAGTGGCTCGTTTTAGACGGATCTGCCGCCCCACACAGACTCACCACTCGGATCTCATCGTCCTGCACTCTGATCTCATCACCCCGCCTCCGCTGCCCTCCTCCATCGTGTGGCCGCCTGGCCGGCAACGCCCTCGCTGTCTCACAACACCGCAGCGACCACCGTGCCCCACCACCCCTCCCTCCCTCTATAGCCAGTAGGGGTGCAATCAGCTCGGATTCGGTCAAATATCTCTCTTTCCGTATCCTAAACCATTTTTTTTTGTTGGACTCGGAGTCGAATACAGATTGTGCTAAATATGAATACGGCATGGATAATATCAATCGCGGATTTGAAGCAAATACGGATCAGAATCGATACGATACCAAATATTTTTTATCGGATATCACGCGAAAACAGATACTGCATATAGAACACATACAGCAATGATTAATCAACCGTGTGAGTTCAACGTGCAACAGGATTATCGCAATTTCATTTTATCAAGTAGCCCAATAAAGATGCAAAAGTATCAAATATTCCTTTATGTTTTGCAAAAGAATACCAAATATTCACGTAGGCAAGTGGAAGCATATTCTTGCTTGTCGGGCTCTGTTGGCTGCCAATACTGGCCGGTGGGATAGTGGATGGGATGGCAGCAGGAGGGAGGACCTAGCTTGAGCTATTTGGTTGGGCCCAATTGAAGAAGCTAGAATATGGGCTGTAAATATCCGAATAGAGTTATCCGGAATTATCCGAGAATATAATATGAATATCCCAATCCAACAGATAGTGATCTCCCAAATCCGATGGAAAATCCAAAACCAACTATCGGAAACTGGTGCCGAATCTGAAAATATCCGACACGACTATCCGAATTCGATCCGAACAGATTCAGTCGGTCGGGCATCTATCCGATCCGAGTGCACCCCTAATAGCCAGCCCCTATGAACCCTAAGTCCCTAACCCACTGCCGTGCCTCCACACCCCTCCCTCCCTCTATAGCCGGCCCGGTGAATCCTAACCCGGTGAACTTCGCCATAACTGGCTGCCGCTACCGCCAAGGAAAACAACAATACCGCAGGCAGGAGCATGAATCCTCAAGCATATCAGAAGATTAGAAATTCTACTGATTTCGAAGAATTTTTTGGTTGAGTGTTTTATAGCAATTCTGAAAAAAAAAACTGGTTCCCAGCAAAAACCAAAATTCAACCCACAAAAATGCCACAGCAAACAACTCAAACACATAAATCCACGCAATGCCCATACATATTCCTCGAGTACCTAAGAGGGGTCAAGAGCCCGACCTTGTTGCGCTCACCATGGGGCCAGTAGCGCGCGAGGAGGTCCCGCATGAAGTGAAGCTTGACGTCGCGGTCGGCCTCGAGGAGGCTGGGCGGGAGGTGCCGCTCCAGGGCGCTGTATACGGCCGGCGCGTACTCCCCGCGGATGTCACTGTAGTCCTGCGGCCTGTGCTCGGTGTTCGGGTTCAATCGCAGCCGCCGGTCCGCGTACGCTGCCGCCCCCGAGGGCCGTCCGCCCCCCCGTGGCGGCGGCGGCGCCACGCCGTTCCCGTTCCCCATCGACACCTGCTGGGCCTCGTCCCGTCGCTCCGCGGGGCCGTCCAGAGCCATGGGCACGCGCGGCGGGATCACAGCATCGAACAGATTAGGGTTAGGGTTTGGGTGGGCGAATTGGGGGTTGGTTGAGGGTTTGGGGGTGAAGGTCTTTTCACGTACTCCCGAGGGCAGGGGAGGAAATGACAACGGATAGGAGAAGAATTGCAGGCTTCACTGAGGCTAGTCCTGGAAAAAAATTACGGCTCGAGTTGGCTCGAGTTACACTCGTACTATAAACAGGTCAATTCAAGTTTTTGCCGGGCTTCAGTAACGGAAGTCTTGAAAAAAAAACGGTTGAGGCTCACAAGTCTGCTCGGCTCGAGTTGGATCGGCTCATGCTCGTAGTGTAAAAAAGTCAAGTCAAGCCCCATTCTCGATCAAATTTCGAGCTAGCTCGCGAGTGGCTTATGGGCTCGGTACCCCTAGCCTACTAGTTTCGAACGAGGCCTCAAGCCCAGTCGTCCAGCACTGCATGCCGTGCCCAACCTTGGGACTACAGGTTCGTAGCTCAATCGGTGTCGACACTCGGCATCCCAAGCTACCCAAGTCCCAACCCTAGCCGCCCTCCTCTGCCTCCTCCTCACCGGCGTCAGCTCTAGCAGCGGCACATCCCACCCCTCACCGTCAAGCTCCTACATGCCCATCTCAACCTCCTCGCTCACCTCTCCTCGGTCCTCCGCGCCCTCTCCTCCTCGCCATCCACCAGGTGCTACAATATTTGTTGGGCAATACTTGTTCACAAGCAGCGAGACTGCTTCGGTTTGGTTGGAGGTGAAAGTCTTTGGCACGATGCACTTAAGCATTCTGCATTTCTAGTATTTTATATGCCTGGTAGTACTATTCTGTTGTTGTCTACATTTTCTCACGCCATAACTCATCAGACTTATGCATGTGTTGGCGTTGAAAAAGAGCCCATCGGTCCAAACAAAAGAGAACGTCGGGTTCAGTAAGGTTCATGGCGTGCCAGTCGATTTGATCCTGTGCAATCGACAAGATAGGTAGAAAAATATCATCAAAACCGATCTAATGTGATAATCAGCAAAGATCTAAACAGTTATGTAAAGCCGATTAAATCAAAGGTAAGATAAGTCTAAACACCCGATTATGGCTTATTACATGATAAAAGGTAGATTTTCCAGAAAAAGACGATGCACAACAAGATCGAAGAAAATCAAACCTGACGTAATCGATGAAAACCAACAATTGGCGATGCACAACTTTATTAATCGAAATCGGATTAAAAAAAGATTCTAAATTATAGAGCTACTCCTAGTTGTCAACAGGAAAATAAAAGTAAACAAGTTAAGTGCCCGTGCGTTACTACGAAAATTCTCAAACACAACCGTATTAAGAAAAGTTTTTCAAAGCAACAACCAAGTTGGTTGATGCGAAAGACATGTATAAAGCGAACTTGTTAGCTATTTAAGAGTGCTTCAAATTATCAGTTAATCATTCATGCTAGTATAATTTTAAAAAACCTCAACATGATAGTACAACGGCAACTTTAAAGAATTTGGTCTTTTTTTCTTTTTTTTCCTCCACTTTTGTCTCGAGTGCGGTCTTCTGCACCTTGTAACTTTAAACTTTGTTTTCTATCCTCATAATTTAATCACAGCTTTAGCTATCTTAAAAAAGAAAGAGAAGGAGCCATGGCCATGGCCTCCTTTCATATCGTTTCTTACGCTCCCTTTGAATCTTTTGTATTGCTTCTTTCTCTCTTTCTCCTGTGTATGTATGAGCATTCCTCTCCTCTGTCTCTTCCTGCGTCTCTTCGTATGTCCTCTATGATGGAGATGAAGGTGACCTTTTATAGATGGAGGAGAGAGCAGTCAAGCGTGTGAGTGCTCAGCCTCTATGATACGATGCCTTGTGATCTCCAGGATTGGCACGTGATTTGATTATGCAATTCTTGCCTTTTAATCTCTGCATTTCCATCCGAGTGAGATACAATGAAATAGGATTTTCATGTTATGGGATATGGTGAGTATGTCATTCCATCCAAGCGGGATACGATGAGGAAACTCTTTCATTTATAAGAGATATGAATAAAATCCTTCCACTTTAAGGAGATATGATCAGTAATATTTCCATAAAATAAAGGGAATCCGAATCGGGTGGGGGGCGGGCTGAGCGAACAGAAGGAAAGGCTGAGCGAGAAGCAAAGGCTGAGCGGACAGAAGGAAAGGGGGTGGGGGCAGGTTGGGCGAATAGAAGGAAAGAGAGGGTATGGAGAATGGACCGCTGCCACCAAGTCGTAATTAGAAGTAGTAGAGATACAAGTTGTTTGATTGATTGGGTTTTTATTGGCTCGCTCTCGACCATCTTTTATAGTGCATCGGCCGATCGTATTCCTCTCCGATGAGTTATCAACCATGATCTGTACCGGCCTTTGCACGGACAGAATTTCCAAATTCGGATCAAATATCGGCCATAATTCTATCTTTAACTTTTCTTTTTATCTGATATCGGCCAAAATATACCATTATTTTTAGCTTGACAATTTTGCCATGTTTGCCAAATTTTGGTGCAAAGAGTATGTGTAACATCCCAATTTTTGCATTTTATCTATTTAATGTTCATTTTGTAATTTTTGTGAATTTTTTGGAATTAATTTAATTTATTTTGGATTTATTTGAATTAAGCCTCTTGTTAAGAGTTAATAAAAAACGTAGAAAGTTTAAATAAAGTTTTGATGGAAATATTTATTTGAGTCCAAATACCCTAAAATGTTTTATAGAATTTATCTGGAATTTGTCGCGTATTTTTGCTATTTTATTTGACTTTATTGAATTTTGGGATTTATTTTTATTCACGAATGTTTTAAAAAACCTGTGAATAGTGTTGGGCCTAGCCCAAGCGGGCCCAACGCAACTTCCCGAGCCATAGCCCGTGCCAGCCCGCTCGCTGCAAACCCTAGCCACGAACCGTTGGATTTTGATCCAATGGCCAGTGATCCGCTGCGTCATCCCCGCGCACCGTGCCGCCTGATGCTCACCATGTGGACGGTTCAGAATGCTTTGAAAAGAGTGCAAAAACCTGGTATGTTTGTTGGGTTTCGAGTTAGCCCATGTATGACTGAGTGAGTGAGTCAATTCTAGCCCTTGATGATGTTCCATAGGGTTGAAAGAACTCATCCAAGGGTGGAGGATGTCTCAAGAGTAATATAAATAGAGGGATAGAGGTAGCTCTCCCCTCTTGAAGGTTGTTACAGGTTTTGATGCTTCTTTGAGTTTTGACCACTTTATTGTGAGGCTTTTTAAACCTCTCTTCCAGAAATGAAAATCCAAGTTTCTCAAGTCTGAATTTATTTTACGCATTTAGATTATGTCATAAATTCAGTATTTAAATTCCGCACTTACCTTCTTGTAATTTACTTTCCACACATTTGGATTTGTCTCCCCTCCTTCTACTTGCTTGTGCTTCTTGTGCCGAGGATGTATGATTGATGGATGAAACTTCTTTAGATCATATCCCAACCATGTAGGCAAATCTTGTGTTCTTCTTTACAAGAAACCGATCTTTTGCTCTTAAGAGAATTATTTTTGGAAGATCGTGTTTGCGCAGTTTTTGTTTCGTGTGGGAGGTTATCCAAGATCATCTTAATCATCAAAACTCCACGACCAAGTTCAAGATCAATTTTTTGGTTTTTTGCTCTTACTTGGTGCATTCTGATTCAAAAAAGGTCGGAACTTTGATGTCAATCTCTTAGATTGAAGGTTGGAATAGATTCTTGACCCCATACAAAGGTGCATAACAAGTGTCATGAGTTTTGGACCAGCCAATCAAAAGTTGCATTATTTTTGCTTTTGAGTTCGTGTTGAGTTCTTCTGCTGTTCTGGACGCCTGGTGCTACCGACCCCTAGGAGCGGTAGCGCCGCTCCACTTGCCCGGTGCTACCGACCCTAGTAGTGGTAGCACCAGCCAGAATTTTTTGAACTGCTCCTTTTTGGTTGTTTTTTGTGAGGTCTGTGATTGGATCCTTTTGAGTGGAGAAAATTTTTAACTTAGGATCATTCACCTCCCCTCTGATCACCATCTTGGTCCTTCATGTGGGAATGGAGGCTATGTACCTATGGAAGTGTGGAAATTGGTTTAAGGTTGTGAGTTAGGTTATTTAGGAAATAACTGAGAAATCTGTTATTATCTGTTTTATTGTCTTTTCAATCTATTTATGCTATTCTTTTATAAATGCTGCTTTATTGCAAAATAACCAAGTTAGCCATTCCTTTGAAATAAGCCATGCATATAGTATATTAGACTTGCATTCTATGCACAACTTGTTGAGTGCTTTATGTACTCACCACTTGCAACAACAAATCACTAGTTGGAGGGTAGGCTATACCTGCTTACGAGGAAGAGTACGAGGAGGAGACGACTGGTTAGGGTGAGAACCTTGTTAGTTATCTGTGGCAAATTGAAGGGTTGCTACGAATAAATTATTTCCACTGTTGTTTCATTTATTTTTCAGTCTTAACCCTGTGTGGCGTACTTATGTAAGGTGGACCATAAGGTCGTTTATCAAGTTATATTTAATTTGAAGAAGTCTTATTTATGTTATCGTTGAGTATGATTGTAGTATTCATCTATGTTGAGCCTGTGTGCACTAACGTAATCTTGGACTAGTGCAGAATACACAGAGGGTCTGGATTTGCATATTCGGGTCCCGACAGAGGTGGTGTCAGAGGCATACTGACTGTAGGTCAAGCCCTATCTAGTCTGTTTGTCTTAGGAGAGTCAAAAAGTATTTTCTAAAGTTAAAATTAACTTAAAAGATCAAAAAGTTTTTGACTTATCCCTTCTTTCTTGCCTCCTACCCTTGCTGAATTTTCCATCTTTTCTCTTGTTTTAAGCTGAAGCTTCATGAGAATTGTCTTCTGCAGATAAAAATGGAGAGTATCTATGGTGAACGCAAGGGAGAATTTGCTGTTGAGCTATGGAAGATGTTGCAACTACTGAGAGGTTTTGATAGGCCCATCTATCTAGGTACCAGCTGGGTGGTCAACGGAAAAGTACGAGGGACTCTATGCAAGCTTACAATCTACGCCCGAGAGAACACCATGGGGAGCCATCTCATCAACATCACTGTGAGGAGGTCATCTTTCGAGGAAGGGATCCAAGAGCAACACGTTTGGCACTCCGACGCATTGCTCAAGACTACGTCGAGCAGTTGGAGTCCACTATGTTCAGATATCATCCCCACGGAGAAGCTACTACTGATGCCAAAATCAGAGACGAAGAAGATGCTACGGTTGTTCACCTCGCTCGTTTCGCCACTGCTTAGGAGAATGTCATGAAGACCACAACCCAGGAGCTTAAGGAGGTCTATGAAGCTCTGGGAAGGCTGAGGTGGACCTTCGCGAGACCAGGAGTATGGCTTCTAAGAGGATCGCTGAGCTGGAGGAGGCCCTCTACATCAAAGAGAAGGAAGCTAAGCTAGAGCTGGAGGATGAGGAGTCAGAGGAGGACCTCAAGGAGGTGGAGTTCGAGGGGCAGGAGTCTGCATCATCCAATGAGACCCCTGGCCATCGGAACCAGTTTTCGCCGATGCCGTGTCACCCACCACACTACTCACCAGGAGGACCGCAGTCCGGATGGATTAGTGATTAGATGATGTCTTAGTCTAGTAGTGGTGACTCAAGTGTGAGTCATATTAGTTTAGGTTAGTAGTGTTGCCCTTTAGGTGAAAGAAATGTGTGCTTAGGTTATTAAGAGTTTCCATTATTTCTGAGTGTGTAGTATGTATTGCATTATCCTTAGGTACTTGTGAGCAATCATACCAAGTTATTAATAAAGTCTTTATAATTGGAGTTTGGATTTAAAACTTTTCTCCCGCATAAGTTTCTTATTTACTTGCCTATGCTTTTCTCTAAACCTTGGAGTGATCAACAGATGGTTTAAACTCATGGAAACAATGGAGCTAGTGAAAGTGGAACTCGATCCAGTGAGAACCCGAACGAAATGCCAATCCCTCAACCAGTACCTCCAGTTGACATGCATAATTTTGGAGCTTTCCTTGCTACATAAACCCAGCTGATGCAGACCATGATGCAGCAAATGCAGAACTTCACCAATCAAGCAACTGTCAGCAATGCTAATCAAGCTGCTAACAATGGAAGTCGTCCCTACTCTAAGTTGTCAGATTTCATGAGGACCCATCCGCCTACTTTCTCTAGAAATGCTAACCCAATTGAGGTAGACACTTGGCTCAGAACAACCGAGAGGAAGCTATGCATCACTCAATGTGTTGGGAATGAGAAAGTGCTTTATACCTCTCATCAGTTGGAAGGTACATATGCTGAATGGTGGAAGAATTATTGTGCTTCACATGAGAACCAAAAGGAGATTATTTGGGAAGAATTCAAAGCCATCAAGCAGGGAAGCCGTCTGTGGCTAATTATTTGAACAAATTCACACAGCTTGCCCATTATGCACCTGAAGATGTGGCGACAAACAAGGCAAGACAGTCACACTTCATGAAAGGACTGAATTCTAGACTTCAAGTTGGGTTGATTACCCATAATTTTCCTGACTTTTAAGAGCCGGTCAACAAAGCCCTTATTCTGGAAGATAAGCGCAAGGAGCTGGATGACAACCGCAAGCGCAGAATGGCACAACGGGGAGATCGTCAAGGAAAGCAAAGGGTGAGAGTTGCACCTCATCAGTTTGTTAGGTTTCAACCGAAGGCTATGTTCAAGACGCCATCTCCTGCATCGCGTCCAAGTGGTCAGAACTTTCAGACACCTGTTCAGGCTAACAATGCACCAGAAGGGAGCCAACAGTCAATAGTCAGGCACTATTTTAGTTGCAATGTGAAGGATCGAGATGGCGATCAAAGGGGGGTGAATGATCCCAATTTAAATTTTACCTCTCAAAGAAGATCACAAATGCAATTTTTCACCCAAAGAAACGAAACCAAAATACTTAGGTATCAAATGGAGGCGGAAGAATCAGTTTTCACAAATTTCAGCCTAAGGCCGGCACTATCGTCCATGTAGGGGCTGTACTATCGGAGTACTGTAGCTACAGTAAAATAGGTATATGAACATTGATTTCAACACGAGTTCAAAAAGAAAATTCGAGGAATCTTTTGATCCACTGATCCAAACTCAATGAAACTTTGTGGACACCTTCCTATGGATGTTAGGAACCTATTCCAACCATCGATTACAAGAATCGATGTCAAAGTTCTGACCTTTTTTAAATTTAGGAAGGGTGCATAAGAATGGGTTCAAAAATAAAAACTTGGCCCTTAGCTAGCTCGTGGGTTCTTGATGATGAAGATGATCCTAGATGGCTTCCCACATATCTTAGCAAGTTAGAACACAAGTCATGAACACCAAAAACACGATCTTCCAAAGAATCATCCTCTCAAGAACAAAAAATCAGTTTCTTGCAAAGATGAACACAAGATTTGCCTAGATAATTAGGATAGGGTCTGAAGAAGACTCATCCATCAATCATACATCCTCAGCACAAGATCCACAAGCATTTAGAAGGAGGGGAGGCAAATCCAAACGTGCAAGAAGTAAATTGCAAGAATGTAAATTGCGGAATTTAAAGACTGAATTTAAAGCATAATGTAAATGCAGAAAGTAAATTTAGAATTGAGAGGAATAGATTTTCATTTCTGGAAGAGAGGTTCACAAAGCCTCACAACAAGGTGTACAAAGCTCAAAAGAGCACAAAAACCTCAGAATCTTCAAGAGGAGGAGGGCTAACCATACCCCTCTATTTATACTACTCTAGAGTCATCCTATATCTTTGGATGAGTTCCTTCTACCCTAGGGAACACCATGAAGGGCTAGGATTGACTCACTCACTCATACATGGGCTAACCGAAACCCAACACAACATAATGAGTTTTGCACGCTTTTCAAATCAAACTAACTAGACCTGCTACTCTATCACCTAGACCGTGATCCAACGGCCCTCCTTGATCCGAGCAGCTCCTAGCTAGCATCTCATACGTTCCTTGTCTTCTAAGATCGCAGCGACTCCGTCTCCGATCATCTTCCGGCAATCCCCAACCGTCTGGACCTCCGGCGCATCTCGCCTAGTCCCAGTCATCTCTCGCATCATCATGACCTAGCACCGTCGTCCTGCAACCATCAAAAACAAGGAAGACCCATCACATAGCATTGTCCAACAAAGATATGCAATAATAATCCAAAATCACATTCTAATATTCAATTTCGCTCAAAGGTCGGCACTACCGTCCCCTGGGGCCGGTAGTACCGCTCGGCCGGCACTACCGCTCCAGTATGGCCGGTAGTGCCGCTCGTCTAAATATCAAACGAATACCCTCTCTAGAATAAAACTACCACTCCCAAAATTGGTTTGGCCGCTCGGTCGGAAGTACCACTCCTACTAGGCCGGTAGTGCCACTCAAAGCCTGACAGCACTCAAATTGCTTTATTTTGAAAATCCAATTCAAATCAAACTCAAATTCAAGCACCTCATGTTTAAACACAGTCAATAACTCATCACCAACAAGGTTAGACCTCCACTTGGTTTTTTAATCTCCCCCTTGATGAGTATATTGAGAAACACCCAAAAGGTATAAATTTGAGTTTGAAAGAGAGAGAGGAAGAAAGCAATTTGAATGCAAAACCAAACTTGATCCAGAGAGAAAGAAATAAGATCATGATCAAGTTGGCTAGAAAGATTTTTAGAGCAAAACAAAAGAAAGAGCAAGTTTTCCACAAAGGCTCTAAATGTAACACCCCAGCACTAACGTGCCCCGAATGTTACCACAACAAGTACATCCACAACTAGATATCCTAATAATACACTAATTTCAGCAAGCATACCCCTAGATAATTCATTGGAAAAAAATTTAATGATGGTCCAAAGGATGAGCATAAAAGAATAGCTCACTATAAATTTCAATATTCCACCCTTAAGATTCATCTACAAGACGTTCCAACAAGTAATTTCAGCATTTGATGCGTAAATAAAGAGAACAGTAACCAAATCATCACCATGCAACAGATAACCAAAAGCCAACACCACTCAAAGCAAAAATGTTCCCGTTTTCCCTTCTCACAAGTTCCATTATTATCTACGCTAAAAAGTTGATCTTCTAGTTTATTCATTGGAAGATAGATAATTCAAAAGAAACTAGCGATTGAGTTATAAAATAGTGTGCATTGTGCCGCTAAGCCCCATCCCTGGATGTCGTCTTCAAAGCACCTACAGTCATAAGGAACAAACAAGCGTGAGTTCAAAACTCAGCAAGCATATCTCACAATAATACAATTCATTAAAGTGCAACTTAACATAGGTAACATGTTTCTTTCCATGATGCACATAATTTACCACAATGATTAACCATCTAAATCAGATTCTCATATGCAATGCACCATGCGTTTATTCTCAAATAATGCACCATTCGAGCTTATACCAGTATAGCTTGAGTGCTTGCCCGTCGGCGACGCACCCTCTTTTTCCCTACCATCCCTGTGGAGGGGCCTACGAGTAGATCACGCTCCCATCCATCCCCGTGGATGAGACTACTCAATAGGTCTTTCAATAGAGCACTCCGGATTAGTCATAAGACCTCTTATGACTTTCTCACCGTCCTGGCTCGAAATCTTTTCATGACATGATGCAAATGATGCGATAAACAATTTCAACCTTACTTTTGCCATAATTACTCATCATGATAATGCAACAAGGTGACATCAATAAATTGGCAACAAAGTATGGGAATTCACATGAAAGTCATTTTAGTACTAAACAATCACTACTCCCCATGAACCATCCGCAATTGCACGATATACTTGCCTCTTTTCCGCGCGAAGTAGAAGGACGTGAGCTCGAAGCCACACCCGAAGTCACACCACCTACAGCATACAAACTTCCTCAAAAACAAGCCAAACACAACACATACTTCAAGTAGAATCATCACACACTGCTCCCAAACCAGAACCATCTTAAGTTCTGAATTTGGACTTTAAATTGAGCATTAGCAGCCCACTGGACAGTCAATTTCAAAATGCCATAACTATTTTTTTAAAGCTCCAAATTCAGTAAAAGAGGACATTTTCAAAAACTACAGAAAATTTCCCATCTTTTTCTAGTTATAGAGAAAATTTTATTCAGCCTCTAAGTAGCCCTAAACAGCCAATTCCCGCAGCGTCTGCCAATTGAGACAGATTCTATGTAGCAGTCAGTAAAATAGCCATAATGTTTAAACCGTCCAACCAAAATTCATGTTCTTGGTTTCTAAATAAACTTAAGACGACGATCTACGACTTTCTCAACAGCGAACCTCTCAGGAAATGACTAGAACTATTTTTAATCTCTGCCCGAACATGGGGGTTTGCACTGCCCGAATCCAGACCACGCCCAAACCCCAGATTTTCCCACACCCAACCTAATCACAGCATAAGTATGACCGAATCTAGAAATCCCTTTCCAACACCCAGCCCCCAAAGCTCACCAAAAAAATAATCTAGGAAATTCATACCTTCCCAACGATCGCTAAATCGACGACGAACACGGAACTCTTCCCTCCAATTGCGTAAGCTTTCCTCGCCTCGCTGCCTCACCTCTCCAAAGGGATCTCCCGAGGATGCAACCACAAGGGGGGATCTGGGAGCAGCACCTAGGAGGGAGGGGGAGAAAATTCTCCCTAGGGGGAGGAGTGCAAGGGGGAAGGGAGAGGGGAGGGGATGGGGCGCAAGGGGGAAGTGGGGAGGGGAGGTGGCGGCTGCAAGGGAAGGGGGCGAGGTGAGGCTGGGGGGTGGGAGGCAGGGAGAGGGGCTAAGGTTAGGGAATTTCCCCTCCACAAGGCCCAACGATGGCCCAAACCAAGAAACCAAGCCCTAGAAGCCCACAACGGCCCGCTAAAACCCCAAATCAGCCCACAGCAACTTAAATAATTTTTTTTATTACAATCTTCCCCCATAAAAGGATTTGACCCCGATCTGCGCATACTACTAAGCGACAAAAGAAACACGAGGGAATGAATCTCAAACCATACTTGAAGTGAACAACTCAGGATACTTCTCGCGAATAAGAGACTCCAACTCTGAAAGTTCAAGCTCTATTAAGTTGGTTTTGGTGTTAATGACAAATCTAATATTGAGAGTAACTCTTTTGATAATCATAATATTGGTTAGTCTCAATTGTTAATTCATGACAAATCTTTTATGAGACTAACTCTTTTGTTGAGCTTAACTTTTATTAGTATCTTTTGGATGAAAAAGATGGAAATATCAAAGGTATGCATTCGAGTTCATATTATCATATTTTTTGCATTCTTTGATGTCAAATATGTTATGATTTTATTGATAAATCTAAATGTGAGACTAACGTGTTTATTGAGTATATTTTTGAATAGTCTCATGAAAAAGAAAAATGGAAATCCAAAAGGTATGTATCAAATGCAATTTTATTATTTCTAGATACATTCCTTGGATTCAAGACAAAGGGTGAACTCCACCATAGTTTTAAACTTAATATGTGCATTTTGTTTCCAACTCCATATATATATGAATGCACACATTTAGGGGGAGTTCATGCTTAATCTTGAAGTTTCAATAGTATTGATCTAATCCATCTTTCTATATTAAGGATCATTACTTTGAAACAACCATTTGAGTATATTTAACTTGTGTAGTTAATATATACTCATGACAATTTAAATACAATTTAAATTGTGTTCGGTTGCCATTCAATCAACAAAGAACTAGTCATGTGTTGATGGTTCACTTTGTTGATCCTAGGGCAATCGAAAGTTCTTGAGTATATGAATCATTAGTTGCATTAGTATCCTCAAGACACAATTAATCTTTCAATCATTTGTCTTTGGGTTGTGGTCAATCATCAAAGGAAAAGATCAAAGGATCTTGGGAGCATCCATTATGTGTTAATGGAGTGCAATGATGATTGAGACAACCATGTGTTTTGGACTAACACTTTCAATGAGTTTGAAATAGGTTAAGTGCAAGGTTGAGATGGATGAACGGGAAAAGGACGTCATCATGTGTTGATGAGTATCAAGAGAGGATCCCGAAGCTAAGACAAGGGGAGTTCATCATGTGTTGATGAACAAGACGAAGATCCCGACTTGGAGAGAAGATGATGAAAATCATAAAAGCTCCAAGTGGATGTGCTAGAGGCAAAGGTATAACTTGCTAGGGCTAAGGATGTGTTCCTAGTCTTTTACCGGTCTCGGTGTTCGGATGGGAGACCGGGTTGCTAGTTAGGTGATGTACTATTAAGAGGGGTTAAGTATTTTTAGCTTGAGCTTCATCATGTGTTGATGAACTCAATCCGGTTCACTCTAGCTCACTCTATTGGTTGGTTCTTGCATGAGCTAAGTATTTGCATGTGTTGCAAATAAGGGAACTCATGCTTGCTTCTTATTGAATCTTGATTTGGTTTTTGCATAGAGCTATGGATTTGCATGTGTTGCAAAAAGAGAGATAGCTCATGTAATTTGGTCTATGTGGTTTTTGCATAGAGCTAAGTTTTGCATGTGTTGCAAAAGGTGAGAGCTCATGCATCGGTGTTTTAGCTTGTGATTTGATCATATGTTGATCATCACAAGGCTAAGTAAAGTTTATGATTTTTCTATTTGCAAATGTGTTTTGCAAATAATCTAGAGGTTATGGATTTGATCCTAAAGCATGTGTTGGCATTTGCAAATGTGTTTTGCAAAGTGTCGGGATCATGTGTTGATCCTTACATGGCTAGAGGATTGATCTCATGGGTTCTCGGTTTATGTGCAAATGTATTTTGCAAATTATTTTGATCATGAGTTGATCACCAAATGGCATAATATTTGATCTTATTCACTCTCTCTAGCTTGTAGTTACGCTCTTGATCAAGTCTATGTGAGGGATTTCAAGAAATCAGATTTTAGACTTGAATGACTACATTAGAGTCTTTATTTTTGTGATATTTAAAAATATTTATGGTTTCTTAAATCTTTAAAATGGGTGGATATTGTAGCCCTCGTGATAAGCTTCGCATAGAATAAAAAATCACCTAAATCGGAATTCGGAGTAAAAAGTTATGAGTGTTTTAGTGCTTCGACCAGTGGTAGCACTGCCCCTAGTAGGGCGGTGTAAAAAATCCAGAATGCGTGTTTTTAGCCCGAGAAAAAGAAAAAAGGCCCAGTGCTACCGCCCGAAGCTCGGTAGCACCGAATTTTCTGAGTAACGGCTAGTTTTTCTAGCCGTTGGCCTAAAGGCCGGTGCCCGTGTTTGCTGCGTTTTTGACCGTTTTAACCCCCCAACGGCTAGTTTTCTTGAGGGTTTATAAAAGGGGCTGAGCTAGGAGGGTTTTGTCGTTGTTCCAGCACCCATTTGTGGTATTCTTGTGAGAGCAAAACCCCAAGAGCTCATAGAGCCATATTTGAGTGATTTGAGATGAATTTGATTTAGAGTTTCTTGTGTAGAATCTCTTTGGTGTTGATTTGCTTTCTCTTGAGCTAGTGTGAGCCTCTCCTCTACGTTGTGCATGTGTTGCACTTTGTGAGCAAGGAGAGAAGCCTCTAGTTGCATGTGTTGCATCTAGAGAAGGATTGAGCATCCTTGTGCATGTGTTGCACTTGGTGAGGTTCAACCTAGAGGGCTTGACCTGTTACTCTTGGTGTTTGCCGACACCTAGACGGCGTGTGGAGGCGTCGTGCACAGTGACCTTCTCAAGGAGATTGTGAGAAGGCACGGTAAAGTTGTGAAGGTCGGAGCTCGCCTACCCGAAGGGGGAAAGAGCTACCACTAGTGGAATCGAGGCGGGTGCTCAATTCGTGGAGCCGGTCCAAAGTGGTTTGGGCTTGCCTCAACGTGGATTAGGGGAGACCAGCAAGTCTCCGAACACCACGGTAAAACATCGGTGTGTCTCTTTATGTTTGCTTTCAATTCTCTATTTACATTGTTGCAATTTACATTCCTAGAATTAAATTGCTTGATTGTCTTTAGGATTGTATATTCTTGAGTAGAGACATAATTAGCTAGTGCACTTAGTAAGCCCAATTGATTTAGGATCTTATTTGTCAAAACCTTAGTTTATCACTTCCGCATTGATTATTGTTTAGGTTTTGACATAGAGATCAATAGAGCGTATATTTAGTGAGAAGAATTTTTAAAACCGCCTATTCACCCCCCTCTAGTCGGCATCCTCGATCTTACAAGTGGTATCAGAGCTTGGTCTCTCATTTATTAGGCTTTACCGCTTAAAGAGTAAGGATGGCGACTAGTGATTTAGTGTACTACACCGACTCACATATTTTTGATGGCTCAAATTATACCTCATGGAAATTATTTATGATTTCTTATTTTAAATCCATGAGCCCCCAAATATGGTGGATCGTAGATGTTGGCTTTCCTCTTCGATTGAATGAATTTGCTCCAACTAAAGGAGAAGAGAAATGCCTACATCTCGACGCTCAAGCTATTAACGTTTTATTTAGCATTGTGAGCGTAGATGTATTTAAGAAAATATGCAATCTCAAGAGCGATCATGAGATGTGGACTAAACTTCGAGATTTATATGACGTGTCCACATCTCCAAGTGAGAATTGCATAGAAGAATGGGTGTCGGGAGATGAAACCTCAAGTTCTATCTCAATTGATGAAGAACCGACAATACCATCGACCTCCACTTCTACCTCAAGCGATGAAGAAACCTCAACCTCCGCCTCAAGCGACAATGAGAATCCAATGCTATCTTCATTAACTCGTTGCTTTATGGCAAAAGGTAAAATTGAGGTAAGTGATGATGATAATGATAATAAGCCCTCTTATGATGATTTAATGGATATGTTAGAGGAGCTCAATAATTATCTTGGGAAGGAGAAAGTCAAATATAAGATTTTGATGCTTGATCATGATTCACTTCAAAATGATTATAATATGCTTAAAGAAAATCATGAATCCCTCCTTCTCAAGGAAATTATCAAGCCTAGAGAGGACATAGGAATTCAATGTGATTTAATTGATGATTTGCCATGCTTAAATGTTAATTCTTGCATTTCATCAAAAATTGATATGTCCACCTTTAGTGATGATGTGCCTTGTTGCTCTAGTTCAAATAATAGTACTTCCTCTATGCTTGTTAAGACTAATCTTGTAGAGGAAAATAAAGAGCTCAAGGGACAAGTTACTCAATTGAGAAGTGACTTAGAAAAGTGCTATAAAGGGAAGGTCACCCTCGACTACATTCTAAGCAAGCAACGACGCTCGCAAGACAAGAGAGGGATTGGCTACATCTCCAAGAAGAAGGTGAATAGCAAGACAAGGCACAACGCAAGACACACGAAGAACATCAAGTGCCTTGGATGCCATGAGAAGGGCCACGACACCTCGGTGTGCCCAAATCAAGAGGATGTCAAGTCAAGGACATCAACAAAGAGGCAAACCGGCAATGAGCAAGTCAAGAAGATCTCAAATAGCCAAACTTACTTTAATTGCCGAGAAAAGGGACACATTGGTAAAAATTGTCCCAAGGGTAAATCTCTTAAGCCAACTCTTTACAATGATCATTATTTGCTTAGAAAAGACAAAAATGGTAATGTGTTTGCCAAACTTGTCAATTCTCCTAAGAATAAGCAAAATAATAATAATCATTTGCTTAGGAGAAATAAATCTAGAAATGTGTATGCTAAAGTTGTTAGAACTCCTAAACCCATTCAAAGCAATGCAAATAAAGTGCTTAGGAGGAATAACAATAGCAAACCATTTGCTAGATATGCTAGATCCTCTAAGCTTATTTATTATAATGATCATCATGTGCTTAGAAAGGATAAAACTAGATATGGATTTGCTAAAATTGCTAAGACTCCTAAGCCTTATCATTTTAATGCCAATAATTCGCTTAGAAGTAATAACAATTACAAATCTTTTACTAGTCATGTTAGTTCATCCAATATGATTCATGTTAGGGCCATTTGGGTCCCTAAATCTCTTGTGACTAACATTCTTGGACCCAACAAAAATTGGGTACCAACAAGTGCCTAAAAGATTATTAGGTACTTGGAGAGGCATTGGACGCTTGGCTTCTTCAAAAGGGGAGAGGTCTTCATCACTTGCAAAATGGAGTCAAGAATAAAGACCATCACTTCAATCATGAACCAATGCCATCTCGGGTAACAAGTATTTAAATTGATTCTTTATAGCTTCTAGCCTTGTGTAGGTTAAATTGCATTATCATGAAAATCAATTTAAATAGCTTGTTCATGCTCTTGCTCTTGTATCTTAGTTATTCTTGATTGTATTCTTGAGCAAGTTTGGGGAGTGGCACATTAAGGGGGAGTGCTAAATCATAACCATGTATATCACATCTCTATGTGTGCCTATATTTATATAAGTGGTAATATATTTTCAAAATCAAGCTATTTAGCCAAAAGTGAGAATTTTGTAACTATTAGTGATCTTATAAAAACTAGTTGAAAAATTTATAAAATTGATTTCAAAAGGTTTTCCAAGAGTTTTAACTCTATAAAAACTAATTTCAAAAGAAAATGAGTTTAAAGTCCAAAATCTAGTTACTAGTATCTTGTTTTGGATTCAAACTTATAATTTTCATAGAATAAATTGTAAAAGGATTTTGAAAATAGCTCCAAAACGAAAAACTTAGAATTGATCATTCTTAACAATTCTCATATTCAAAAGATTTCCAAAAGACCAATCTATCAAAAGTCATTTGATTTTGAAACTCACCCAAAAACTATGCTCGACCTATATTGGTCTTATTTTAGCACTTTGTGAGTTCACCTCTTGGACATATCTTGGTTAAAATGATATTATTATAAGCAAATTCAGCAAGAGCACTTCAAAAGGAGCAGCCCGAATGCTTGCTTGAAAGCTATTATTATAAGCAAATTCAACAAGAGCCAAGTGGTCTTCCCAACTCCCCTTCCAAGCCAACACACAACATCTAAGCATATCCTCTAAGGTTTGAATAGTTCGCTCCACAAGGCCCAACGATGGCCCAAACCAAGAAACCAAGCCCTAGAAGCCCACAACGGCCCGCTAAAACCCCAAATCAGCCCACAGCAACTCAAATAATTTTTTTTGTATTACACTAAAATCCAATAAAAGCTCAAATATACTTATGATCTTCCTAAGAATTAGCAAGTTTTTACCAAGATCATAAGAACCAACATGCATTCATATTTTATTTCTTAATGATCAATTTTCTATAATTTCTCCCCATTTTGGCAATATAGGCATGAAGAAGGCATTTTTCTATCTACATATGTATGCATGAAATGCATCCTAAAAGGGCTTTGAAGATTATCCAAGAGATCATAATGACAGGATATGACACCAAGCTAGTCAATTGTAGATTATGTTATACTAAGACATTTCCAAGTGCAAATAACAAATTTTGCTAGCAAGCTTAGTTTTGAATATGTTATTTTTGCAAGATTTAACAAGTGCAACACTTAGCATTAGTTTCAAAACTAGAAGCAAAGCCGCTTAAAAGATCAAATGGAAAACCTAGAGTTCAACCTACTCAACACTTTGGGGAATCTAGAAGTGCATACAAGGTCCTTCAAGCTCATTTTTCATATAATACAAATTTTTCTTTAAGATCACAAAAGACATAGCGGGGTGCAAATGTTTGACATTATTTGCATTCTTTACCCACTTATGTTTTTTTATTTGCATTGAAATTTTTTAAAGCATTGACTTAAGCCATATTTGACCATCTCAAGAAGAAACTCTTAAGAGGATGGCCTCGGTCATACACGATGCATTCCAAGTGCAATGGGAGGCTGTCTTGTGAATGCAAGGTGTTGAGTCTAATACGCACAAATAGAGTTAATTTTGCTTAATGATCATTTTAGCACATTGATTTATGAGCAAGTGAAGTACTCAAGTATGGATCAAGCAAGATTCACCCAAGTTGCTATAGGGACTTTAGAGAAATCCAAAATTTAACAAATCATGGCAAATACACCTAGAGAATAAACTTAGCAAGCACAAGCAACATGTTTCATCAAGTTTTTTCTTTTAAAGCTTATTTGCAATTTTTAGCAAGCTTAGCAAGATAAATGAACTTGGACATATCTAAGCTAGTGATTTCCTTCATATGATGTAGCATGGTGTATAGCATGAATAATAGCTCATTTGCATAATAGACAAAGATAATAAAAAATAGGAAATGAAGTCGATATGCAATGCATTAAGCGGATTCTCAAACTCCCCCTCAACAAGTGAATCAATTTTAAGCACAAATCTGGTGCAAGTTGAGTTATTAGCAAAATTAATCTCAAGGAAGGTTCAAATGAACTCAATCGAAACCAAAAACACAGAATGAGGAGAAGTCAAGAAATTACAAACTGGGTAGCCATAGAGCATAGAAAAGATAGTAGAGAACACTACGGCTCAGACTCGCTCTCAACTTCTCAATGACTGACATAGGAAAGCTGACTCTAGATCTCACACTAAGGAGTGCACACAGATCCTGTCTACCCAGGGGGCCCAACACCTGCTAGACTTATAAGACTGTGAGGAAACTCAACCTAAAGAGAAGAGAGAACAACTAATTGTGCATGACAGCAACCTAAAGCATAAGATGAGAGGTCCATGCAAAGCATGCCAGAAGTCTAAGTGAAGAGAACTCAACTCAGGAAAATAAGCCCATAATCACCCAGAAAAAGCAAAAGAAAGGAAATGCTGGAATAAAACATATAATACATAATATACAAACCAACTTCCTCTCACGATAAGCCATAAGGACTCACAATTCCAAGCTCACTCCTGAAGGCAACAAATCTAGAGCTATCCAAAGGCTTAGTAAAGATATCGGCTAACTGGTGGTCACTTTCTACAAACTGAAGCGCGATATCTCCCTTCTCCACATGGTCTCTAAGGAAGTGATATCTAATATCAATGTGCTTGGTCCGGGAATGCTGCACTGGGTTATTAGCATTGCAAATAGTAGAAGTGCTGTCACAGAAAAGTGGAACACTCACTATTGCTAACCCAAAGTCCCGCAGAGTCGAACGCATCCAAAGCACTTGACTACAGCAACTCGCTGCAGCAACATACTTGGCCTTTGCGGTGGACTGTGCAACCCCAGACTGCTTCCTAGACGACCAAGAAATAAGAGAAGTACCAATGAATTGGCAAGTGCCAGAAATGCTCTTCCTATCTATCTTACAGCCAGCAAAGTTTGCATCAGAAAAGGCTCGAAGGGACAAACAAGAAGAAGAGTACCAAATACCATAATCAGTGGTAACACGAAGGTACCTAAAGATGTGCTTCACCGCTTGGCGGTGAGAGACGCGAGGAGAAGTCTGAAATCGAGCGCACAGACACACAACGAAATGTATGTCTAGTCTCGAAGAAGTGAGGTATAAGAGGGAGCCGATCATGCTTCGAAACTCCTTTTGATCAACAGGCTCACCATCCTCATCCGGCTCGAGGACAGCAGTGGTGGACATAGGAGTCATCACCAGCTTCCCGTCAGACATATCAAAGCGCCTCAGGAGGTCCCGGGTGTACTTGCCTTGATGCAAGAAGGTACCCTCCCGAGTCTGCTTGATTTGGAAGCCGAGGAAGTAGCTCAACTCTCCCATCATGCTCATCTCAAACTTTGTGCTCATCACCTCAGAAAACTGAGACACAAGAGAGTGCGAAGAGCCACCAAAGATAATATCGTCCATGTAAATCTGGACAAGAAGGAAACGATAATCCTAGTGTCTGATGAACAGAGTTTTGTCTACTAAACCCATCTTGAAACCACGGCTGAGAAGGTAGGACTTAAGCCTCTCATACCATGCTCTAGGGGCCTATTTAAGTCCATACAGAGCTTTGGAAAGCATGAATACATGGCTTGGGTACTTGGGGTTCTCGAATTCTAGAGGTTGCTTGACGTAAACCTCTTCCTCAATATAGCCATTGAATAGTGCACTCTTGACATCCATTTGATAAAGCTTGAAGCTTTTGGAAGCAGAGAATGTTAGCAGGATCCTAATTGCCTCTAGTCTAGCTACAGTGGCAAAAGTCTCCTCAAAGTCAAGACCCTCAACCTGAGAAAAGTCCTGTGCAACTAGCCTAGCCTTGTTTCTAATAACAACCCCATCCTCACTCTGTTTGTTTTTTAATACCCACTTGGTCCCAATGATATTATGACCAGATGGGCGCTCTACAAGCTGCCAGATTTTGTTCCTCCCGAAGTTTTCAATTTCCTCATGCATAGCATTAATCCAAGACTCGTCAGATAATGCATGAGTCACATCCTTCGGCTCAAAAGAGGCAACAAAGGCAGAGTGGAGGCAGAAAGAGGAAAAGCCTGATTTTGAGCGCGTCACTCGCTCAAATAGATTACCAATAATCTGATCAGGTGGATGAGAACGCTGAATATGACGGGGAAGTCCAAAAGCAGAAGTGGCCTCTACCTCACGAACAGAAGAGGCAGGAACAGACCCACTCGCTAAAGGAGAGTCTGAAGGTAAGGGCTGGTCTCCTTGAGGTGCAGAAATGGAAATAGGAAGCACCCCAGGTGTAGATGGGGCTGGATTAGGTGAAACACCATCATCTCCATCATCCTTATCCTCTACAAAGATCTCGAAGGTGGAAAAAGAGTCTGAAATGTCAGGTCTAGCTCCTGAGCTAGCCTCATCAAAGGTCACCTCGTAGGTCTCTATGATCCTATGCGCATCGCAACTCCAGACCCTATAGCTACGAGAAGAAGTCGAATAACCTAGAAAAATACCATAAGAAGAACGAGACTCATACTTATCCAGGTTAACAGACTTCAAAATAAAACACTTGCAACCAAACACACGAAAATGAGAAACACTGAGCTTTCGCCCATATTTTAATTCGTAAGAAGTGCGGTGCAAATGTGCTATCAAGAATACACGATTGGAAACATGGCAAGCAGTAGCTATAGCCTCAGCCCAAAACTTCCTAGGAGTGTTGTACTCATCTAGCATCGTCCTGGCCATCTCTACTAGGGTCCTATTCTTCATTTTCACTATGCCATTTTGCTGAGGGACGTAGGGAGAGGAGAACTAGAAACTCTCAAAATAGGAGTTCTTGAACTCCGTGCCATTATCACTGCGTATAGCTCGTAAGGCACCAAGGAACTCAAAAGACAATCTATGAACCAAACCCCTGAAATGGGTAAAAGACTCATCATTCGAGGCCATGAAAAATACCTAAGATTATCTCAAAAAATCATCAACAATGACAAGAACATACCATTTCCCACCCACTGACTGCACTCTAGCTGGATCAACAGTGTTCATATGTAAAGCTGTCCTGGTGCATCAGTCATCACAACAATTACTGGAGGATGAGAAGCAGCAATCATCTTGCCATGTCGGCAAGGAGAGCAAACTAAGTCTTTGACCATCTTGAGTTTAGGCAAACCACGAATGAGGTCGTGGCTGCTAACTCGGGTCAAATGATCAAATCCAATGTGACCAAGTCACCTATACCAAAAGGAGAGATCACGGGACTCTAAAGCAATCAAACAGCGGAGAGAGTCTACAGAAGAAGCAGAAAAATCAGCATGAAAGACTACCCCATATCTAGAAATCCTGCAAACTAACCCTCCTGAAGAATCGAGGATTCTGCAGGCACTACTCTTGAAGCTTACCTCGAAAGAGTCATCGATAAGCTGAGAAACAGAAAGCAAATTATATTGTAGCTTACTTACTAAGGCAACATCCTTAAGAATGAAATTATGATTAATGCAAATGGTACCCTTATCAATGACTCTATCTGATGAAGCATCCCCAAAAGTGATCAACTCATCACCAGGGGCTCGGACTAGGGAAGAGAACCAACGAGAGTCTCCGGTCATATAACGAGAACAACCGAAGTTGACAATCCAAACATCTCTCTTCCCCATCCGACAAACCTGATCAAGTCATAGAAGAGAGAAATGATTCAGTACTGGGATAAAGTGAAGACATGAGAACCCAATATTGAACCATACGACGCCTAAAGGTGCCAGCCAAGGAAGAAGACTGGACTTTAGCGTCTCTCTTTCGCTCAACCCTTACGAGATCAGAACTAGCAATAGCAGAAGATCTAGGAGCTAAAACTGGGTTGGCCTACTGTGGTGCAAAGGCCAGACCATCCCAGTTAGGCTGCCCGAATCTCCTACCAAAAAACACCTCACGCCGCTGATATCTACCTTGATAGGAAAAATGAGGAATATCAAGAGGACGGCGGAAAGACTAACCACAAATAGCTCCAGGACTAAAACTCAACTTAACAGCTTGAAAACCGAGTCCTGGATGCTGCCCAAAAATCAGGCGACTCTCAAACCTGTCTAGAAACAGTTTGTGCTTTAGGAGCACTCAGAGTCAGGGGATGACCCTGAATATCCCTAAGAGCAGCCACATGCTCACGCCTTGTGATCTTGGCGTGCCTGAAGTAGAAATCTACCAAATGTCCATCCTTCGACAGAAGGTACAAGTATACTTCGCATTGCTAGAGGCAGAAGTAGCAGGAGGAGCTACCTTCTGATCAGAGATCCCATGGACAACCCCGGTAGATCTAAACACAGTGGTACTCACCCTATGAGCTATCACGATCTCAGAACTCTTGGAGCCACGCACAATGGTGGGAGGATGCGCCCTAGCGTGCTCCAAATAGTCAAATCCTAGACCCTGATTGAATCGGCTAATCTTATATTGGTCTAGAATGAGATTAAGCTTCTTCTTGCCTCCAACAAACTTCTCGAGAGTGCTCATGAGATACTCACACTCCCGGAAGAAAGAGGCACATGAAGAACAGGGAAGAGAAGAGGAAGAAGAACCAGAAAGAGAAGAACTACCAGCACATGCATTTTTCTCCCTCAGCACGGCTGCCTCAATCTTGAGGGCCTCACAAGAAACAAAAGGGGCATTTCTAATCCTAATGGTCCGGGCTTTAAACTTCTTCCTAATTTTGACTTGGATTTTATCCAAGCCCCCCTCAATCTCAGCACACCGCAAGCAACTTTCTTGTGACTTAGCTAGTATGTCCTTAGCAAGATTAGCACACTTGACATTTAAAGATTCATTATCAAGTTTTAGTTACCTACAGCTCTCACATGAGCTGACTGAGTCCTTAGAAGTATGCATTTCAAGTTCATCATTTCTAGAAGAAAACTTCCTAACGTGATCGCTCATGGCATTAATTTCAGCAAGCAATTTAGGGCAATTTTGACATGAGGGAGTAGAGTGAGCATGAAGAAAACTAGCCTCAACAGGAATAGCATCAACAGAACTAGTGCTAGCATTCTTCAACCTAAGACCATTAAGTTCAGTAAGCACACTATCATGTATGGTCCTTAGGTTCTCTAGCTCCTCAATCAAGGCATCACACAAAGAACGGTCATCAGTGACTCGGGAGGGAGAAGATCTAAGAGAGGCTAACTTGCGAGTCAAGGTACCTACTTCCTTCTCTAGCTCCATACACCTAGCTCTAGCCCTAGCATGAAATTTTTCTAATTTGCAGAAAGCTTTATTGAGCTAGTCATAGGAGAGTACCTCGTCCGAGTCGCTATAGAGCTTGGAGATGCTGATGCCGTTGGCGTCTGCCATGAAGCACATGCCGGTGAAGTCTTCACCGCCTTTCTTCTCTTACGGTTCATCCTCGCCCTCGTCGCTCCATATCTCCATGTCAGAGAGGTTGATGTCGTCAAGTGCGGCGAGGATGCGGTGGAAGAGTTTCTTGTTCTTGGAAAAGTTGCGGTACTTCTTCTCACGTGCTGGCTTGCGAACTAGAGGCTTCTTGTTGCAATTCTTGTCGTTGTAGTCGTTCTTTGCCGAACCACCGATGTCGTTCTTGGCCTTCTCTAGTTTGGAGCAATTCGCCCGAATGTGGTTGGGACCAGCACATTCGAAGTAGGTGATCGTACCACCTCTCTTCCTCTCTCTTACCCTTTTGTATGCATGAGAGAATTTACGAGCTAAAAGAGCAAGCTCATTTTCTGAAAATTTTTCTAATTGGTCATCGCTTAGCTCGCAAATGGTGGAGAGGGAAAAACCAACAAAAGAATCAGAAGAAGAAGATCCAGTGGGATCGGTGATCAAAGCCATCGACTGAGATTTCGTCTTCTAAGAGACGACATCGATCTCATGAGTCTTGAGGCGGGAATAAAGCCCGTCAAGAGTCAGAGTCGACAAGTCGGTGGTGTCCTTGATGGTGGTCACGTTCATCTCCCAAACTCTAAGTTCGAGTGCAGTCAAGAAATAATGAGCATTATTCAAGTCAGAGTATATGCAACCAACTGCTCGGAGATCAGGATTCTAATATTCAATTTCGCTCAAAGGTCGGCACTACCGCCCCTGGGGCCGGTAGTACCGCTCGACCGACACTACCGCTCCAGCATGGCCAGTAGTGCCGCTCGCCTGAATATCCAGCGAATACCCTCTCTAGAATAAAACTACCGCTCCCTAGAGCCAGTACTGCCGCTCGGCCGACAGTACCACTCCTACTAGGTCGATAGTGCCGCTCAAAGCTTGACAGCACTCAAATTGCTTCATTTTGAAAATTCAATTCAAATCAAATCAAACTCAAGCACCTCATGTTTAAACACAGTCAATAACTCATCACCAACAAGGTTAGACCTCCACTTGGTCTTTCACAATGAGCCGAGGCATTTTGTCAATAACTGCCATAAGAGAGAAAGTGTTACACCTGTTCATTTCAACCTTGATCCTATATCTACCAAGACGCCTGCACCAGGAGCGAACCGTGGATCTATTCAAGCTGGAGCTACGCCCCAAGCCACATTGAGAGGTCGTGTCAATCATATAACGACTAATGAAGCCCAAGAAGCATCGGATGTCGTACTGGGTAAGTTCTTAGTTAACTCAGTACCTGCAACAGTTTTATTTGATTCAGGAGCTTCGCATTCTTTTATTTCTCGAGATTTTGCCATTGAGAATGGGTTGGATGTTGTGAATCTTAAGTGCATGCTTTTGGTTCAATCTCCTGGATCAGAACTTCGATCTAGCCTAGGATGTATGGGAGTTACGAAGGTTATGGATGGGATAGAGTTCCTAGTGAACCTTATTATTTTGGATACTCAGACATTATATGTTATCCTTGAAAAGTTTTGGTTATCAAAATACAAGGCTGTGTTGGATTGTGGTCGAAGAGTTGTGTTAATTGAAAGCCCGAGAGGTGAAAGAGTGGAGTTTCAAGTGACCACAGTTCGCAATGATCAATTGATGGTTAATAGTGTTAAAGTTGTTAGTTTAGAAGAAATACCAGTTGTCAGTGAATATCCGGATGTTTTTTCCGAAGATTTACCTGTAATACCACCAGACAGAGATATCGAGTTTGTGATTGAATTGGTGCCCGGTACAGCCCCAATAGCTAAGAGACCGTATCAGATGCCTATCGATGAGCTAGTAGAAATGAAGAAACAGATTGAGGAGTTGATAGAAAAAGGTTTCGTAAGGCCTAGTTCGTCGCCATGGGGAGCACCTGTTTTGTTTGTCTGGAAGAAGGACGAAAGCTTAAGGATGTGGATTGATTATCGCGCACTTAATGAGGTGACGATAAAGAACAAGTATCTGTTGCCTAGGATCGATGATTTTTTTGATCAGTTAAGAGGAGCTAGAATTTTCTCAAAGATTGATCTTCGATCAGGATATCATCAGTTGAAGATTCGTGCAGAAGATGTGCCCAAGACAGCATTTTCAACAAGATATGGACATTATGAGTTCACAATCATATCATTTGGATTGACTAATGCCCCTGCTTATTTCATGAATATGATGAATAAGGTTTTCATGGAATATTTGGATAAGTTTGTTGTTGTATTCATAGATGACATTCTAGTTTACTCCAAGATAGAGGAAGATCATGCAGAACACCTAAGGCTTGTTCTTGAAAAGCTTCGAGAACAACAATTGTATGTTAAGTTCAATAAGTGTGATTTTTGGAAGAGAAAGTGAAATTCCTCGATCATGTAATGACAGCTAAGGGAATAGCCGTTGATCCAAGTAAGGTTGAGACAGTGTTGCATTGAGAGCAACCAAAGTCAGTGACCTAGATTCACAGTTTTCTTGGAATGGCGAGATATTATCGTCGGTTCATTGAAGGATTCTCAACAATTGCTAAACCCCTTACACAGTTGTTGAAGAAAGAAAAGAAATTTGTATGGACGCCAGAGTGAGAGAAGAGTTTTCAAGAATTGAAGAAAAGGTTAACGACCACACCAGTGCTAGTGTTGCCAAATATTCAGAGCAGTTTTGATATCTATTGTGATGCTTCGTATCAAGGACTTGGATGTGTGTTAATGCAGAATGGCAAGGTTATTGCCTATGCTTCAAGATAGTTGAGACCTCATGAAGAGAATTACTCGATGCATGATTTGGAATTAGCTACTATAGTGCATGCTATGAAGTTATAACGTCACTATCTCATTGAAAATAGATGTGAGATATATACTGACCATAAGAGTTTAAAATATATTTTTATTCAGTCAGATCTCAATATGAGACTGAGAAGATGGTTGAAATTAATCAAGAATTATAATTTGGAAATTCATTATCACCCTAGAAAAATTAATGTGGTAGCTGATGCTTTAAGTCGAAAAAGCTACAATGTTAACATGCTAATTCAAAAAAGTTAGTCTGAACTATTGTAATAGCCCAAAATTTAATAAAATAAGAAATAAAATATGAAAAATATTCATGTGATTTATTGTTATATTTTTTTGTTTTTCTGAGTTAAATAAATTCTGTTAGGCTTTTTCCTATTAAAAGAAATCCAAATGAGCTATATAGTAAAAGGTAAAAGTAAAAAGGTAAAAACCCAAAATCAAGAAAAATTTGTAAAAATCCCAGATACATCTACGATCTTGAATATGCAACTTGCATTGATCTGGATCAATAAAATATTAAAAGGGCAAGAGTAATCATGAGGAGATAATCCAAATATGAACCTATAAGATTTCTTCAGAAGCCTTCTGAACTAAACTTGAGTTAAATTTTTTACCTTGCTGACAACTTAATATTACCCATCTCTGGTAAAAATATCAGAAATTTATCCCTAAATTTGGTAATTTTGGAAATTCAAAAACAGGCAATCAGAAAAGCTAAAAATTTCGATGTTAGAGTTATTACAAATACAAATATAAAATATAAAAATTTAAAATTTTATACAAGTTATATAATATTAATATAAACTCTTATAAAATGTATCATAAAATAATAAACTGATATCGACCCTCAATTAAATAAAAATTAGAATCAGCCAAAATTGATAACTGTGCATTGTCAGAATTTTAGAAATATTTTTAATCATCATTTTTATTTAAAATTTTTACCAGACCCTTGTCTTTTCCTTTCCAACCACTGTACAAATTTTAATAAAATCTTGAGTCTATCTGCTAACTTAAATTCTGTTTTTTACCTCGTGCTATCCAGAGACTATCAAAGTCAGTTAGCTAATTATGTAACTTACAGGTGGGCCAAGCTTTATTTCTCTCTCTTGCCGACAGCTCTCGCTGCCAGCGCACCCCCACCCGTCAGTCATTTCTTCTCCGTTCTTCTCCCCCTCTCTGTTCTCTTCGCTCTGTCTCTAAGCCGAGCCGGCGCTGCCTCTTTTCTTGTCTCTTCTGCCACTGCAACCCGCAGCCCGAGGCCGCCACCTCACCTGCCCTCTCTCTGACAGCACGCTACCAAAAGCGGGGACACTCGCACGAACCCAATCGAACACCGTTTTCATTCCGTGTCCAGACACTGTGCCGCACCGCCTCAACTGTCTATTTAAGCATAGCCAGTACACTTCTGAGCCGTAGATGCACTCACGCACTCTTCTGGAACCCACAAAACCGAACCCAGCCACCGCAACGCCACCCTATCTCCATTTTCTTCTCCGAGTCTGGCGAAGCCAGTAAAGGGGAGAAAACTCCATTTAGCCGTTCCAGTGAACCCCAGTTCAAATCACTTGGCGTGAAGCTTCCTCTTAGCCTCTAGTAGACATCCCCGCTCCCAATTTGTGGTCTTCTTCCCCTGTGAGCCGTCGCGTTGAGCTCCTTCCGCCGCCGTCGCCCTTGCACGGTGAGAAGCTTCTTCGCTTACTCATTCTTTTAAGCAAACCCGAAAATAGAATCTTTGTGTCGCCTTGATGCTCACCTGGGTGATCTTCAAGCTCAGAAAGCCTTAATTTCGTAGCTTCACCGCCGGCCATGGCCACCGCTGCCCCCTCGCGGTGGCACGCCATTTCCGGCCATCTCCGACCAAACCAGCACCACCCCGTGATCTCGCGCGTCAGCGGCTCACGCGAGTGCGTCCCTCTGCCACCTGGGCCCGGCCCATCAGTGCCTCGGTCCGGCGCCAGCCAAAAATGGAAAACACACTTTGAATCCAAATGCGTACTTTCCGTTTTTGGTAAAGTTCTGATTTTCAGTAATTTCAAACCATAGGATATTCAAATGCTTATAACTTTTGAACCATCCAACAAAATTAGATGAAATAAATTTCTAAATTCATGATAAATCATGTATATTCAGAATATGCAAAAATATTTTGAAAATGAACTCTGTTTAAATTTTAAATTCAAATATAAAGAGAAAGGTTAAAATATGCTATTCATAAAATTTTTGCAAATAACGTTGAAATTGAGTAAACTAAATTTTGTTAGCCTCCTGGTAATCTTAAGAACCAGAAAATGTAAAAATACTTAGGGTTTGCTATAAGAAAATTTTGAGTTAATAAATTTTTAGTAAAGCAATTCAATATTAGTTCAAATAAATTTAATCCTTTAAAATTTTAAAATAAGAATAAATGATCCATGTAACCAACCCTGATTTATGAAATTGTTTTATTTGAATTTTTCCATCTGATTTCTTTTTGGCCTTATTGAAATTTATTATTTGTTATGCTATTATTATACGACGTGTAAAACCGACGAACCCGGAGTAGTCAACGACGATCAAGAATTCGATTACAAGAATAATCAACAAGGCAAGCACTCCTTTGATGATGTTGATCCCAAATTTATAAATGTTTTCATTAAATGTTTTACTGCATACGTTACTTTTATTAAAGTCTGCTAATCTATGGGTTTTGTTAGTTGTACCTGTAGTTACATAGAACTTCCTTGATAAGTATGGATTTGTGAACCTTGAAAACCCTAAAATAACATAAGCAGTACTAGATGTCAATTTGGCTACTCACACTTAGTGTCATGCTTAGCCATGCTTAAAGCAACATAAAACTTTGACATTATTAAAAATGTTGGATATGACATTTAATGGGTATGACCTTCTTTGTGGTTGGTATTTTGATCAAAAATGAAAATAAAACTATGGTTTTGATGCGGGCAATTACTGGCAATAGCCGGGAGTACAAGGGACTTTTACGTAGCGTAGGGGGAGATTATTGCCCGTGTCAGATTAAAGACGGAACTACGTGTTCGTTAAATCCAAGAAATACCGTACAACCACAAGTGCTGGTATGGGACAGTCTTAACCTATTAAGTTGCTTAAAACTAGTTTTGAACATTGGTAGGCTGGAGTAGTACGAGCTTCTTCAGTGACTGGTTGCTCGGAGGGGCGCCCACACCGAGGTGTTGGGAGTCGCGTTTGCTGATACAACGGTGAACGCCATGCTATGGATATACTTAACCATTACTGTGCAGTGACTGTACAAACATTTACACCATAGTATGGGTTTAACGTCATCGGGCTGGTGCAAAGTTTGGATTAAGTAATGTAATGGTTATGTTATGATCTCCTTGCCGACACACCAAAGGAAGTGTGTTACTAGCCTGGCAAAAGGGGTTGGTCATTATTTGTGGGTAAAGCTGTACACCTCTACAGGAGTGTGAAACCTTCCGAAAAGCCATTCCCGCGGTTATGGGAGTCTTGGTACGCTAACACTAGTTAGATGTTTTCATTTTCATAAAACTGGATTCTACCGGGTGTTGGTAGAAGTTGATTCAAGATGTGGTCATAATACCCAGGTTCGTGAAATTTTACTTAATCGTATTTACATTTTGTTATTTTCTATTAAATCGCTTTTACTCAATTCCGTTTGCAATCTACTACTCGGTATTTACATTTCAAATTCGCTTTATGCAAAACAACCATAAACCTTTCCTTTGAATTGGCTTGCATGTATATTTAGGTTTTGCTAAAGTCTTGCGAGTACGTAAGTACTCAACTTGCCTATGTTGATGTTTTTAGGTGAAGAACCAGAATACCCCGACGATACATTTTATGATGCAAAATTCGGGAATATGAATGATGAATTTTACTAGGGTTCTCCTTGTCAGTTGCCTGTGGGGATATTGTGTTAAAGGCATACTACAATAAATATGTCTCTACTAAAATGTTTAACTTTTGATATGAATGTGATATCAATTTGTAATTGTGCATGCTAGCCACTGATCATGGGACTAGTACGGAAAGCACATGGTACCCATTACTGATATTTGTTATCAAAAATGGGGGCCTTAAAGTTGGTATCAGAGTCATGCTGGCTGTAGGAATCCCTAGGTAGCTGGGGGGTAAATGAACTTAAAATTTGAAATTAGGAATTCCAAAAACTAAAATGATGAATTAGGACGTCTTACCAATCTATTCTTTATGTATATTCTTTTTGGTTGTGCCTATATACCTGTTATTAACTCTTTTCTGTTTTAAAATTTTCTGCTAGAATCTTTTCCTTCAATGTTTCTTTACTGTCTTACATTTAATCAGGAATACTAATTCCTTGTTAAATGTGCAGATGGGTAGTTATGCTCCATGCTATATATCTACCCACAGGGAGAATTCTGGTATGATGAGTTTTCTCCCCCATCTACTAGAATTTGCTCATTTTTCCAGAAATCCTAGATATATAGTATTTAATGCCCCAGTTAGTTCAGTATCTGTGGAGTATATAGCGAGGGTGGATATTCCTGCTAGACTCGAGTATGGTGAAGGAGACAGATCTTTTGAGGGCCCTGGTTCCTCCATTACGATGGTCATGAACAAAGCAGCCTATACCGCAATTGTCAGATTACGCCATGCTTTACCTGAGCTGGCAGTTGCGTATAAAAGAATTTCTTCTCGGCCACCTAATGGGGAAAATTGCTATATGGATTCCACTGAATTATCAAATACCACTCTAAGAAATTTAGTGGAATTCATTAATGCGTCGGACCAGTATTGCCGATAGGTGATCTCTGAGTACAGGGAGGCTAGGCGTAGAATAGCATACTTACAAGATGCTATCGCTCCCTATGTTGCTAGAGGACTAGTGCCGCGTTCAGTTTTGAGGCAAGCGCCGCGAGTGCCTGTGGATGATACCCGAGCACCTCCAAGGCATTGCCAGGCGCGGATGTCTGTTGTAGGGAGTCGTCCTCGTCTACCAAGGATATATATAGATCCTAGTAGTTTTGCTTTGCGTCGCCCTCAGAGGCCGCAGGTGTACCGTCGTCGAGGGACTTTTCTCCCTCAGACATGGAGAGTTCTACCCGTAGGTCCTCGGTAGGTAGTACTGATAGGAGTGATGAGGAGTTGGTCGAGTGAGTCCTAGCTAGAAAATGAGTTAAACAAGAAATAACTTTTGGTTACCTTCCCTTTTAACCGCATAAGCTATTTGTCAGTTGTAAACATTAGTGGTCATGTTTTGCTTGTACATATCATTAGTTAAAATAAAAGCTTTTGGTTGTGTATTTTAATATGTACTTATGGCTCCTACTCGTAAATATTTAACATTTCTGCTAATATTTTTACGACGTTGCGATCTTTCATAATAATAACTCATGAATAATAATAACGAGGCATGGTCTTAAAATAAGTAGCAACCATTAGAAATCAAATGAATTAAATCTTACCTATCACTCTCTTCTTTATGCCATTCCACATGCGTGTCACCAGATCTCTTAATCAGATAATGAAGACTGAGGCAACTCCGAAAAATCAGCCTCCAAAGGTGGCTTTAGCCACTTCGGTGCTGCCAAATCCTGTCCATCCGGCTGTTAGAGCCTCTTCTTCACGACGACCTAATCGTCGGGAATCTTCGCCGCTTCCTCAAGCATCAGTCCAAGCTCAAGAGTCTGTTCCTGAAGAACTCTTGCCGGGACCGCCAACGATGGCTCAAGTCCTGGCAAAGATCGAACAAGGGCGCCAAACGAATACTCTTCTACTCCAACAGTTGGTGCAGAATACGGCCAATCTTGGTGCCATGGATGCCGGGGCTAGAAATGTTGAAGCATTTCGTCAATCTAAGTTAGGGGAGTTTTTAAAGACTCGACCCCCAACTTTCTCCTCTGCCGCTGACCCCTTAGAAGCGGACGACTGGCTACGGTCAGTCGAAAGCAAGTTGGCCATTGCACAATGCAGTGACCATGAGAAAGTTCTTTATGCATCATATCAGCTACAAGGTGCAGCTGCTTCATGGTGGGAGAATTTCCAGACTATCCAACCCGAAGGCCAACAAATTACTTGGGTATCTTTCAAGGAAGTCTTCCGAAGGACTCACATTCCTTCCAGTCTGGTCAATCTCAAGAAGCGAAAATTCCTGGATTTACGTCAAGGAAATATGTCCGTAATGGAATATCTTCACCGCTTCAATTATCTTGCTCGATATGTGACCTCAGAAGTTACACCTGAAGCAAGGAGAATTGAACGCTTCAGAGATAATCTGATTGATGAGGTTAAACATATTCTGGCTATTCATGATTTCCATGACTTTCAGATACTGGTAGATAAAGCTATTATAGCTGAACACAGTACCAGAAGTATTATGGAAAATCGAAAGAGGAAATGGATAGCACGAAAGTCTGCAAGTGCAAGTCCTGCGAGGCCACGCATTGGTCAACCGACCAATGTACGACCTTCTGCTTCATTTCAGCAGCAAAGGCGGCAAGGTCAAATTCCTCGACCTCAGCAGCCTTCTGCTCGGCAGACTGGCACTTCTAAAGGAAGACCCGCTGGAATTCAAAATCAAGCAGCGAATGTCACATGCTATCGCTGCAATGAGCGTGGGCATTTTGCTAATGCCTGTCTAAAGAAGAATCAAGTTCTAAGCCGTCAGCCGACGCAAGGTGCTCAGCGACCCCCAGGTCGACCACAAGGATCTAGAGGTTCTCAAGCGATTAGTCCAACATCGGCCCCAAATCGAAGCGCAACCAGCGGTCGTCTGCACCATGTGACCGCTGAAGAGGCCAATGATCCCGACGTCGTATTGGGTATGTTCCCTGTACACTCAGTACCTACCTTGGTATTGTTTGATTCCGGAGCATCACATTCATTCATTTCAAAAAAATTCGTTAAGCAAAACAATATCAAATCTGATCTACTCTCCACCAAAATGTTAATCTATTCCCCTGGATCAACTATGAAATCAACAGAAATTTGTCCAAGTGTCTGTATTAAAATAAATGGAATATTATTTCACGCTGACCTTATCCTCATAGAAACACCTGGTTTAGATATAATCCTTGGCATGGACTGGCTATCCAAATATAAAGGATGTATAGATTGTGCTAGTCGATCTATTTCTCTTGTTAACTCTGAAGGAATTCCAGTAAATTTCTCCTCCATCCAAAATTCTGCTAAATCACAATCCTTCCTTTGTTCGGCCATAGTAAAAGAACTCAGCCAAATTCCTGTAGTCTCTGAATATTCTGATGTATTTCCAGATGAGTTAACTGGACTTCCACCAGATAGAGACATGGAATTCGTTATAAATCTTGTCCCTGGAACAGCTCCTATTTCTAAACGCCCCTATCGTATGCCCCCTCATGACTTAGTCGAATTAAAGAAACAAATCAATGAACAATTGAAGAAAGGATTTATTCGGCCTAGTTCTTCTCTGTGGGGTAGTCCAGTTCTCTTTGTTCCCAAAAAGGACGGTGGTATACGCATGTGCGTAGATTATCGTGCTTTAAATGATGTCACAATCAAGAATAAGTATCCTCTTCCTCGTATCGATGATCTGTTTGATCAATTGACGGGTGCTCAAGTCTTTTCAAAAATTGATTTGAGACATGGGTACTACCAATTGAAAATCAAGCCCGAGGATATCCCAAAAACCGCTTTCACTACGCGTTACGGGTTGTATGAGTATACCGTAATGTCTTTTGGGCATACTAATGCTCCTGCCAGTTTCATGACCCTTATGAATAAGGTATTCATGGAGTACTTAGATAAGTTCATAGTGGTCTTCATCGATGATATCCTTATCTACTCTAAAACTGAAGAAGATCATGCGCAACATTTGCGTATGGTGCTTGAGAAACTTCGTGAGCATAAACTTTATGCCAAATTTGAAAAATGTGAATTCTGGCTAAAAGAAGTTTCTTTTCTCGAACATATTCTATTCGAAGGAGGTATCTCTGTTGACCCCAGTAAAATCAAAGCTATCATGGATTGGGAATCCCCTCAATTTGTTCCCAAAGTTCGAAGTTTTTTTGGATTAGCGGGATATTATCACCGCTTCATTGAAAATTTCTCCAAAATAGCTCGACCCTTGACTCAACTTCTAAAGAAAGAAAAGAAGTTTGAATGGACACCTGAATGTGAAGAAAGTTTTCAGGAACTTAAGAAAAGGTTAACAACAGCTCCAGTACTGGTGTTACCTGATGTCCATAAGAGCTTTGATGTCTATTGCGATGCATCCCGAAATGGACTAGGGTGCGTTCTAATGCAAGAAGGTAAAGTCGTAGCTTACGCCTCCCGTCAGTTACGACCTCATGAGCTTAATTATCCAACTCATGATCTGGAATTAGCTGCCGTGGTGCACGCTCTTAAAATTTGGCGTCATTACCTTAGTGGTAATCGATGCAATATTTTTACAGATCATAAGAGTCTGAAATATTTCTTTACCCAACCTGATTTGAATCTAAGACAACGAAGATGGCTGAGTTGATAAAATACTACGACCTTAGCATCCAATACCATCCTGGTAAAGCTAATGTTGTAGTCGACGCTCTCAGCCGAAAACTTCATTGTCTTTCCGTTTCATGTCATACCAATCAATCAGATCTCATAAAAGAATTCCAAAAGCTTAATTTGGGAATCGTCGAAAAAGGATTCTTGGTCGCACTCGAAGTGCAACCAACCCTTAAATCCCAAATTAAAGCTGCTCAACTCAAGGATGAAGCTATCATCAAAATTCGTGAAGAGTTGAAGCAAGGAACCGAATCCGAATTCCATGAAAGTCCAGATGAAGTACTTATGTACAAGAATCAAATCTATGTTCTTAATGATCCTGAGCTTAAAGATTTAATCCTTAAAGAAGCCCATGAGTCACCCCTCTCGATCCATCCTGGGAGTACAAAAATGTATCAAGACCTTCGACAGGAATATTGGTGGCCCAGCATGAAAAAGGATATTGCGGCGTATGTTGCAATCTGCGATGTATGTCAGCGTGTCAAAGCCGAGCATCAACGTCCTGCTGGACTTCTTCAACCTTTGAAAATTCTAGAATGGAAATGGGATGACATCAACATGGATTTCATCACTGGTCTGCCAAGGACTAGAAAAGGTCATGACTCTATATGGGTTATCGTCGATCGCCTAACCAAAGTGGCGCATTCCATTCCAGTTAAAATCACTAACCGAGGAGACGAGATTGTAGAACCCTATCTAAGCAACATTGTGCGTTTGCATGGTGTTCCAAAAACCATTGTTTCAGATCGAGGATCCCAGTTTACTTCTCGTTTCTGGGAAAGTTTGCACAGTCTTCTAGGGACTAAACTGAATTTCAGTACAGCTTATCACTCCCAGACAGACGGTCAAACTGAAAGAACAAATCAAATTCTAAAAGACTTGTTGAGAGCCTGTGTGTTATCTTATGGCTCTGATTGGGAGAAAAGTTTAGCATTCGCTGAATTTTTTTACAACAACAGTTTTCAGTCTAGTCTTCAAATGTCACCTTTTGAAGCACTTTATGGAAGAAAGTGCAGAACCCCTCTCTTTTGGTCTGAAGTTGGAGAAAGGAAATTCTTTGGTCCAGATCTCATCCAAGAAGCTCAAGAGCAACTTGATATGATCCGAAGCCGACTTAAAGAAGCCCAATCTCGCCAAAAGAGTTATGCCGACAACCGTCGACGTGAACTCAGTTTTGAAGTAGGCGATCATGTCTATCTGAAAGTATCACCCCTCCGTGGAGTTCGTCGCTTCCATGTTCGTGGAAAGTTAGCCCCACGATACATTGGACCATTCCGAATCCTTGAAAAGATGGGTGAGACAGCATATAAACTGGAAATGCCACCTCAGCTATCGGAGGTTCACAATGTATTCCACGTATCCCAACTCAAGAAGTGTCTTCGTGTTCCCTCTTAGCTCACCAACCTAGAGAACATCGATCTTCAACCAGACCTCTCATATCGAGAGCATCCAATTCGCATTTTGGAAGAAGCAGAACGACAAACAAGAAACAAGACTCACAAGATGTTGAAAGTCCAATGGAGTAACCATACAGAAGACGAGGTCACAGGGGAAAGAGAAGATCATCTTCGTAAAGAGTTTCCTGATTTCTTTTAAACCTTGCCAAATCTCGAGGACGAGATTTTTTGTAAGGGGGGTAGATTTGTAACAGTCCAAAATTTAATAAAAAAAGAAATAAAATATAAAAAAATATTCATTAGATTTATTCTTATATTTTCTAGTTTTTCTGAGTTAAAGAAATTCTCTTAGGCTTTTTCCTATTAAAAGAAATCCAAATGAGCTAGCTATATAGTAAAAGGTAAAAGTAAAAAGGTAAAACCCCAAAATCAAGAAAAATTCATAAAAATCTCAAATAAATCCCAGATCCATCCAGGATCTTGAATATGCAACTTGCATTGATCTGGATCAATTAAATATTAAAAGGGATCTGAAACTACAAGATTTCTTCAGAAGCCTTCTGAACTTAACCTGAGTTAAATTTTTTAACTAGCTGACAACTTAAATTTACCCATCCCTGGTAAAAATATCAAAAATTTATCCCTAAATTTGGTAATTTTGGAAATTCAAAAACAGACAATCAGAAAAGCTAAAAATTTCGATGTCAGAGTTATTAAAAATAGAAATACAAAATATAATTTTTTTAAAATTTTATACAAGTTATATAATATTAATATCAACTCTCATAAAAGGTATCATAAAATAATAAACTGATCTCGACCCTTAATTAAATAAAAATCAGAATCAGTCGAAATTGATAACTGTGCATTGTCAGAATTTTAGAAATTTTTTTACTCATCTTTTTTATCTAAAAATTTACCAGACCCATGTATTTTCCTTGCCGACATCTGTAAAAATTTTCATAAAATCTTGAGTCTATCTACTAACTTAAATTCTTATTTTTACCTCATGCTGTCCATAGACTGTCAAAGTCGGTTAGCTGATTGTGTCACTTACAGGTGGGCCAAGCTTTATTTATCTCTCTTGCCAACAGCTCTCGCTGCCAGCGTGCTCCCACCCGTCAGTCGTTTCTTCTCCGTTTTTCTCCCCATCTCTGTTCTCTTCGCTCCATCTCTCAGACGAGCCAGCGTCGCCTCTTTTCTTGTCTCTTCTGCCGCCGCAACCCGCAGCCCGAGGCCGCCACCTCACCTGTCCTCCTCTGACAGCACACTGCCAAAACCGGGGACACTCGCACGAACCCAGTCGGCCACCATTTTCATTCCGTGTCCAGACACTGTGCCGCACCGCCTCAACTGCCTATTTAAGCATAGCCAGTACACTTCTGAGCCGTAGATGCATTCACGCACTCTTCTGGAACCCGCAAAACCGAACCCAGCCACCGCAATGCCACCCAATCTCCATTTTCTTCTCCGTGTCCGGCGAAGCCAGTAAAGGGGAGAAAACTCCATTTAGCCGTTCCAGTGAACCCAAGTCCAAATCACTTTGCGTGAAGCTTCCTCTTAGCCTCTAGTAGACATCCCCGCTCCCAATTTGTGGTCTTCTTCCCCGGTGAGCCATCGCGTTGAGCTCCTTCTGCCGCCGTCACCCTTGCACGGTGAGAAGCTTCTTCGCTTACTCATTCTTTTAAGCAAACCCGAAAATAGAATCTTTGTGTCGCCCTGATGCTCACCTGGGTGATATTCAAGCTCGGAAAGCCTTAATTTTGCAGCTTCATCGCCGACCATGGCCGCCGCCGCCCCCTCGCGATGACACGCCATTTTCGGCCATCTCCGACCAAACTAACTCCACTCCGATGCGCGCATGGACGCCCTGGTGCTCAGGGTGGAACCCATTCCACCTTTGCGGGCCTCCTTCGCCGGTGATGAGCTTTGGTTAGAGCTCCTCTGCCCGTTGTCAATGGAAATCGGGCCCCGCATGCTTAGCCATGCTTAAAGCAACATAAAACTTTGACATTATTAAAAATGTTGGATATGACATTTAATGGGTATGACCTTCTTTGTGGTTGGTATTTTGATCAAAAATGAAAATAAAACTATGGTCTTGATGCGGGCAATTACTAGCAATAGCCAGGAGTACAAGGGACTTGTACGTAGCATAGGGGGAGATTATTGCCCGCGTCAGATTAAGGACCGAACTACGTGTTCGTTAAATCCAAGAATTACCGTACAACCACAAGTGCTGGTATGGGACAGTCTTAACCTATTAAGTTGCTTAAAACTAGCTTTGCACATTGGTAGGCTAGAGTAGTACGAGCTTATTCAGTGACGGTTGCTCGGAGGGGCGCCCACACCGAGGTGTTGGGAGTCGCGTTTGCTGATACAACGGTGAACGCCATGCTATGGATATACTTAACCTTTACTGTGCAGTGACTGTACAAACATTTACACCATAGTATGGGTTTAACGTCATCGGGCTAGTGTAAAGTTAGGATTAAGTAATGTAACGTTTATGTTATGTTCTCCTTGCCAACACACCAAAGGAAGTGTGTTACTGGCCTGGAAAAAGGGGTTGATCATTACTTGTGGGTAAAGCTGTACACCTCTGCAGAGTGTGAAACTTTTCGAAAATCCGTTCCCGCAGTTATGGGAGTCTTGGTGTGCCAGCACTAATTAGATGTTTTCATTTTCATAAAACTGGATTCTACCGGGTGTTGGTAGAAGTTGGTTCAAGATGTGGTCATAATACCCAGGTTCGTGAAATTTTACTTAATCGTATTTACATTTTGTTATTTTCTATTAAATCGCTTTTACTCAATTCCGTTTGCAATCTACTACTCAGTATTTACATTTCAAATTTGCTTTATGCAAAAAAACCATAAGCCTTTCCTTTGAATTGGCTTGCATGTATATTTAGGTTTTGCTAAAGTCTTGCGAGTACGTAAATACTCAACTTGCTTATGTTGATGTTTTTAGGTGAAGAACCAGAATACCCCGACGATACATTTTATGACGCAGAATTCGGGGATATGAACGATGAATTTTACTAGGGTTCTCCTTGTCAGTTGCCTGTGGGGATATTGGGTTAAAGGCATACTACAAGAAATATGTCTCCACTGAAATGTCTAACTTTTGGTATTGTAAGAATACTATGTACTTTGCTTCCGCTGTGATAATAAAGTTTATGTATGACTGTGATATCAATTTGTAATTGTGCGTGCTAGCCACTGATCATGGGACTAGTACGGAAAGCACATGATACCCATTACTGATATTTATTATAAAAGATGGGGGCCTTACAATTATGTAAGGAATTCTAGAAGCTGAAATTGGAAGTGGTACCCAAAGGATTTCTAGCTACAATGGATGTAAAGCCAACATTGGAAGATCAAATTAGAGAAGTTCGGAAAGATGATGCGAAAATCAATAGAATTAAGTCCAAGATGGATGAAGGCAAAGCTAAGGATTTTACATTGGATAATCAAGGTACCTTGTGGATAAAAAGTCGAATATGTGTACCAAATAAAGGGCTGAATCAATTGATTCTTGAGGAAGCTCATGATACAAAGTATTCTATTCACCCAAAGAGTGCAGATCTGAAAGAAAGATTTTGGTGGCCTAACATGAAACATGAAGTTGCAGAGCATGTTTCTTTGTGTGATATATGCCAGAGAGTGAAGGCGATGCATCAAAGGCCAGCAGGATTACTACAACCATTGAAAGTACCTAAATGGAAGTGGGAGGAGATTGGTATATATTTTATTACCATTTTGGCTAGAACTTAGAATGGTTATGTTTCAATATGGGTCATAGTTAATCGCCTGACCAAAGTCGCTCATTTTATACCAGTAAAAAATACATATTCAGGAGATCGTTTGGCCGAGTTATACATGTCAAGGATTGTGTGTTTGCACGGAGTTCCAAAGAAGATAGTATCGGACAGTGGAACCCAATTTACCTCAAGATTTTGGAACAGGTTACATAAGCAATGGGAACACGTCTGAATTTCAGTACAGCTTATCATCCGCAGACGATGATCAGACTAAGAGAGTCAATCAGATTTTAAAAGATGTGTTAAGAGCTTGTGCTCTAGCTTATGTCGCTTCATGGGATAAATGCTTGCCGTATGCCGAGTTTAGTTATAATAACAGTTATCAAGCAAGTTTGCAAATATCGCCATTTGAAGCTTTGTATGGTCGATCTTGTCGTACTCCGTTAAATTGGAATCAGACAGGAGAGCATCTTGTCTTTGGACCATATATTTTTAAAGAAGCTAAAGAGCAGATTGCAATGATCAGAGAAAGATTGAAGGTTGCACAGTCAAGGCAGAAAAGTTATACTGATAATCGCCATCGTGAGTTAAGCTTTGAGCTTGATGATTTTGTGTATCTCAGAGTTACCCCTCTCAAAGGAGTCAAAAGGTTTCATACTAAAGGAAAGCTTGCACCAAGATATATTGGTCCATTTAAAATCTTGAGCCGTAGAGGAGATGTTGCTTATTAGTTAGAATTGCCGTAGTCATTGGCGGGAGTACATGATGTGTTCCATGTGTCATAGTTGAAGATGTATCTTCAAGTGCCAACAAAGTGGACACCATCGGAGTCAATCGAACTGCAAAAATATTTGACTTACAAGGAGCAGCTAATTAAGATTTTGGATATAGCTGATCGCAGGACTAGAAATAAGTCAGGACATTTCTGCAGAGTGTAGTGGAGCAATCATTCAGAGATTGAAGCAACATGGGAGTGTAAAGAGGATCTGAAGTTAGAATTTCCTAACCTATTCCTTAGTCAGCCCTGAATCTCGGGGTCAAGATTTTGTTAAGGGGAGGTTTGTAACATTCCAATTTTTGCATTTTATGGATTTAATGTGCATTTTATAATTTTTGTGAATTTTCTGGAATTAATTTAATTTATTTGAATTAAGACTCTTGTTAAGAGTTAATTAAAAACTTGGAAAGTTTAAATAAAGTTTTGATGGAAATATTTTATTTGAGTCCAAATGCCCTCAAATATTTTATAGAATTTCTCTGGAATTTTTGGGTATTTTTGCTATTTTATTTGATATTATTGAATTTTGGGATTTATTTTTATTCGCAAATGTTTTAAAAAGCTTGTGAATAGTGTTGGACAGAGCCCAACTTCCCGTGCCACATCCCATGCCGGCCCACTCGCCGCAAATCCTAGCCATGAACCGTTGGATTTTGATCCAAAGGCCAATGATCCGCCGCGTCATACCCGCGCTCCATGCAGCTCGATGCTCGCCACATGGATGGTTCAGAATTCTCCGTGTTGCCGTTGCCGTATCCACACCGGATTCTGCCGCTGCAATCTAACACATCACGAATCTCGCACCCGACACTCCTCCCGAGCCACCTATTTATTGCTCTGCCGCCTCCACCGAACTCCTCACCTCGCGCCGCATCTTCTGCTCAAAGCATGCATGCCAAGATGCTGCCAGTTGACTGCGCGGGCTCATCGGAGTTCACCGCAGCCTTGACCATTATTTTTTGCCACTTGCTCACCGACCATTGGGTCTCCGCTGTCTCCGTGGGTGCCAACGAGTTCACCACGAACCTCGTCGTCTTCTTCAAGTCTGGTAAGCAGTCACCGTGCAGCGCCACCGCGCCATTGCCGCCATCGAAAGCTCCCACAACCATTCGATCTAGATCGTAGGGTGAGGATTGCATCACATAGTATCGCTTCGGGTTAAGCTTTAGCCGTTGGATCCGGGAGCACCGCCACAGATTGCGCCGCGTGTCAAGCCCATAGTAGCCTTAGCGTTATCATACCCTAGCCATTGAATTTGCATCAGTTGCCCTTGATCTAGCCACGTGTCGCACACAGGGGTAGCCACATTGCTACGACGCTTCGTTTCCACTACATAGCCGTAGCCATCCGATTAGATCTAGTTGGTTGCGATGAAGCCAGGTGTCACCGCCGCAGTTCAACGCGTGTCTGGAGCCTTGCTTCCAATCTTGGCTGTTTGATTTGAATTGGATAGGCGAGATTTCATTGCGCGTTGTGCCAACCGCGTCATGCCGCGTGTCGTACTCAGAATGTGATACGTGCGCTGCTGACGTCAGCCCATGCGTTAGTCTTACGTCAGCTGGTGCACGAGCATAGTGCATTGGTCCATCGTAGACCCGGATCGGCCGTGGACTGAATCCATACACCGGGGACGCGTGGCAGTCATTGATTGGTCCACGTGTTGGTGACGTCATAAACCTGATTTCTCAGTTGGAAAATAATTCATTTAATTCGGTTTTTCCTTTTTCCTGATTTTTCTTTTATTTCAAACTTTGAATAGCTCGTTATCCCTCATACGAACTCTGATTGAGGTGATTCCAGTTTCTAAAAATTTGTAAAATTGAGCTCTATTTAGAATTTTATTTAATTTTTGGAGTTGATTTTGCTCTTTGTTTTGGTATTTATTGCTTTATTGCTCATTTCACGTAGATGTTGAAGTGCCCGAGGTATTCGTAAGCGAGGTGCCAACCCAAGATCAAGGTCCAAAGTAGGATCTAGAGCTGTTTGAAGGCAAGTTGTGCTTTGATCATGTTGAACCCAGGTTTCTAAAGTTATATTGTTTTAAACTATTGCATGCTAATTCCATTCACTACTACAGGAATATACATCACAATCGGTTCTTTTTTGTCATCACAATCGGTTCTGGTGGCGACACAAAGTCATTAGACAGAGATAAGGCGGCGCTATCACAGTCGGTTCTTGCCCGATTGTGATGAGGGGGTCATCTCTATCGATTCTTTGTAAGAAGCGATAGAGATGAACCTTCATCTCTATCGGTTCTCAGAAGGAAGTGATAGAGATGTTGACTTCATCTCTATCGGTTCTTTGTAGGAACAGATAGAGATGAACATCTTACAAAGAACCGATAGAGATGTGATGAGGACATCACTACTATGGATACGTCCACACCTCATTGGACCAACTCCAACACGTCATCCATGGGCCAAGAAGATAGAGATATCACATCCATCACGTTCTGGAATCCAATTCGGCCTCCAGATACCAGTCTGAAGTAAAATAGCATAACTTTTGCATACAGAGTCCAATTGGAGAGTTCTTGTACTTGATTGAAAGCTTACAACAAGACATTTCAAATGGATCTAATCCCAGCCCTAGATTCATCGTGGATCATCCGAAATCATCTAAATAATAAGCTACATCACTGTTTTGGGCCTTGTAAGCGTGTGGGGCCCAAGCCCAAGTTGTGTGCGCCCCCTGGCTACACACAACCCTAGGACGACCCTCTCACGTCCCTCCCTCTCATAAAATCAGTAGCCGTCACATTACAAACTTGGGTTTTGTTTAGTTGTAGTTTTCCTTGGTGAAACTATTTGATATTCTCTTGTTCGGCGAGATCAACAGCAATACCTTGCTTCGGAACCCCACATCAATACTTCAATTATATTTGCAATTTTAGATTACTTTTGCTTTGTTCTTGCTTGTTCTTCGATTGCTTGCAGGAATTGATCTTCGTGATCAGGTCAACCAGGTTTTGGCACGGTTGATAACAACTCGGAGTTTGGTTCAGCGATTGCTTGGCGTCGGTCGAGTTTCGGTCGTAACCTAGATCGTGAGGGTCATCTCCACTAATCGATAGCTATCCATCTCACCGAAAGATCGGGCCTCCGTTAAGCCTCATCAAGTGGTATCAGAGCTTTCGTTGATCGGTGAGAATTCAAGTACCTTAGATTAGTTTTTGTTCTCTGTCCCAAGTTGAAAATTACTCCACAAAAATTCAACCTTTAGATTCAATCTGTTATTTTAGTGAGTTTTGTTAGGTTTTGATCCATCAGAGTCCTTGTTTTAGTTGCTGATCGTTTTTTCCCTTCGCGTAGCTTTTCTTTCAATCTGTCCAGTACTTTGTTTTGTTCATAACTTTTGCATACGTGCTCGGATTCTTGTGTTTTTGCACTTTCCTAAAACCTGAGAACGATCTCTACAAAAACCTAGATGGGTATGGACTCTAATTCTAGAGCCAAATTTGTTTAATCTGAACGTCACATTTGGTCCAGCAAGTTGTACTTCCAATCCAGATCGGTTCAGTATTTTGATCATATTTCTCATGTCCGAACTCCGATTGGTAAGTTTTTATACTTTCCTGAATCCTTGAAGAGTCCTCTACAAAAACGTTTTTGGGTGTCCTTTGTGATTCGGACTCCTTCAAACCGAATTTGATTCGGATTCAGAATTGGTCCCGCGGGCTGAAATTGGGGGTATTCTGTGGTGTTTGGTTTTTGAGCCATAACTTTCACACCCGATCTCCAATTTGCATGTTTGTGTACTCTATTGAAACTGAGGACATAAGCTTCATTTCTTTCCATAGTGATCCTTCCAAATTCGGTGGTTTTCAAACTTTAATCTGGGTGACAACTCTGCTGCCCTAGAAACATTGAATTTGGGTTTGTTACTTCAATTTATGATCTAGCTTTGTTGCTTTGAGTTGGTTGAGTCCAGAAGCATATACAAACCATAAAACTCCAAAAATATCAGTACACATACCTTTGGGAACCAATTCATCCTTTGCAAATACTTTGAACCCAATTAAGACTAGCTATTTATACATTGCAAAATCTTGATTTGTCATATCATTCTATCTTGTGACATCGAGTTGGGGATTCCCAAAACTTTGTTCATACTAGTGTTGGCCGAAAGTCACTCAAAGAAAGAAAAGAGAAAGAAAGAGAAAGAAAAAAAGAGCAAAAAAAGAAGAAAAGAAAATGTAATAGTGGCCTAAAAGACTACATTGAGCAAAACCCTAATTTGTGTTTATTATTTTTCAGATTGTGCAATTGTATTAATTAGTGAGCAATCTTGTGCCCTTTTACCTTCTCTGAAGCAGTTAGCTAGCGTCTCTCCATAACTTATGCAACATGAGCTTTGGTGCTGAAATTATTCTTATTTAGCTCATTCCATTGGTTGCATTAAATTCCATCATCTTAGCGTGTGTGTTGTCTTGAAATTCGCATATATCTTTGAGATCGGCAACTAGGGCTTGTGAATTCTAGTTTGGATCATTACTTATCGTTACAATAACTAGAATTATCAGATTGCATAGGAAATAAATATTGCCTATGCAAGCTCCACCTTCTACTAGCCAAATAGGTAATGTTCTCCTTGCAATCGCTTTGCCAAGCTTGAGTGTGGTTATCACGAACCAGCCGCCGGTCACCACTTGTTCGCATGGTAAGAACTTGGTAAAAGTTTGAAAGTGAGAGACTTTGAATCACCAGCACATAGTAGTTGATAGGAACATATACTTGTGGTTTGTTTCTTGTCTTTACTTAACAATGGCAGGTTCTCAACGTCGTAGTGGTTGGGCCAACAGCATTCTAGGAGAAGTGGTAGTTCACACTCCAAGATACCAAGAACGTACGAGCAAACCTTCACCATCACCGGAGGTACGGCGGCATAGCACGCATACGAAAAGTAAGTTCACTGTTCCTAATTTTAGTGGTAAATATGATCATGAAGATTATCTTACTTGGGAATTAGCTGTAGTATAATCATTTGATAAATATGGAATTCCTGAGCATGATAAGGTTAGTGTTGTTACTAGTGGATTTACTGATCATGCTACTCTTTGGTGGAATGATTATATGCTTAAAAATCAGGACATCCCTAGCACATGGATTAAATTGAAGAAAATTATGAGAGCTAGATTTGTTCCATATGTTGCTCACCAATTACAGAAGGAATTGCAACATCTAAAACAAGGTAGTAAAACTGTGGATGAGTACTACCAATAATTTCAGCGTAGATATTTGCGTTGTGGGTTAGAAGAGATCGAAAAGACTCAGATGAACAGCTTTTATTGTGGGCTAGATTTTGATATTCAGATGATGATATCTTGTAAAGAATTCAATTCTATGTCATGCTTGCTTAATCTTTCACGTAATGCCGAAAGAAAAATAAAGAGAAGACAATCAACTATAGTTCAGGTTTCTACAGAGTTAAATGCTACTTCTGTTGCATGCACTACACCAAACCCTAATGAGAGCATACAATCCGAGCATGCGAAAGAAATACCAGAAAATTCGAGTGAAGTAGAGGATAGTACATGTGAGGATGATTCTACTAACGCAATCCACTCTACTTCTGTTGCTTCTATTGTTGCTATTCCATTTGATATGTTGGTTACTTCCGAAGATGGGGAGTTAAAAGCTGAAATACCTACGTTGTCAAGTGAAATTTTTGAGGCACTTACTACTTCTGAGGAGGATGCTAATGACTATGGTACAGATATGATTTTACAGCAAGAAAGGGAGCAAATTTGTGAGTATGTTCCTACTGTACTTAATTCTAGTGAGTTACCATCTTGTGCCACTATTGTAGAACCATGTGATGAATTGCATGCTTATAATTTTGATCATGTGGTGCTGATTACGCATAAGGAAGTGATAGCTAGAATATCCCCTACAACTGTTTTGTGCTATATCATGTTGAATGAGCCTGTTAGCTTGAATTGTGCTATGGATAAGATTTCTGAAATTTCATCTCTTAAGTCTTTATCTAGCACCTATGCCTACTGTTTTAAATTCAATTTATTTGGAGATTATGGCATAGATGGCAAGTTTCTTGTTTACAGAATATGCATTACTTGTGATAGACTTGCTGAATTGAAGTTTGCTATTTTGGGCAATCCCAATTGTATGCAACAGCTTGTTTCATGTAAGGCACCATCAAATTTTCCTGATATGTGTGATACCCATAGCTTGCTACCTCATTGCTTGGATTTTAGTACATTGACATGTATTACAAATCAGCATGTCATAGTTGATGAGTGGAAGCCCAGTAAAATTGTGTCACCGTTATTGGAATTGTTTGATATTGCTTGTTTACAATCTGGTCATATGAATGAACTATGCTTGTTACCAAAATTTGTAGTTTTGCCCATCGATGTTATTGAACAAGGCTTACAAAACATGAGTATTCTTTATCTAAGGTCAGGGATAGATATGAGCTTTACTTATATTTGCAAATTAAGTTGCAAACTGAATCTTATTAATATTTATATTATATGCTTCACTTATAATCACAAATTGAGTTGCAAAATTGTGAGGAAAGGTGCTTTGCTTAAATCTGATTTCCTCATTTGCTGTTATGCAAATAGTATTACAAGAATCCAAAAGAACAATGAAATATGGGATATATACATATATGTTGCGTACACGTTGTTCTTTTTGTTGCTTGTTTCTTCTCCTGCTTGTCCAAAACCGAGGATGGTTTTCTTTCAAGGAGGGGAGGAAGCATCAAAGAGTGCTAGCTTTCATCATACCATTATATGCTGGAAAGAAGTGTTGAGCTATATGAATATGGATAATTATCAGGTGAATCCTCTAAATTTCATTCTTGTCCTAAAAATATATAAAGAGGCGGAGCTACTACTTTATTTAATTAAATGCAGGACCCATATGAGGACGCTTTGTGTTGAGGACGAGATAAAACGAAAGCTTGAGTCGAGGACGACTCAAATTCAAGAAGGGGAGGATGATGAGGACATCACTACTATGGATACGTCCACACCTCATTGGACCAACTCTAACATGTCATCCATGGGCCAAGAAAATAGAGATATCAAATCCATCACGTTCTGGAATCTAATTCGGCCTTCAGATACCAGTCTGAAGTAAAATGAGCATAACTTTTGCATACGGAGTCCAATTGGAGAGTTCTTGTACTTGATTGAAAGCTTACAACAAGACATTTCAAATGGATCTAATCCCAGCCCTAGATTCAACGTGGATCATCTGAAATCATCAAAATAATAAGCTACTGAAGGACCGAGATGGCGAACAGAGAGGGGTGAATGGTCTCAAATAAAATTTCCCCCAAAATACTCCAACAAAAACCTCGACAAGATCGCTCAAAGGAAATCGTGAAAAACCTGAAAAACTAGACAACTATGTGTACCCCAAGCTTGCATGGATAAGTACCATAAAATATGTGGGAATTTTTGAGTCACAATACTGGTTGTCTAGTGTCCAAGATAAAGAGGAATCAATTCAAACTCTTGCTTTTAGAAAGGACATCAATTCAAATCATAAAAGTCACTTTCGTAAAAGCAAAAGGCAATTTCGAACTTGTCCTCAATTTGCACAGAGGTTGGTGGGTTTCTGCAGCTCACAAAATTTTGAGACTTTTTTCCTATGAGCATCGAGTCATGAAGAACTCCACCAAATTTCCCTCAAAAGCCTTACATAAAAAAAGAAAAAATCTAAGAACACACCGTTAAGAACATCGAGCGAAAGTTTGGGGCTCGGTTTTCACCTCATGGCGCCCAAACGGTGCAACAAGTGAACTCCAAAATTGTTCTCAGAAGTGGATGTCGAGTCTCGCACCTCTTCCAACAAGAATCACTTGAAAAAAAATTTAGATTTTTATAGAAATCAAACACCGATCATTGCTACAAAGAACAAGTTCAACAAAGTTGGAACTTGAAAGAAAAGATGTTCTCTACTCAATCCAAGAGTGCAAAAGAGATGTAAAACCATATGAACACACTCAAAACATCCAAGATCAGCAGGATTTAGAAGGAGGAGGCAAATCCAAATTACATGAAAGTAAATTGCAAGAATGTAATTGCGGAAAGTAAATGTTGAATTTAAATTATGTAAAGTAAAGACATAATGTAAATGCAAAAATAAATTCAGAGGTGGATGGATAAAACTTTCATTTCTGGAAGGAGAGGTTACAAAGCCTCACTTTCGTGTGGGCAAAGCTCAAAGGAGCATTCACAAACCTCAAAACCTTCAAGGGAAGGAGGCTACCCCTCCACCCCTATTTATACTACCCTTGGGCCACCTACCACCCTTGGATGAGTCCCTCAACCCTAGAGCACTCATCTAAGGGCTAGGATTAACCCACACACACAGCCATGCAAGGGCTAACCCAAAACCCACACACATACCGTGTTTTCTTGCACGGTTTTCAAAGCATACTACTAGACCCGCTAACCTATCAACTAGACCTCAATCTGACGGCCCTCATTGATCCACGCGGCATTTAGCTAACATCATCTTCTTTCATTGTCTTCTTGACTTGCCCGGACTCCGTCTCCGATCATCTTCCGGCGATCTCCCAACCGTTTGGACCTCCGACGCTCCTCGCCTAGTCCCGGTCATCCTTCGCCTCACCATGACCTAGCACCATCGTCCTGCAACCATCAAAGACAAGGAAAAAACCTTTCACATAGCAATGCCCACAATGATATGCAATATAAACCATCCAACTCATCACTACCGCGTCCATACGATCGGTACTTCCACTCCTGGCAGAGATAACTCAAATTGCTTTATTTTGAAAATCAATCCAAATCAAACTCAAACTTGAGCACACCTTGCTCATATAAAGTCAAATACTCATCACAAACATGGATGGACCTCCACATGGTCCTTCAATCTCCCCCTTGATGAGTATATTGACAAACAACACAAAAGGCATAAATTTGAGTTTGAATAAGAGAAGAAGAAAGCAATTTGATTGCAAAGCCAAACTTGGTCCAGAGAGAAAGATATAAAATCATGACCAAATTGGCAGAAAAAATTTAGAGCAAGACCATGAAAAGAGCAAGTTTTCCACAAAAGCTCTAAAAACCAATCGTAAGTGCCAAATGTGATTATGATCCATAAGAAATAGCAAAGATTTACAAATATCATAAGAACCAACAAGCTTTCACATTTTTATCTCCTTTTTTTTAATGATGCCTTTTCTACATTTTCTCCCTCTTTTGGCAATATAGGCATCAAAATGGAATTTTCTCTCTTTTTATGTATGCATGAAATGCAACCTAAGGGAGCTTTGAAGATTGTCCAATTGATCACAATGACAAGATATGACACCAAGCTAGTCAATTTTTAGATTAGACTAGTCTAAGACATGTCCAAGTGCAAATACGAGCTTAGTTTTGAATATTTCATTTTTAGCAAGATTTGACAAGTGCAACACTTAGCTTTAGTTTCAAAAATAGAAGAATAGCCACTCTAAGGATCAAAAGGAAAACCTAGAGTTCAACCTACTCAACACTTTGGGGAATTTAGAAGAGCATACTAGGTCCTTCGGGCTCATTTATTACTTAATGCAAATTTTGATTTATCATCATACAAGACATAGCGGGGTGCAAATGTTTGACATTATTTGCATTCTTTACTCACATATGTCTTTGTTTTTAATTTATTTGCACTTTCTTTTGACAACCAATTGACTCAAGCCGTATGCGACCATCTCAAGATGAACTCTTAAGAGGATGGTCTAGGTCAAACACGATGTATTCCAAGTTCATCCCAAGTGCAATGGGAAGCGGTCTTGTGAATGCAAGGTGTTGAGTCGTATGTGCACAAGAAGAGTCAATTTTGTTTAATTTTCATTTTTAGCACAATGATTCATGAGCAATTGAAGGACTCTAGCATGGATCAAACTAGTTTCACCCAAGTTGCTATAGGAACTCTAGAGAACTCCAAAATTTCTCAAATTATGGCACAAACCTCTAGAGAAGAAACCTAGCATGTAAAAGCAACAAGTTTCATCAAGTTTTTCATTTAAGGCTTTTTTTTCATTTTAAATCTTAGCAAGTTAAATGAACTTGGACATATCTGAGCTAATGATTTCCTCCATATGATACAGCATGGTGTATAGCTTGAAGAAGATATCAATTGTATAATAGACAAAGCTCATTAAACAGGAAATGCAGTCTATATGCAATGCACGAACAGATTCTCAAACTCCCCCTCAACAAATGAATCAATTTTAAGCTCAAATCTGGTTAAAGTTGAGTTATTATCAAGATTAGGCACAAAGAAAAACTGAATGAACTCAATAATAACCAGAAAAACAGAATGAGGAGAAGAAGTCGAGAAACGCAAAACTGGATGGCTATAGAGCATAGAAAAGATATAAGAGACTCACTACGGCTTAGACTCGCTCTTATCTTCCCAAAGGATCGACATAGGGAAGTCGACTCTAGATCCCAACTAGGAGTGCACATGCACTGTCTACCTGGAGGCCCAATACCGCTAGACTTATAAGACGTGAGGGAACTCAACCTAGAGAGAAGAGAGAACAGCTAATCACGCAGATAGCAACCTAAAGCACAAGATAAAAGGTCCATGAAAGGCATGCCAGAAGTTTAAGTGAGTGAACTCAACTCAAGAAAACAAGCCCAAAGTCACCCAAAAGAAATACAAAGAAAAGAAAAGCCGGAAGAAAACATATAATACATAATATACAAACCAGCTCCCCCTCACGAAAGGCCGTAAGGGCTCACGACTCCAAGCTCACTCCTCAAGGCAACAAATCTGGAGCTATCCAAAGGCTTGGTGAAGATATCAGCTAATTGAAGGTCACTCTCTACGAACTGAAGTGCGATATCTCCCTTCTCCACATAGTCTCTAAGGAAGTGATATCTAATATCAATGTGTTTGGTTCGGGAATGTTGCACTGGGTTTTTAGCAATGCAAATAGCTGAAGTGTTGTCACAGAAAAGTGGCACACTCTCTATCTCTAACCCATAGTCCCGTAAGGTCGATCTCATCCAGAGCACCTGGCTACAGCAACATACTCGGCCTCAGCGGTGGACTGTGCAAACCCAGACTGCTTCTTAGATGACCAATAAACAAGAGAAGTGCCAATGAATTGGCAAGTGCCAGAAGTGCTCTTCCTATCTATTCTACAGCCAGCAAAGTCGGCATCGAAAAAGGCTCTAAGAGATAGACAAGAAGACGAAGAGTACCAAATACCATAATCAGTGGTAGCACGAAGGTACCTGAAGATACGCTTGATCGCTCAAGGTGAGAGGCGCGAGGAGAAGCTTGAAATCGAGCGCACAGACACACAAATAAATGTATGTCCGGCCTCAAGCGATGAGGTACAAGAGTGAGCCGATCATGCTCAAACTCCTTTTGATCAAGAGCTCACCATCCTCATCTGCTCGAGGACAACAAAGGTGGCCATAGGAGTCATCACCGCTTCCCATCGACATATCAAGCGCCTCGAGGTCACGTATACTTGCCTTGATGCAAGAAAGTACCTCCCGAGTCCGCTTGATTTGAAGCCAAGAAAGTAGCTCAACTCGCCCATCATACTCATCTCAAACTCTGTGCTCATCACCTCGTAAAACCGAGACACAAGTGAATGAGATGAGCCACCAAAAGGATATCGCCCACATAACTGACAAGAAGAAAATGAGACTCATTGTGTCTCGATGAATGAGTTTTGTCTACTATGCCCATTTTGAAGTTATGGTGAGAAGATAAGACTTGAGCCTCTCATACCATGCTCTGGGGCTCGCTTGAGTCCATACAAAGCTTTGGAGAGCTTGTATACATGACTCGAAACTTGGGGTTCTCGAACTCGAGGTTGTTTGACATAAACCTCTTCCTCAATATATCCATTGAGGAATGCACTCTTGACATCCATTTGATAGAGCTTGAAGCCCTGGGATACAGAGAATGCAAGTAGGATCCTAATAGCCTCTAGTCTAGCCACAGGGGCAAAGGTCTCCTCAAAGTTGTCGGGACCCGAATATGCAAATCCGACCCTCCGTATTCAAAGACTAGTCCAGATCACGCTAGTGCACACAGCCTCAACATTGATGAAATATCACAATCATACACAATGGAATAATAAACAAAGACTTCATTTATTAATATAGAACTATTGAACGACCTTAAGGTCAAACTTACACTTATGAGGCCTTGGTGGCTTCAACTCAAATTAAATAAATAGCAATGAATGAAGAACGCCGACGAATCCCATCAATATACCACAGTAACCGACAAGGTTCAACTCCTAGATATTCGCCTCGTGGAACTTCTCCTCCTTTGAAGTTGTAGTCTTCTCCTCAATCGATGATTTTGTTGATGGCAAGGGTGAGCACATAAAGCACTCAACAAGTTGTGCACAAAATGCAATTCTAATATAACTATATGCAAGGCTTATTCCAAGGAATGGCTTATCATGGTTATTTTGCAGTAAAGCAGCATTTGAGAACAATTACAGTAAATAGATTGTAAAGACAATAAAATAAATAACTGTAATAAATAGATTCAGCATTTCTCAAGTAAACCAAGTTCCAATCCTTAATCAAGTTCCAACTTACCATGGCAACCAGCCATCCATCCCAAGTTTTGTTTTGCAAAAGTCTAACCCTTAACTGTAATTCCCGAGCATTGCTCAATACCGCGAGCACGGCTATTCGAATAGATTTTACACTCTGCAGAGGTTATGCACTTTACCCACACGACATGATCGTCCCTTGTTGCCAAGCTATTAGCACACTTCCTTTGGTGTGCCTGGCGGTAATCATGGCAAAGCCTTTACAATGCTCTGCTTAGACCTCAGATCGCTCACGAGGTTTCAACACTAAGGGACTGGTTACTACACTCGGGCCCCCTCTTGCGCCATGTGAGTCTACCCGCACACTCGGAACTCACTATACACCACAGCAGCATCAAATCTAGACATCACAAATTAGTCGGCTAGGCTGTCCCATTCTGCACATGTGGTTGCAAGTAGGACTCGTGTCAAAGGCTTGCAAGGTTAAGTCCTTAGGGTGACTAGGCAAGACATCCACATACCCTCTCGCCCATCGGGCCCACCTTGGCACACTCGCCCCTTGCCACTTGCCCCAATCTAAATGATTATCACCCAAGTTGATTACCAAGCACCACGTGCCATCAACAATTCAACATCGCTATGACATGACTCGCCACAACAACTCAATCTCATCGTGTGACCACATATGACACACAAGTTCATAACATTGTTCCATATTCCATTAGTCAAGATTAATCGGTGATGATTCAACACATGTGACGACATGGCATGGCTAAGCAATCTACGACGGTCTAACCAAATTTCATGTTGATTATCAATATTAACCAACTATTAATTAACCATCCTAGGGTGACAATTAGATCATGGCATACAATGGCAAGGTAGGGTATAGATCAAATTGGTATAATAGCTAAGTCCCAATTTAATTTGAAACAATTGTATACTTGAAATAATATGCAATAGGGTAAAACAAATATAGCAATTTAATAAACATGGGTTCAATATGATCAAAGCACAACTTGCCTGGCCCTTGCGATTTTTACTGATCTTTACTCTTTATCTTTGATTCTTGATCTTTGATCTTCAATCTTTACCTTCTTGATCTTCACTCCTTAGAATAACTTCCGGACGACGCTGCCTAACGATTAAAGAAGAAGCAAATACAAACCAACTCAAAAGATAAATCAAATAAAATCCAAATTGAGAACGGATAGTATTGGATCACAAAGGCTTAGATGAATTTAGGGACTTGAATGGATTAGATCGTAGATTAGACAAAATAGAACGAGCTTTAATACAATCAAAAGGAAAAGACTGATAATTGAGAAAGAAAGAATAATATTCCAAAGAATATTTCTTCCAAGTTATTATCTTGATTGGATAGACAATGACATATGGGCTCTCGATCTATAAACTGGGTCCATAAAGATACGTTAGTTCGCAATGAACTAAATCGATGTTCAATAATGACTTTTGTTGACTAAACAGATACACAACAAACAAAAGAAAGATGGACTAATAGATTAGATATGGTACAAGGATATGACATATGGCCAATGGTCTATCGACCAAGTCCACGAATGACTTCTAGGTCAATGGCAGATTAGATTTTCAAGAATAAGACATGGACAAACGGGGTCGACATTCATAAGATTCGATCTAGGTTCAGTCATACGTCGATCAAGAGGCTTGACGATGACAAGGTAGCAAGGAAATGAAGACAAGGCTAAACTCACAGGTGATGGGGTTAGATTACAATAAGGCGATAGAGAGGATGATGATATTGCACTAAAGCTTTTGCGAGCATGCACACATGCGAAGATAGCGAAGCAACGACAGGACACTCATGCAACGATGAGATGTCGATCGTCGTACAATGATATGGTAGCAAGGATATTATATGGCACAGATTGATCTGCGAGTTGCGAGGTTTACATGACATGATCCATCGTCAACGCATGATTGGACACAAGGTTCAATTAGGGTTTGAGAGAAACGACTCATGGATAGATCCATTTGGCATAGGGATAGGATAGGTAGGGTTGGCTCTGCGATAAAAGATTACCAAGGGTGGCTAACCGAAACACGAACCGATAATAAAAGAACTGGATCGAACGACGACGGGTTGATTCTAGAATATGGCATTGATGGCAACCGAAGATCAAATGAACTCTAAAGATGAGAAAACCAGAGAATGATGGCCTCATGGACATGATGACACGACCAAAGCGAACTAAGATGGTTGGCGGCAAAAGACGGCGCGCAGATCGACGAAAGGCGCGCTAACGAATATAAAAATTTTTGGTAGATGGAACAGCAAAGGGAAGTGAGCACCACGAGAACGCGGCGAGACGATCTCAACGGTATAAGCGGATTTGGCGGCAACCCAAAGGACAGATCACAAACTCACGATGAACTACCGCTAAAGCTAATAGATCAAACGGCCATAACTATTAAGGTAATGGATGAAACCTAACCAAAATTTACAGAGAGCTATCTGGGATCATTTGGCACAATATGACGCGAACGGATCTGAGTTTTACCTTCCGGATCAACGGGGAACGCGCGACGAAGTTTTTAGTCAGACGCATACGCACCGATCGGGAAGATTGAATTTTCTGCAGCAATCCCATGGACAAAACCTTGAGTTAGGGTGAGCACCAGGTAGAGGACATCAAGATGAGTCTACAGAATAAATTTCACGGTCAAACTCGCAAAACGAAGGAGAACGGGTGACGGCAAGATTCGAGATTGGAACGGCCATAACTTTTGATTTCCTGGATGAAACTGCACCAAATTTGGTGGAGAGCTAGACTGGACCATATGGCATGGGATGACGCGAAAGGATTTCAGAAGAACTCACCGAGACGACGGGAACGCGATGCCAAGATCAGCCGACGCTGGCGGCGCCCGAAAGACATGGCTGCAGTTTTTTAGGGTTTGGGAGGTGCTCTAGGCATTAGGGGTGCGTGGGAGGGGTCTTAGGACTCTTATATAGGCTAGGGAGTCGTGTCCTATAAGGAAACACGAAGAAAAACCGAATTTGGATTGAAAACGGATCGGATCGAACACCGCGCACATTGAACAGAAACGGATGACGTGGCTCATTCTGGTGCGTCGGATGGAGATCGGAAGGCTGAGGTTAGGCGATGACGTGGCCAGCTCAGGAGCCGCCACGTGGATTTAACCATTTCCGAATTAAAATAATTCCAGAAATTAAAATAATTCATTTAGAGCAATAAAAATACCACAAAAATTCCACAAAAATTCTAGAAAATATTTTAAGATATTTGGAGCTCAAATAAAATATTTTGAACCAAAATTTATTTAAAATTTTGTAGAATTTAATTAAATTTAACAAAAGGCTTAATATAAATTAATTCCAAATAAATAGCAAACGAACTCCGAAAAATCTCAAAAAATTACAGAAAATTCCTTGAAGCAAAATGAACTCAGATAAAACTAAATTTATTTTAATTGAAGTTTATATTAGTCAAGTAAATTATTTTAACATTAAAAATTTCAGATTAAGCTTTATTAAAGAGAGAAAATCAACGGGAATTTTTGGAAAGATGAACTAAACCATAGATTTTTGAAAACCTAAATTTTGGGTTGTTACAAACCTCCCCCCCTTAACAGAATCTCGACCCCGAGATTAAGGTTGTCTATAGAAATAGGTTCTGGGGGACTCAACTCTTGAGACTTTCTTGAACTTCCAAGCAACTTCACACTGGGTAAGGTTGCTTTCGAACAAACGCTTGACAACATCCAAAATTTGTTGGCTGCGCGATGCGAATGAGATCCTTTTGCAATTCCACCGACTTCCACTGTTCTCGCTCGCACAAGAAGGCACTCCTTGTGTTGGGACTCTTGAAACACATCACGCACTCAGACCGACGCTCGTATCTCCTTTGATGAGCTCCTTGCTTTCCGCCCTTAACACTCGGTTTTCCGCTTCTTCTAGAAATTGCACAAGCGGCATTTGATGTTGAAACTTGCTTGTAACTCTGCGGTCTTGCACAACATTCCTGTTGGTCTGTTTCTATCTCTATCAGCTTGATTCTCGAGTACTTCCTTAAACTCTAGATCAACTAAATATTCCTTCACATTAAACTCAAGCTCCAACTATTACAGAGGTTATGGCATGGTTCTCACTGGCATACACTAAGGTAGCTAAAGCAATTCGTCAGAAAACAATTATCCTTTGTAGTTATTAAGCATAAGCAACTACTCCTTTTCTTCCGATGTGATGGCACATCCACCTTCTTGGCTCAACCATAATGGAACAACCGGTCCTTAGTCAGTCTTCGATATGTCAAGTTAAGTCGATCGCAAATCTTTCTGAAAACACTCTCGCTCCTCTTAATCGATCAAATCTTTGACCATAAACCAAAATTGCCTTACACATAGGTAACCGGATAATTCCAAGGATAAACATCTCAAGCATGGGTTTCCAATATGATAAGATTTATTAGGAACTCAATCTCCACAATAGACAAGTTAACTCTCAACATCCTCGATCACATATGATTTTCAATCAAGACAACCTCGATGCCTTCTAAGCTCCAGAGTCATAATGTGGTTAACATGATCTTTTGTCGCACCGACGGCATGGCTTCACTTGAATCGCTCTACAATTCACTTTCGGTGCAAGTGTCTCGGTAGGCGAGGACTAAGATTGAATCGGATAGGTATAACAACTTTTCTCTTAAAACAATCTGTTGGCAAAGTGTCCTGCTCATTTCATCCAAGCAACGCTGACCGACATCTGCTGACTTCCTTCTGACATAGCACTAATCTTGGTAGGGGCAGAGTTGAGATGATGCGATCCGCAATGATCACTTTCTTCTGAGTGTAGTGTTTAGCAAAATATCCTGGCTAGCGACAGGCAAAGCAACCTCTAGGCAGTAAGCTTCCTCCTTGAGAACTTTTAACCAGGGTGGTGTTATGAAAATTCTGACTATCACGGTGAGGCATAGGCGAAGGTGTCTCGAACAAAGTCTCGAGCAAGATGGCAACCGAGTTGTTGAGGGCACTCTCATTTGTCGCTATGTGGTCCTTCTTGACAGGCTTTATGATGCTTGCGGTTATACTGTAATTCCTTGCGCTCATCTCCTAACATAAGGGTCTTGTTAACCAACTCCTCTTGCTTCAACTGACTCTTTGAGCAAGTTATTTCTACAGCTTTACCACTCACTGTTGGGGTTATAAACTTTACTGAAGTAATTTCTAGAATGATCATGGCTTCCAAAATTGCTTGACCTTTCTCAGGGCATTCCTTAACAAAATGACCTAACTTATCACAGCTTGTATCACGAATGTCCGGGTCGCCGTGTCCGGTTAGGTGTAGTCATATGCACAATATCGCCTTTCTCGAGCATCACCACTTGTTAGTTCATAGGGCATTCTCCAAGTAAATGGCTTCCTTCTCAATTGAATAATTGATTGCATGCTCATCGCTGGTGTGTCATATTCCTCCACAACGGACGCACGCATAGTCTTCTGATTTGTTTGGTTGACAACACTTCAAGGAACAACATCCTGGTACGACATCGGGGAAAGGGGTTGTACACTTCTCTGAACTTGCAGTAATCATACTAACATTTGACAAAGCAACGAACTGTTGAAAAGCAAAGAACAAATCAGAACCAAGTGATTTCTTCCGTGTCTTGTGGGTAGCACGATAGTTCTTCCACTACTCCAAGGCATCTCCTTCCAATCGACATGTGGCGAGGAAACCTTCTCTTCATCTTCACATTGCACCAAAGCCGCCTTCCTTCTATGACGCCAAGCTAGATTTACGCATCTTTGAGAGTGGTCGATCCACCAAACGTAGGTGGTTTGGTCCTCTTGAACAAGGCAAACTTTGACCGTGAATAGGTGGTCGTGATCGTGGTTGTAGGGGCATTGATTTTGGCATCGATAACATTCATCTGTTGTATCATTGTTCGCATGAGCTGGGTTTGAGCGTGAATAATCGATCCAAATTCGAATTGTCACTATTGGTACGATGGACACCGTTGGTCACAATCTACTTTATTACTAACACCAGTAGTAGCAATCGATCGACTTGAATCGCCTCGAAATCATCGTTGTTATCGGTCCTTTCCATCTGCTGACCACCTGTGGTTTAGTTAAGAGGAAAAGCAAAGATAAGGTTCAAGAATACTAGTGCAGGGAGCAGTCTAACCCAATAACTTATACAAACATTATTAAAAACTTGGTATGGTTGCTTACAAAAGCCTAAAAGCTATGCAACGATACGCACACCCAAAGAACCAAGGAGAAAAAACCAAATTAACCTAAGCACACAACAATCTATCGCCTAAAAGGGTAACACTTCTATCTTAGACTCGACGCAACTCTTCACACATGAGTCTCAATCGCCACCAAAGTACTAGTTCTTCTAACTTCGAACACGCCATCGATCCACTTCTTTTCCTTGAGCTCGACGATTCCTATCTTCACGATCTTTAGGATCGCAAACAAGACACCAAGATTTCTCCTTAAGTGTAAAACATCGTTAACTACTTAGAACAACTCGTAAGATTTTTATTTAAACCAAGGGGAAAGAAGAAGAATTTAAGCAAAGGGGAAACAATGAAAGAATAAGATAAGTCAAGAACTTATTATTCTTTCAAGTTAAATTTTCACATTTAGAAAATACTTTTGAAGCTCCTAAGGAACGGCCAAACTATCTAGGGTCAAGACCTACAACAAGATGGCTCGATACCACCTCTGTCGGGACCCGAATATGCAAATCCGGACCCTCTGTGTATTCAAAGACTAGTCCAGATCACGCTAGTGCACACAGCCTCAACATTGATGAAATATCACAATCATACACAATGAATAATAAACAAAGACTTCATTTATTAATATAGAACTATTGAACGACCTTAAGGTCAAACTTACACTTGCGAGGCCTTGGTGGCTTCAACTCAAATTAAATAAATAGCAATGAATGAAGAACGCCGATTTAATCCCATCAATATACCACAGCAACCGACAAGGTTCAACTCCTAGATATTCGCCCCTCGTGGAACTTCTCCTCCTTTGAAGTTGTAGTCTTCTCCTCAACCGATGATTTTGTTGATGGCAAGGGTGAGTACATAAAGCACTCAACAAGTTGTGCACAAAATGAAATTCTAATATAACTATATGCAAGGCTTATTCCAAGGAATGGCTTATCATGGTTATTTTGCGAAAAAGCGAAGATTTGAGAACAATTACAAGAAATAGATTGTAAAGACAATAAAACAAATAATCAGAATAAATAGATTCAAGATTTCTCAAGTAAACCAAGTTCCAATCCTTAATCAAGTTCCAACTTACCATGGCAACCACCATCCATCCCAAGTTTTGTTTTGCAAAAGTCTAACCCTTAATCAGTAATTCCGAGCATTGCTCAATACCGCGAGCACGGCTATTCAATAGATTTTACACTCTGCAGAGGTTATGCACTTTACCCACACGACATGATCGCCCTTGTTGCCAAGCTATTAGCACACTTCCTTTGGTGTGCCAGAGGTAATCATGGCAAAGCCTTTACAATGCTCGCTTAGACTCAGATCGCCACGAGGTTTCAACACGGAAGGACTGGTTACTACACTCGGGCCCCTCTTGCGCCATGTGAGTCTACCCGCACACTCGAACTCACTATACACCACAGCAGATCAAATCTAGACATCACAAATTAGTCGGCTAGGTGTCCCATTCCGCACATGTGGTTGCAAGTAGGACTCAGTCAAAGGCTTGCAAGGTTAAGTCCTTAGGGTGACTAGGCAAGACATCCACATACCCTCCGCCCATCGGCCCACCTTGGCACACTCGCCTTGCCACTTGCCCCAATCTAAATGATTATCACCCAAGTTGATTACCAAGCACCACGTGCCATCAACAATTCAACATCGCTATGACATGACTCGCCACAACAACTCAATCTCATCGTGTGACCACATATGACACACAAGTTCATAACATTGTTCCATATTCCATTAGTCAAGATTAATCGGTGATGATTCAACACATGTGACGACATGGCATGGCTAAGCAATCTACGACGGTCTAACCACCCATGTTGATTATCAATATTAACCAACTATTAATTAACCATCCTAGGGTGACAATTAGATCATGGCATACAATGGCAAGGTAGGGTATAGATCAAATTGGTATAATAGCTAAGTCCCAATTTAATTTGAAACAATTGTATACTTGAAATAATATGCAATAGGGTAAAACAAATATAGCAATTTAATAAACATGGGTTCAATATGATCAAAGCACAACTTGCTCTGCCCTTGCGATTTTTAATGATCTTTACTCTTTATCTTTGATTCTTGATCTTTGATCTTCAATCTTTACCTTCTTGATCTTCACTCCTTAGAATAACTTCCGACGACGCGCCTAACGATTAAAGAAGAAGCAAATACAAACCAACTCAAAAGATAAATCAAATAAAATCCAAATTGAGAACGGATAGTATTGGATCACAAAGGCTTAGATGAATTTAGGGACTTGAATGGATTAGATCGTAGATTAGACAAAATAGAACGAGCTTTAATACAATCAAAAGGAAAAGACCGATAATTGAGAAAGAAAGAATAATATTCCAAAGAATATTTCTTCCAAGTTATTATCTTGATTGGATAGACAATGACATATGGGCTCTCGATCTATAAACTGGGTCCATAAAGATACGTTAGTTCGCAATGAACTAAACTGATGCTCAATAATGACTTTTGTTGACTAAACAGATACACAGTCAAACAAAAGAAAGATGGACTAATAGATTAGATATGGTACAAGGATATGACATATGGCCAATGGTCTATCGACCAAGTCCACGAATGACTTCTAGGTCAATGGCAGATTAGATTTTCAAGAATAAGACATGGACAAACGGGGTCGACATTCATAAGATTCGATCTAGGTTCAGTCATACGTCGATCAAGAGGCTTGACGATGACAAGGTAGCAAGGAAATGAAGACAAGGCTAAACTCACAGGTGATGGGGTTAGATTACAATAAGGCGATAGAGAGGATGATGATATTGCACTAAAGCTTTTGCGAGCATGCACACATGCGAAGATAGCGAAGCAACGACAGGACACTCATGCAACGATGAGATGTCGATCGTCGGTACAATGATATGGTAGCAAGGATATTATATGGCACAGGATTGATCTGCGAGTTGCGAGGTTTACATGACATGATCCATCGTCAACGCATGATCGACACAAGGTTCAATTAGGGTTTGAGAGAAACGACTCATGGATAGATCCATTTGGCATAGGGATAGGATAGGTAGGGTTGGCTCTGCGATAAAAGATTACCAAGGGTGGCTAACCGAAACACGAACCGATAATAAAAGAACTGGATCGAACGACGACGGGTTGATTCTAGAATATGGCATTGATGGCAACCGAAGATCAAATGAACTCTAAAGATGAGAAAACCAGAGAATGATGGCCTACTGGACATGATGACACGACCAAAGCGAACTAAGATGGTTGGCGGCAAAAGACGCGGTAGATCGATGCGAGGCGCGGCTAACGAATATAAAAATTTTGGTAGATGGAACAGCAAAGGGGAAGTGAGCACCACGAGAACGCGGCGAGACGATCTCAACGGTATAAGCGGATTTGGCGGCAACCCAAAGGACAGATCACAAACTGGCGATGAACTACCGCTAAAGCTAATAGATCAAACGGCCATAACTATTAAGGTAATGGATGAAACCTAACCAAAATTTACAGAGAGCTATCTGGGATCATTTGGCACAATATGACGCGAACGGATCTGAGTTTTACCTTCCGGATCAACGGGAACGCGCGACGAAGTTTTTAGTCAGACGTACGCACCGATCGGGAAGATTGAATTTTCTGCAGCAATCCCATGGACAAAACCTTGAGTTAGGGTGAGCACCAGGTAGAGGACATCAAGATGAGTCTACAGAATAAATTTCACGGTCAAACTCGCAAAACGAAGGAGAACGGGTGACGGCAAGATTCGAGATTGAACGGCCATAACTTTTGATTTCTGGATGAAACTGCACCAAATTTGGTGGAGAGCTAGACTGGACCATATGGCATGGGATGACGCGAAAGGATTTCAGAAGAACTCACCGAGACGACGGGAACGCGATGCCAAGATCAGCCGACGCTGGCGGCGCTCCGGAAAGACATGGCTGCAGTTTTTAGGGTTTGGGAGGTGCTCTAGGCATTAGGGGTGCGTGGGAGGGTCTTAGGACTCTTATATAGGCTAGGAGTCGTGTCCTATAAGGAAACACGAAGAAAAACCGGATTTGGATTGAAAACGGATCGGATCGAACACCGCGCACATTGAACAGTAAACGGATGACGTGGCTCATTCTGGTGCGTCGGATGGAGATCGGAAGGCTGAGGTTATGCGATGACGTGGCCAGCTCAGGAGCCGCCACGTGGATTTAACCATTTCCGAATTAAAATAATTCCAGAAATTAAAATAATTCATTTAGAGCAATAAAATACCACAAAATTCCACAAAAATTCTAGAAAATATTTTAAGACATTTGGAGCTCAAATAAAATATTTTGAACCAAAATTTATTTAAAATTTTGTAGAATTTAATTAAATTTAACAAAAGGCTTAATATAAATTAATTCCAAATAAATAGCAAACGAACTCCGAAAAATCTCAAAAAATTACAGAAAATTCCTTGAAGCAAAATGAACTCAGATAAAACTAAATTTATTTTAATTGAAGTTTATATTAGTCAAGTAAATTATTTCAACATTAAAAATTTCAGATTAAGCTTTATTAAAGAGAGAAAATCAACGGGAATTTTTGGAAAGATGAACTAAACCATAGATTTTTGAAAACCTAAATTTTGGGTTGTTACAAAAGTCAAGACCCTCAACCTGAGAAAAGCCCTGTGCAACTAGCTTAGCCTTGTTGCGAATGACAACCCCATCCTCACTCTGCTTGTTTTTGAACACCCACTTGGTCCCAATGACATTATGACCAGATGGGGGATCGACAAGTTGTCATACCTTGTTCCTCTCAAAGTTCTCAAGTTCCTCATGCATAGCATTAATCCACGATTCATCGGATAATGCATGAGAAACATCCTTCGGCTCAAAGGAGGCAACGAAGGCAGAGTGAAGGCAGAAACTGGACAAACCTGATTTCGATCGAGCTACTCACTCAAACAGATCACCAATGATCTGATCAGGTGGATGAGAATGTTGAATATGACGGGGAGGTCCAGAAACAGAAGTGGCCTCTACCTTACGCACAGAAGAGGTAGGAGCAGAGCCACTAGTCAAGGAGAGTCTGGAAGGCAAGGGCGGTCTCCCGAGGTGCGTAAATGAAACAGAGGCACCTCGTGAAGAGGGGACTGATCCGGTGGAACACCATCATCTCCATCATCCTCATCTTCTACAAAGATGGTCTCGAGGGATAAGAAGAGCTCAAACATCGTGTCTAGCTCCCGGCTAGCCTCATCAAAGGTCACATCACGTGTCTCTATGATCCTATACGCATCAACACCTGCACTTATAGTTACGAGAAGAAGTCGAGTAACCTAGAAAGATACCATCGTAAGAGCGAGACTCAAACTTATCTAGGTTACTGGACTTCAAGATAAAACACTTGCAACCAAAACGCGAAAATGAGACACACCGGGCTTTCGCCCATACCTCAACTCATAAGAAGTGCGATGCGGATGTGCTCTCAAAACACGCGATTAGAAACATGGCGAGTAGCTATAGCCTCACCCAAAACTTCCTAGGAGTATCAGACTGCCTAGCATCGTCCCGACCATCTCAACCAAGGTCCTGTTTTTCTTTCCACTACGCCATTCTGGCCGAGGGGCGAGGGAGAAGAGAACCGATGCTCTAAACCGCACTCCACACGTAAACTCTCAAAGTAGGAATTCTTGAACTCAGTGCCATTATCATCACAGATAGCTCGTAATGCACCGGGAGCTCAATAGACAACCTCTCGACCAAACCCCAAGTGAGAAAAGTCTCATCCTTCGAGGCCATAAAGAATACCCAAGAGTATCTAGAAAATCATCAACGATGACAAGAACATACCACTTCCTCCCATCGATCGCACTCTAGCCGACCAACAAAGGTCCATATGTAAAAGCTGTCTGGTGCATCACCATCACTACGGATCGGAGGATGAGAAGCAAGAACCATCTTGCCATGTCGAAGGAGAGCAAACTAAGTCTTTGACCATCTTGAGTTTGGGCGAACCCGAATGAGATCGTGGTTGCTAACTCGGTCAAATGATCAAAACCAATGTGACCAAGTCTCCTATGCCGGAAGGAGAGATCACGGACTCGAAGCAATCAAACATCGAAGAGAGTCTCCGTAAGAAGCGGAAAAATCAGACGAAAGACTCTCCCAAATCTAGAAATCCCAAAACTAACCCTCCCGATGAATCAAGAATTCTACAGCATTACTCTTGAAGCTTACCTCGAAAGAGTCATCGATAAGTCGAGAAACAGAGAGCAGATTGTATTGCGACTTACTTACTAAGGCAAAATCTTTAAGAATGAAATTTTGATTAATGCAGATGGTACCTTTAGCAATGACTCTACCAAGATGCATCCCAAAGTGATTAACTCATCACCGAGGCTCGGACTAGGAAGAGAACCAACGAGAATCTCCGGTCATATGACGAGAACAATCGAGTCAACAATCCAAACATCGCCCTTCCCCATCCGATTTAACTGATCAAGACACAAGAGAGAAAGATGACTCAAGATCGATAGAGTGAAGACTTAGGAACCCAATATCAAACCATACGACACCTCGTAGTACCGACCACGTAAGAAGATCGACTCGAGTGTCTCTCTCGACGCTCAACTCTCACACGATCGAGCAAGTCCGTAGATAATCTAGGAGTCAAATCGGGTTGGCACGCCGTGGTGCAAAAGTCGGACCATCCCAAGAAGGTCGCTCGATCTCCCATCGAAAACACCTCACGTCACGATATCTACCTCGATGGGAAAACGAGGAATATCAAGAGGACGGCGAAAGATCGACTACAAACACTCGGGACTAAAACTCAAGAACTAGCATGAAAACCAAGCCCGGACACCGCCCAAAAACAAGCAACTCTCTAACTTTGTCTAGAAGCGGTGTGTGTCTTAGGAGCACTCAAAGTCCGGGATGACCACGAATACCCCTAAGAGCAAAGAACACGCCACACCGAGTGATCTTGGCGCGCTCAAGCGTAAATCTACTAGGTGACCATCCTTCTTGAGAAGGTGCATGTGTACTTCGCCTTGCTAGAGGCGTATAATAGGAGTAACACCCTTCTCGGTCAAGTCCTATGGACAACCCCAGCCGACCTAAACACGGTGGTACTCACTCGAGCTACCACAATCTCACCACTCTTGGAGCCGCACAATGGTGGGAGGATGCGCCGAGCGTGCTCCAAGGGATCAAATCCTAGACCTTGATTGAATCTACTAATCTTGGATTGGTCTAGAATAAGATTGAGCTTCTTCTTGCCTCCAACAAACTTCTCGAGAGTGGTCATAAGATACTGGCAATCTCGGAAGAAAGAAGCACAAGAAGAACAGGGGGAAGGAGAGGAAGAAGAAGAACCAGAAAGAGAAAGAGAAGATCTCTCAGCACGTGCATTTTGTTCCCCAAGTACGGCTGCCTTAATCTTGAGGGCCTCACAAGAAACACAAGGAGCATCTCTAATCCTAAGGGTTTGGTCTTTTAACTTCTTCCTAAGCTCGACATGGATTTGATCCACATCATCCTTAATCCCAACACACAGCAAGCAACCAGTTTTTGACTTAACTAGTAAGTTCTTAGCAAGTTGATCACACTTGACATTCAAAGCATCATTGTCAAGTTTTAGTTGCCTACAACCCTCACATGAGCTGACTGGGTCCTTAGAAGCATGCAATTCAAGTTCATCATTTCTAGCAGAAAGCTTTCTAAGGTGTTCGCTCATGGCATCAATTTCGGCAAGCAATTTAGGGCAATTAGCACATGATGGAGTGGAGTGAGCATGAAGAAAACTATCTTCAACAGGAATAGCATCAACAGAACTAGTGCTAGCATTCTTCAACCTAAGACCATCAAGTTCAGCAAGCACACTATCATGTATGGTCCTTAGGTTCTCCAACTCCACAAGAATAACATCACACAAAGAGCAATCATTAGTGACTCGGGAGGGAGAAGATCTAAGTGAAGCTAACTCCCGAGTCAAGGTACCTACTTCCTTCTCAAGCTCCGTACACCTAGCTCTAGCTCTAGCATGAAATTTTTCTAATTTACGTAAAGCTTCGCTGAGCTAGTCATAGAGGGTACCTCATCCGAGTCATTTGAGAGCTCTGAGTCGCTGATGTCGCTGGTGTCGCCATGAAGCACATGCCGAGAAGTCGTCGCCGCTTCTTCTCTTGCGGATCATCCTCGCCTCGCCGCTCCATGTCTCCGTGTCGGAGAGGTTGATGTCGCTGGCGCGGCGAGGACGCGTTGGAAGAGCTTCTTGTTCTTGGAGAAGTTGCGGTACTTCTTCTCGTGTGCCGTCACGAACCGGAGGCTTCTTGTTGCGTTCTTGTCGGTGTAGTCGTTTTGCCCGAACCGCAAACGCCGTTCTTGCCCTTCTCCGCCTTGGGATAGTTCGCCGAATGTGGTTGGGGCCACCACACTCAGCGGTGATCATGCCACCTCTCTTCCTCTCTCTCACCTACTTGTATGCATGAGAAAACTTATGAGCGAGAAGAGCAATCTCATTTTCTCGAAATTTTTCCGCTTGGTAATCGCTAGCTCGCAAAGGGCGGAAAGAGAGAAACCAATAGAAGGATCAAGAAGAAGATCCAATGGGATCGGTGACCAAAGCCATCGATCGAGATTTCGTCTTCCGAGAGACGACATCGATCTCATGAGTCTTGAGGCGGAATAAAGCCCGCCAAGAGTCGAGTCGATAAGTCGGTGGTGTCCTTGATGGTGGTCACCTTCATCTCCCAAACCCAAGGTCGAGTGCGGTCAAGAAAAACCGAGCATTGTCCGAGTCGGGTATATGCAACCAACCGCTCGGAGGTCGCCAAAATCTTTGTAAACCGACCAAAACACTCGCCGAGACTCTCACCAGCGTTGATCAAATTTGTTGCACTCGCGCTGAACTGTCTCGCTCACGCCTTGATTTGAGTAGAGCCTCATGGTAAGCATCGAGGGTTACCCAAATCTCGTGAGCGAGCGAAGGTGAGAAATCCTATCATACTCACATGGCTAAGACCTCAGATGAGAATGTTCCTTGCCTTAGCATTCGCCTCAACGCCAACTATATTGATGGCCGTGACATTTTCATCGCCAGAACCTCATACGGAGATTCACCTTCGCCATATCGTAACCCTCAGGCGGTGATGTATGACTCCATCCAGACTTCCAAAAGGAAAATCAACTCCATTAAAGATGGGAGGCTTGGTGGAATATTTGTCCGTCGCCATAGCTCTTGAGACCAGTCAAGATCTATGGAAGAGCAAACCGCTCGATACCAATTGAAGAACCGAGATGACGAACAGAGGGGGTGAATGGTCACAAATAAAATTTCCCCAAAATACTCCAACAAAAACCTCGACAAGATCGCCAAAGGAAATCGTGAAAAACCCAAAACTAGACAACTATGTGTACCCCAAGCTTGCATGGATAAGTACCATAAAATATGTGGGGATTTTTGAGTCACAATACTGGTTGTCTAGTGTCCAAGATAAAGAGGAATCAATTCAAACTCTTGCTTTTAGAAAGGACATCAATTCAAATCACAAAAGTCACTTTCAGAAAAGCAAAAGCCGAATTTCCAGAACTTGTCCTCAATTTGCACAGGAGGTTGGTGGGTTTCTGCAGCTCACAAAAATTTGAGACTTTTTCTTCCTATGAGCATCAGAGTCATGAAGAACTCCACCAAATTTTTCCTCAAAAAGCCTTACAGAAAAAAAAGTAAAAATCTAAGAACACAGTCTGGTCAAGAACATCGAGCAGAAAGTTTGGGGCTCGGTTTTCACCTCATGGCGCCCAAACGGTGCAACAAGTGAACTCCAAAATTTTTCTGCAAGTGGATGTCAGAGTCTCGCACCTCTTCCAAGAAGAATCACTTGAAAAAGATTTTTCTAGATATTTATATAAATCAAACACTGACTGCTGCGCGAAGAACAAGTTCTGAACAAAGTTGGAACTTGAAAGAAAAGATGTTCTCTACTCAATCCAAGAGTGCAAAAGAGATGCAAAACCATATGAACACACTCAAAACATCCAAGATCAGCAGCATTTTGAAGGAGGGAATGCAAATCCAAATTACATGGAAGTAAATTGCGAGAATGTAATTGCGGGAAAGTAAATGCTGAATTTAAATTGCGTAAAGTAAAGACATAATGTAAATGCGCAAAATAAATTCAGAGGTGGATGGATAAAACTTTCATTTCTGGAAGGAGAGGTTACAAAGCCTCACTTTCATGTGGGCAAAGCTCAAAGGAGCATTCACAAACCTCAAAACCTTCATGGGAAGGAGGCTACCCCTCCACCCCTATTTATACTACCCTTGGGCCACCTACCACCCTTGGATGAGTCCCTCAACCCTAGAGCACTCATCTAAGGGCTAGGATTAACCCACACACACAGCCATGCAAGGGCTAACCCAAAACCCACACACATACCGTGTTTTCTTGCACGGTTTTCAAAGCATACTACCTAGACCTGCTAACCTATCAACTAGACCTCAATCCGACCCTCATTGATCCACGCGCATCTAGCTAGCATCATCTCCTTTCCTTGTCTTCTTGACTTGCCCGACTCCGCCTCCGATCATCTTCCGCGATCTCCCAACCGTCTGGACCTCCGACGCTCCTCGCCTAGTCCCGGTCATCCTTCGCCTCACCATGACCTAGCACCGTCGTCCTGCAACCATCAAAGACAAGGAAAAAACCTTTTACATAGCAATGCCCACAATGATATGCAATATAAACCATCCAACTCATCACTACCACGTCCATACGATCGGTACTTCCACTCCTGGCAGAGATAACTCAAATTGCTTCATTTTGAAAATCAATCCAAATCAAACTTAAACTTGTGCACACCTTGCTCATATGAAGTCAAATACTCATCACAAACATGGATGGACCTCCACATGGTCCTTAAGCTACATCACTGTTTTGGGCTATTTTGGGCCTTGTAATCGTGTGGGGGCCCAAGCCCAAGTTGTGTGCGCCCCCCTGACTGCACACAACCCTAGGAAGATCCTCTCACGTCCCTCCCTCTCATAAAATCAGTAGCCGTCACATTAGAAACTTAGGTTTTGTTTAGTTGTAGTTTTCCTTGGTGAAACTATTTGATATTCTCTTGTTCGGCGAGATCAACAGCAATACCTTGCTTCGGAACCCCACATCAGTACTTCAATTATATTTGCAATTTTAGATTGCTTTTGCTTTGTTCTTGCTTGTTCTTCGATTGCTTGCAGGAATTGATCTTTGTGATCAGGTCAACCGGGTTTTGGCACGGTTGATAACAACTCGGAGTTTGGTTCAGCGATTGCTTGGCGTCGGTCGAGTTTCGGTCGTAACCTGGATCGTGAGGGTCATCTCCACTAATCGATAGCTATCCATCTCACCGAAAAATCGGGCCTCCATTAAGCCTCATCAAGATGACCATCTTATCTCTATCGCTTTCTTCGAAGAACCAATAGAGATGATGTTGTCATCTCTATCGGTTCCTTATAAGAACCGATAGAGATGAGGTGGTCATCTCTATCGCTTTTTACAAAGAACCGATAGAGATGAACCCCTCATCTCTATCGCTTCCTTCTAAGAACCGATTGTGATGACGGGTCATCACAATCGGTTCTTAGCTAGAACTGACTGTGATAGGGTCACCACAATTGATTCTAGCTAAAATGATCATCAAAGGCCACAGTCATGATTAAATACTAGGGTCTTTTGAAACATCAAACATTAAATTTAAATTGTACAACATCAGATCATGAAGGTGGAAAAGATTCAATACGATACTTCCATAAACGTATCAATATCTTCGCCAGCTGACAAATTTGACTAAGAATTTAGGACATATATTTCCAAAAGAATCTAGTCCCATTACATACATGGCGGAGTAAATTAGAATAACTAACTATAGTATGCCCACAGTGTCATTTCCATGAACTAGTTCAAACCATTTAAATAACTAACTATAGTATGAACTGTTTGAAAATAATCGATATTAAGAGCAAGAATTTATTGCTTAATCCATATAATAATATGATAATAAATACATAATTCAAAGATAGCCATAATGACATAACTGACAAGATAAAGCATATTATAAAGATTATGTCATTCATGCAATGAATCATGCCTCCCATGGAAATATGAAGGGAATTTAAATTTGGTTGCTCTTAGATTTAGGGTCTGTTTGAAGATTATAAACCTTCAACCTTAATCATGAATGGGCAAAACAATTAATCTAGTAAATAAGGCCTCAAACCCTTACCACCTTATCATGCACAACAAGAATTGACAATGATATTCACTGTTATTAAAGTCCTTACTATCAGATTAAGTCCAGAACAGCTTATAACCAGGTTAGTATGGACAAAAATACTAACCAAACAGCATAGCCTATATAACCAGTCAAAGTAGTGGCAAAGGAATCAACAGAGAGTATTTCACACTAGCAGTTGGTTATTTTACCACTAAAATTAAGATCAGCAAGTTAACCGAATCATATGAGGCTACTGATACTTAGCCAATAAACAGATCAACAAGCTAATCAAATAGATGAAGCTATTGGAACACAGGCAATACTTACAGATAAGCAGACAAGAAATCAAAGAACAACAAGAAGACTAAGAAGATTAAAGGATAATCAGGGACAAGAAAAAAGAAGATTGGAGGAGAAGAAATAGGAGCGTACTTTTCAAGGTTGCTTTTGCTGCCCTCGTTACATTGCTTCTTAATCTACTGTACTTTTTTTGGGTGAGAATCGTGTACATCCTTTTACTTGGTTAAGAACAAAAAGACTGAGAAGATTGTATTTCTCATACTTTCACCCTTTTCCCAACATGATTGTATACTGAAACACTGGTAGATCTACAAAACAAACTTCATTTAGAAACCCATAATTAGTTCCTGATGCAAAACTTGATGATGCACTTGCACTACAGGATTTGCAATATACAATCATCACCTCTACCCTTGCTAATGGAAGGCATGGAGACACACATCTTACATAAAAGTACTTAGGTAGTAAGTAAAAAATATCCATTTCTATTGAACACATAGTCAGAGCCTAGCTGATTTCTAATCTGATCAATAGAAATACATAACTAGAGGAGCCAGCCAGAAAATTGAAACCCTAACATAAAACTTCGAAGCTAGATAGTATCAGAGCAAACTTAATTAACACTAACAGAAAATTAAAACAGAAATTTCTTTCTAAGCTAGGCAGATTTAAGAGTAAAATTGTAAACTCTAACAGGAAACTGAAACAAATAATTTGTTCTAAACTGGACAGAACTTAGTGAACTTGATGAACCAATACAAATCAGTAAAACTGATAAATTATTCTAAGCTGGACACAACTAATATTGCACTTTAGTTTAACTATATTTGCACATACACTGACTACAAATTAAATTTAAGTTGACTGCAAGTTTTTTTTTGGCGAATATTTTAGCCTATTGAATGATTACATTATTCTTCCATACGAAGTTATATCTTAACTAACCCAGATTACATAAGTGAACTATTATTATCTGAAATTGCAGACAACCTAACACTGCAACTGCAGTTTAAAATATGTGCAAGTGTTATGGTCGTAATTCAAAAAATCATTAATCAAATAGGCATATAATATTTTAACAACTAATTATTACATTGATCATCTTGTAAAAGGGGCAACATGAAACTAGAAAGATGATTAACATTGAAATAATAATGTGAAGGATCGAGGCGCACCAAAAGGGGGTAAATTGGTGCAAACTAACACCTAAGACTATTTTTTTTATTTTATTAATTCTGAAAATTAATAAAATAAAGATCAAACTGATAGAATCAATCTAGGATAATTAATCTAAGATCATGGAAGAAAACTAGATTAAACCTGCAAACTAGAAAGTAATTGTACACACCGAATGACACACCGAATGCGAAAATCGAGCCTCAAATGTCAGCCGCACAAAACCAATTCACAACTTCACCTTCTGGATTCAATCATACACCAAGCTCAGGATCTCGCTGATATTCAGAGCCACACCAGATGCGAGCACAAGAACCTCAGCATGCAGGAGAAATAAAAGTTTGCCCAAACCTAGGACTTTTACTAGATTAAAGTCCCACGGAAGCCCTGCTTATTCTTGCAATGCACTGGCCTACTACCAATCCAGAACAGGAAGGAATCAAAAAATGAAATCAAAGCTGAGAGTTTGTTTTTGTAACCTGCCTTGGAGAGCAGCCTTGTGCTGGAATAAATAGGGAAAAGGAGAGCCTGCTTCCCCAAAGCTCGTGCTCCACCAAGCCAACAAACCTAACGGCACCAGCTCAACCATGCGCCGGCGCAGCCATCCAGTCAAAGCAAGAGGAGGACTCAGTCCTCAAGGCATCTCCTTTCCCTTTTCTTATTCAGCCCTAATGGGCCAGCCTGAAGGCCTTGTGGAGCACCTTCATGGTAACGGCGGCGTCCGCTCCTCTACTCAGCCGCGCCGCCCGCTCGGCACGGTCGAATCGATCGATTTTGTGTGGGTTTCGCGGTCGGACATGGAGAATGTGTGCGCTCTCACATTTATGGCGACGACGGGAGATGCGGTGGTGGCAGGTGATGCTGGGGCAGCTGGAACCTAGGGATAGGCCAGGGCGACGGGATCCTAGGGTTAGGCTAGGGCGGCGGGAACAAAGAGTTAGGGCGCGGGAGACTGCGGTAGCAACTGTGTCCGTTCGGGCGAATGAAAGTAGGAAGGAACATTTGTGTCGGTTTTTAACTAGAACCGACACAAATGTGAACAAATCACTGTCGGTTTATAAACAAACCGACACAGTAGCAAAAGAATCTCTATCAGTTTTTAATAAAAACTGACACAAATGTTGTGTTTATCACTATCGGTTTTTGCAAAAAAACCGACACAAATGTACATTACTTCACTATCGGTTTTTCATAAAAACAGACACAAATATAGAGCACTTCACTATCGGTTTTTGAAAAATACCGACACAAATATACATCAATTTACTATCGGTTTTTCACAAAATCGACACAAATGTAGAGCACTTCACTATCAGTTTTTAACAAAAAACCGACACAAATGTACTGTAATTACTATCGATTTTTAATAAAAATGATACAAATATGAATATCACTATCAGTTTTCCAGACAAACCGATGGAAATGTACATGTCCAGAACAGGAGTATGAAATGAGCAAAGACAGGAAAATTAACTATGAACTGCGAGAGGAGTATGAAAGGAGACATGTACTAACAACTAAAAAACATTATCAGATGTCATATTTAAATTTTTTTTGCCATTCGTACAAGCTAATTAATTACGAACTCCCAATAGTGACAAGATTACAGATGAACAACAAATGAAAAATCAGCTCAAAACCATGAAGCATGAATTTTCAGAATTATTTGATCAAAGAATGAAAAGGCCATAACTTTGCAAATATAGTTTGTATTATTTGAAATTTTGCAGAAACATACTTACGTGAGAACTGAGTAATGTTAGGAAAATAAGGTTATTAACAACATCATTTCTATCGGTTCTCAGAAGGAAGCGATAGAGATGAGATAGGTAATCTCTATCTCTTCCTTCTGAGAACCGATAGCGATAATCCACCCATCTCTAACGCTTCTTCTAAAGAACCGATAGAGATGATCACCTCATCTCTATCGTTTAGTTCTGAGAACTGATAGAGATGAGGAGGTTTGCTGTTTTTTTCCAATTCACCCTCCTAAATCAGCACATATTTCACACAGTATGCACATATCATATTCACACAGTATAAATTACACACATTATGCACATATCACATTCATAGAACACAAACATTGCCCTACAACTCGTGTTAAATGTTAAAAACTATAATACAAAATCCTATAGAAGTCATAAGCTCGTGTTGTATGTTGCGATACTCACAACATCCAGGATCGTACAGTCGAAATGCCGATGGCTATCGTACTGTCCAGATTAACACGAGAGCACTACAAATTAAGATAATTTAATACATGTGTGCTTGTCAAATAAAGGATGCGAAATCTGATAGGATATGCATAATACCAGTGCAACCTAAACTTTCTCGCGACATATCGAAATTACATAGTGCAAAATTGAAGGGGTTTGAAGGAATGCTCACATTTTGAAGAAAACCACAAATTCTGCAAAATGAGGGAAAATCTCCTTAGGCTAGGCTTCAAATTTACCCTCTTAACGCCCATCCTTGAGGATTTCAATTTTTCTCACTTGTATTGCTTCCAACCACAGAATATGAGTTGTTTTTTCGAGTGGCGGCGAAGAAATATCATCTGGAACAACAACAGGGGAGAGTTCAGCCCGAGAGATATAAATAACCTAGCGAGACACATCACAGTCGGTTCTTACTTAAAAAGCGATAGTGATATGCACACACATCACTATCGGTTCTCACTTGAAAAGCGATAGTAATGTGATCATGTACATCACTATCGGTTCTCATGTGAGAAGCGATAGTGATATACATTCTCATCACTATTGGTTCTCATATAAGAAGCGATAGTGATGACTACGTGCACATCACTATCGGTTTTTATGTGAGAAGCGATAGTGATGTGCATGATCATCACTATCGGTTCTCACATAAGAAGTGATAGTGATGACGACGTGCACATCACTATCGGTTTTTATGTGAGAAGCAATAGTGATGTACATGATCATCACTATCGCTTCTCACATAAGAAGTGATAGTGATGACCACGTGCACATCACTATCGCTTCTCATATAAGAACCGATTGTAATGTGCCCAGTGCTACATCACAATCACTTCTAACCTGAAAACCGATAGTGATTATTATTAACACCCCTCCTAAGTCATTTATCACAATTGTTTTTTTCCTAAAAACTTAAGAACCGACCCAGATGAAGCGATAGTGATATACCATTCTGTAGTAGTGATTAATACTTGTTTCAATTAATTTGGGATTAGCTATTCATCCAATTTGATTTATATCTACCTTGTTATTTGTATGTCATATTTCATTTGTCACCCTAGTATGGTTCTTTATTAATTGGTAGCTATTAATTGCCAGTATTAGTTAGTTAGAACGTAAGTAATTTGCTTAGCCGTGCAACGAGTTATTGATATCCTTTTATGTGAAAAGGTTAATCTTGCTTAATGGAATATGGAACATATTTATGAATATGGGTGTCAGGTGTTGTCTCACAATGTTGTTGATGGCACGTGGTGCATGGTAAAACAACTCGGGTGGTAAAATGATTTAGACTGAGGCAAGTGGCAAGAGTTCTGATTTTATGGTGCGGAAATATGGCATTTAGGCGATCACATTGTTTTTGATAATGGTAATTGATGTTAATGGTAATGGTGAATTTTTTGTTAGTCTTGCCTTAGTCAATTAAGGATTTAACCTTGCAAGCATTTGAACTAAGTCATTCATACAACCACATGTCTGTCTAGGACAGACCTAGCTGATTAATTTGTAATATCTAGGCTTTGATATTGTCGTGGTGGTGTGGGTTCCGGGTGTATGGGTAGACTCACATGGCGTGAGACGGGGGCCCTGAATGTGGTAACCAATCCTATCAGTGTTGAAACCTCAGCGGGCAGTACTTGGTTTAGACAGAGCATTGGAAAGGCTTTATTATGATCACTCACCTTTGTGGTATATGATTGTATCTTATGGGTAAAGTGTATAACCTCTGCAGAGTGTCAAACCTATTCGAATAGCCGTGCTCGCGGTGTTGAGTATTGCTCGATGATTACAGTCAAGGGTTAGATCTTATTAAAATAAATGTGGGAATGGAAGCTGTATGCCTATGAAAGTTTGGAAGTTGGTTTAAGGTTGTGAGTCAGGTTATTTGGGAAACAACTGAGAAATCTATTATTGTTATTATCTGTTTTACTATCTTTTCAATCTATTTATGCTATTCTTTTATAAATGTTGCTTTATTGCAAAATAACTATGTTAGCCATTCCTTTGGAATAAACCATGCATATAGTATATTAGACTTGCATTCTATACATAACTTGTTGAGTGCTTTATGTACTCATCCCTTGCAACAACAAATCACTAGTTGGAGCGGAGGCTACGCCTACTTAAGAGGAGGAGTACCAGGAGGAGACGACCGGTTAGGGTGCGAACTTTGTCAGTTGCCTGTGGCAAATTGAAGGGTTGCTACGAATAAATTATTTCCGTTGCTGTTTAATTTATTTTTCTGTCTTAACTCTGTGTGGCGAACTTTTGTAAGGTAGACTATAAGGTCGTTTATCAAGTTATATTTAATTTGATGAAGTCTTATTTATGTTATCATTGAGTATGATTGTGGTATTCATCTATATTGAGCATGTGTGCACTAGCATGATCCTGGACTAGTGCGGAATACACAGAGGGTCCAGATTTGCATATTCAGGTCCTAACAGTATGTTTCTGAAGTTAAAGGAGATGCTGTGGTTTGTTTGATCAAGAACACAGCTACCCTGGCTGGGTCACTATTTACATTGCATTGCTCCCAGATTCACATTGACTTGCCCACATTGTTTGATGAGGACAAGGATGTAAGGAATTCCTCCTAGAATAGTGATTTATATATCCTTGTGTAATTGTTGCTTTGGTGTCTTTCCCTGTCTTCCATAGCTTCACTTTTTGACAGTATTACAAGTCAAAATCTAGAATTTTTTTGCTAAGTTGGAGCCCATGCTCTAACTGATCTTTAGAACTTTGAGTTTGAACTGTTTTCAGGTCATCAAAAAATAGGGTGCTTGCTCCAAACAAGATTGACTTCCTCTCTCTGTCTTATAAAAGACATGCAGAAGATGTGCGTTAGGCAAGTAAATAACTACATTAGAGGTAGGCGTCGTGCCGTGTCGGGCCGACTCGGCATAGGCCCATTGTGCTTCTTGTCTGAACTGTGTCAGGCCGCGACGGCCCGTCGTGCCCACCGTGCTGTGCCATGCCAGCCTGGCTCACCTTCGGCAAGCCCAGATACAACCCATTTGCGCTTTGTGCCTACTTCGTGCCTGGCCGGCTCAGGTCTGGCCCATTTCCACTATTGCAATGAGAGGAAAGGAGCTAAAGATGTATGGAGTTGAGGCAGTGGACACAAATATTATGAAAAAAGAACTAAAATTTATTTATTCTTGAAAAGTTACAAAGAGCGAGGGGAATGTGCTGAACATGGGCGAGAGAGGGGGCAATGGGCGAGAAAGAGAGTAAGGGAGACAGACGGGAGAGATTGAGAGAGACGGGCGAGAGAGAGAGTAGCTTCTTGCACCGTCTCTCAATCTCTCTCTCCTTACCCATCTCTCTCAGGTGTCGGCGGTGGGGGTTGTGTCTATGCTGCTAGGTGCGTCTATGGCGCTCATGCTCTATGGGTCGGTGACCTTCATGTTGGGCTTCTTCCTCACACCTTCGGTCATCGGGCCCGGCACGGCCCGTGCTACAGTATCGTACCGAGCCGTGTCACCCATCGTGCCTATTTCTCGGGCTTAGCACGGCCCATGCTATAGTGTCTTGCCGGCACGGCACGGCCCACTTTCTATCAGGCCGGACTTTGGATGGGCCGTGCCCGCCGTGCCTCGGGTTGGCCCAAAAAAGCCCGGCCCGAGTGCCCACCTCTAAACTACATTATGGATACATTTGAGTTTTTTAAAACTTCCTCTTATGTGTTGTGCTTCAAAGTAATATCTGTGTTTCCTCAGCAATTGTTACCATCATTGAAAATGTTGCATCGCTATTTTTTGATATTGTATCACCTGTTTGTTTTCATTTTGTACTTGAGAAGAAAGTTCTCCATAGTACTAATTTTTTTCCTGCAATGCAGGCACGGGAGTTCCTATCGAAGTTAGGTGATCTCAGTCAAACTCAGATTTTTGCAAAAATTGAGAATGTGGAGATATTTTTAAGATACTCTTTTAACATTTCTGAGCAACTTTGATTAGTTTTTTTTCACCTATTCACTCCTTATTTCTTTGCAGGGCTTGAATCATTTTGATGAAATTCTGCAAGAGGCATATGGTATCATTCTATCTAGAGGAAACCTGGGAATTGATCTTCCACCTGAAAAGGTCGTCTATCTCAACTTATTTTCAGCAGTTCAGAAGGCATCGCTTAATTGAGACATCAGTTATTTTTCATGTCATTTCCTGCGATTGTGCTTGCCGGCCTAGCGGGATCACCTACACAACAGAAACTTAGTGACAGATCCTTATTTTTCTAATGTTTCCTTGTTCTTCAATCAACTTTGCAAAGGAAAATTTGATATCTGAAGGATCAAGATGTCGATCAAGGGTGGTGAACGATCCCAATTTGAAATTTTTCCTTCGAAGAACCAACCAAGAACCTCACTTCATCAAAGTAAGTCAGAGAAACCAAAATTCCAGAAAATTTCAGGAGAGGGCGGCACTACCGCAAATCAGCCCGGTACTGCTGGATGAACAATACTCCAACACTACTGAGGGTAGTGTAGCACAATACTGATGGGGGTACTGTAGCACAATAAAAACAACACAGGAATAGTGAACATCAGCTCGACTCAAAAGGAAAATTGATAAATCTTTTGATCGGCTGACCCAAACACCGTGAAACTTTGTGGACACCTTCTGACATTTTTCCATCTGAAGGAAGAGTGCACAAGAACGGGTTTCAGAACAAAAACTGAGCCATGAACTTGCTCGTGGGTTCTTGATGATCAAGATGATCCTAGATTGTTTCCACATGTCATAGCAAGCTAGAACACCAGAAAAGAACACCAAAAACACAATCTTCTGAGAATGATTCTCTTAAGACCAAAAGATCGGTTTCTAGCAAAGAAGAGCACAAAATTTTTCTAGATGATTAGAATATGGTCTGAAGAAGACTCATCCATCAATCATACATCCTTGGCACAAAATCCACAAGCATTTAGAAGAAGGGGAGGCAAATCCAAATGTGCGGAAATTAAATTGCAAGAATGTAAATTGCAGAATTTAAAGACTGAATTTCAAGCATAATGTAAATGCATAAAATAAATTTAGAGACCGCGATCCAACGGCCCTCCTTGATCTGAGCAGCTCCTAGCTAGCATTTCATCCATTTCTTGTCTTGTTGGTTCGCAACGACTCCATCTCCGATCATCCTCCTGGACCTCTGACGCACCTCGCCTAGTCTCGGTCATCCTTCGCCTCACCATGACTTGGCACCATCGTCCTGCAACCATCAAAAATAAGGAAACACATCACATAACATTGCCCAAAATGAAATGCAATAAATCTCACGCAATTTCATAATTCAAATCTTAAAAATTGCTCAAAAGTAGGCACTACCGCCTCCTGGGTCCGGTAGTACTGCTTGGCCAACACTACGGCCCTAGCATGGCCAGTAGTGCCGCTCGCCTGAAATCCTAGCAAAGACCCTCTCTGGAATATAACTACTGCTCCCGCGCCGGTAGTGCTGCCCCCTGGCCGGTAGTACTGCCTTCCTGAGGTCGGTAGCACCGCTCCCAGCAGACACAACTCAAATTGCTTCAATTTAAAAATCCAATTCAAATCAAACTCAAACTAGAGCATACCAAGCTCAAATTTAGTCAATACTCATCACAAACATGGATAGACTTCCACATGGTCTTTCAATATCATTTGTTATTACCTGATGGATAGATTGTGTACATAACACTCTTTTAGATGCATTACATAGCTATTACTTGTTTCTCTGTTATATCAACAAAAATTCCGCTCGCAAGCCCATGAGCCGGCTCGAACCTGGAAATAGGCAGAGTTGAGCATGACTTCTGGCTCGTTCCCAAAATGAGCCGAGCCGAGCCGCATTTTCAAACGAGCTTCTCTGAGCCTGGCTCAAGCTGGCTCAGCTCGTTTCTAGGCCTAACTAACGGTGTGGAGGTGGACAGCCCGGAGGTCCAGGACTACCATTATTAGGGTTTAGATAATTTTATGGCGGGTACAAAACGTTATTGAGAATTACGTGAGTACTGCTCATTGGAGCTGCAAAATAAACAAGATTCAAACTATAGATGCGAAGAAATCTTACAGAAATATTTGTGGAAGATAAACTCGTAGAGGTAAAGCGCAATGCGAGTCGGCTTTATGTGCTTAACCTTCACCTCGTGCAGCCTATATGCCTGTCTGCCCAACGCGGCGATGAGGCATGGTGCTGGCATGCCTGGTACGGGCATCTCAACTTCAACTCACTGCGCAAGCTCGCATCCTGAGGCATGGTGCGAGGTTTGCCGCACATTGATTAGGTAGATCAATTGTGTGATGGATGCTTGGCTGGGAAGCAACGTCGAGCCCCATTCCCGAAGGAGGCCAAGTATCGCGTCGACAAGTTGCTCGATCTCATCCACGGCAACCTGTGTGGCCCGATCTCACCACCGACATCGGGCGAAAAATGCTAATTCTTGTTACTCGTCGACGACTGTAGCCGCTACATGTGGCTGATTCTCCTCGCCATAAAGGATGAGGCAACGACGGCTATCTGGTGTTTTCAAGCGAGGGCTAAGGTCGAAGCCGGGCGCAATTAGCTACACACACTCCGAACAGATCGAGGTGGAGAGTTCACCTCCACAGAGTTCGCAGCATACTGTGCTGATCGCGGCGTTAGGCGGTAGCTCATGGCACCGTACTCTCCGCAGCAAAACGGTGTCATGGAGCGCCGCAACCAAATGGTGGTGGCAATGGCGCGAACTATGTTGAAAGCCATGAACATGCCGTCAATCTTCTGGGGCGAGGCAGTCACCACAACAGTCTTCCTTCTCAATTGATCGAACACATGTAGTCTTGACAGCAAGACACCTTATGAGATGTGGAATGGCAAGAAGCCAAATGTGCACTTTCTGCGTGTCTTTGGGTGTGTGGCGCATGTCAAGATTGTCAAGCCCAACCCGAAAAACACGATGACCATAGCAAGCCGATGCTGTTCATTGGCTATGAAGAGGGATCCAAGGCGTATAGGGTCTATGATCCAGTTGCTAAATGCGTACACATCATACGTGACGTAATCTTCGACAAGGAGGTCATGTGGAACTGGGACGCGATGGCAAACAACGACGGCGATGACTCCTTCTTCGTCGAGTACACAGTCGTCCCCACGGAAGTGGAGCTTGTCGACCCGACCACCGCGTCCACCCCAGTGAGTTCGCCTACATCCCCATCATTCGCGGCAGAACCCTCGTCACCACCACCAGGCTTGTCAGGAAGGATTGTGGAGTTCTTCTCGCCACCGACGGTAGCCATGCCTCCTTCTGACAGCGATGACAGTCCACAATGCTACCGAATCGTCCAAAACATCCTCGACACCACTTAGGTACATGAGCTCGACACCGAAGAGCTGTATCACATAGCGGGAGAGGATCCCGTGAACTTCTCATAGGTGGAGCCACACCAGTGCTGGCGTCGTCCAATGCTTAACGAGATGGAGTCCATTGAAGAAAATGATACGTAGCAACTCACTGATTTACCTGCAGGCTATCATCCCATTAGACTCAAGTGGGTCTACAAATTGAAGAAAGACTCACATAGTGCGTGATCAAGCACAAGGTGCGTCTGGTCGCCAAGGGGTACGTGTACCGCCTTGGCGTGGACTTCGACGAAGTGTTCGCGCCGGTGGCACATTTGGATTTGGTGCTCCTGTTGATCGCACTCGCAACGCATCATGGTTGGCAGGTGCACCATATGGATGTCAAGTTGGCTTTCCTGAACGGCGATCTTGAGGAGGATGTATACGTCGCTCAGCCACCCAGGTTTGTCCATGAGCAACAAGTACTAAAGCTCCAGAAGGCACTATACAGCCTTTCGCAAGCGCCGCGCACGTGGAACGCCATGTTGAACAATAGCTTACTATCACTTGGGTTTCACAGCGACTCCGATCATGTAGTGTACACGCGCGGCACCAAAGCTTCACACCTGTTTGCGAGGGTGTATGTTGATGATCTCATCATCACTGGCACGCACCAGCCGGAGATTGACAAGTACAAGTGCGATATGAACCAACTCTTCAAAATGAGCAACCTCGGGCGGCTCAGTTATTATCTTGGCATCGAAGTGCACCAGGATGTAAACGGCATCACCCTCAACCAAGCAGTCTACGCGCAAAAGATTCTGGATAAGGCTAGCATAGAAGGATGTAATCCAGTTCACGTTCCTATAGAGGCAAGGCTCTAGTTGAGCAAATCAATCACTAATCCTCCCGCTGACGCCAATTCATGGAAGCTCCGACCACCGAGCATATGAACGCCGTGAAGCATCTGCTGCACTACATTGCTAGAACACGCCATTACGGGTGCCACTATAGCAAGGCCGGCGATGCTCAGCGCTTGATCGGCTACAGTGACGCAAACATGGTCAGGGACATTAACGACCCGAAGAGCACGACTGGTGTTTTCTTCTTCCTTGGACCGAGCCCCATCAATTGGCAATCGCAGAAGTAGAAAGTAGTGGCCCTCTCTTCGTGCGAAGCTGAGTACAATGATGCGACGACCGCAACATGCCAAGGGATCTGGCTCAGCCGTTTGCTTGGCGACTTACTGGATCGAGAACCCGTCGCCGCCTCGCTCCACGTTGATAACAAATCTGCAATATTACTCAATAAGAATCCGGTTTTTCACGACCAGAGCAAGCATATTGACACCCGATATCACTTCATCCGAGAGTGTGTCGATGCCGAGAAAGTCATGGTGGATTACGTCACTACAGAGGAGCAGTTGGCAGATATTCTTACTAAGTCGCTCGGGCGCATCAAGTTCTAGGATCTACGCGTTTGGATCGGTATCATCGAGATCAAGCAGCAGCGTAACATGATTAAAGGGTGATTTGTTAGAATTAATCCTGTTGCCGCTGTTGTAGTTGAGTCCGTCTTTTTTGCGCTGAACATGCATGGCAAGATTATCTAGTCGTCATGCCACTACACCAAAAAACGTCATCAGTGGCGGTTCATAACCGCCATCAGTGGCGGTTATTGAACCGCCACAGATATAGTGCCACTGATAATCGAGGATTATCAGTGGCGGTTTTCTAACCGTCACAGATAAGTGTTATCTTTGACGGTTCTACATACTAACCGCCACAGATAACAATACTATCTGTGGCGGTTCTATCCACCAACCGCCACAGATAACAATACTATCTGTGGCGGTTCTATCCACCAACCGCCACAGATAACTACACTATTCGTGATTTGGTTCTTTCTACAACCGCCACGATAAAAATATTATCGTGGCGCTTCTTCCACCAACCGCCACAGATAACTATATTATCTCGTGGCGGTTCTATACATCAACCGCCACAGATCTATATTATCTGTGGCGGTTCTATCCACCAACCGCCACAGATAGTGCCTGATCGAGAAAATAAAAAACTGCATTTTGGGCTAGCCTCAGGTGCTGCTAGCCATGCCCTCTGAAACATATAATACATCAATCACAGATTTTGCATACACACAGTTACAATGTACAACAATCACAGATTTCGCATATACACAACTACAATATAATACATCAATTACAATTGCAATTTTGCATATGCACAATTATAATGTACAACAATCACAGATTTTGCATATACACAACTACAATATAATACATCAATCACAATTACATATAATACATCAATCACAATTACAATCACAGATTTTGCATATCACAATTACAATATACACAATTACAATGTACAATTAAAGTGTCTCATGCATGAGGTGCTCGATCATGGTGATGGTGTAGGGCATGCCTCCCGCTGGACCTGCTCCCTTCTCCTCCAGTTCAGTCATCTTTGCATCAATATTTCTCAGAGTATGTAAATGAAGTCATTATATATCATACTATGGAAAGCTAAATAGATCACTTTTGTTGTATCACAAATCTAGCCGATCCATTGCCGTCTTATTCCATGTGAATGCCGTGGCATCCTCCGGATATTGTACATGCATTAGCTAGTTTATACTCCTCTATTTTTGAATATGTGACATTCTATTTTTCAATTTTTATTCCTAAATACATATCATTCTACAATTTTGATCCTACTTTTTACTATTTTTCCTTCTATAATCTCCATTTAGCTATTTTTAATGGCATTTACTATCATACATTAGAGTAAAACACACCATCTAAAAATATAAGGACCATGTAATCAAATATCTTATGAATGGAAGGTAAAGATGCAAAAGGAGGGTTCCCATTTGAAAGGAACAAAGAGTTATTTACACTTTGTAATGAAACAGAATTGAAGTAAAAAGCCTAAACTAGTGGAGGTAAACTAGAAGCCTCACGGGTCTTGGAGGTTGAAGACATGTGATTTGGGACAATAGTATGGATGATGGATCGTTGTTGTCTTCGTCATAAAACTCGCCATTTTTGTTGATTATTTCCTTCATGATGAAGTAGGCGAGCTGGCCCAGAATGCCTTGGATTTGTAAGGAAGCAATCCTACCGTAGACAACTTGAGGCGCTGTAAGTATAAAAACAAAATTAAGAGAGAATATAGAAATTGAGTGGTGTGAATCAATGTGTCATGTCGGCATGACTGACCTCTACGTCATTGTCTTTTATTGTGCATGATAAGATTTCGCGCATGTCTTGGCACACTAAGTACCCACATAAATTTGTTCCTTTACCGCTTGTGACCGCAAAAATCGAATGAACTAAGATGTCGTCGAAGGAGCTATTTACTATGAAATATGATATAAGAGTATTCCTTAAATGCGTCTGGGATACTTCGTGACGGATTGTAAGGGATTTGTGGTATGGGCGGTATCTCGAGCTCTTCCGACAATATCTTTTGAACGCCTCATTCACTAAATGTGTCATCTCTTCAAAGTCTTTTTAGGTTTATCTAGTGGATCCATGATCGAGATCTTGCTCTTTTACGGATGAATTATTACGAGAATCCAATGGAAGCTACATACACATGCATGATGCCACCATTAGTCCTTACATCAGAGTAAATAACGAAATAAACGAGTAATTTAACTAGCTAGTGAGCAACTTACTTAAAATTGTATGGCAAAAGTATAAACTCCTTGTCTTGTAGTTTAATCAAAACTTTATATACGTACTCCTCGACCTCCTTTGGTACTCTTTTGATTTCATGTTGGCAAACCGTTCTGGTCGAGAATCCCACTGGCCCCTTGGTTCTTCGTACTTCAATCATCTCGTATCTATATAACGAATTAGTTAGACATGAAATTTATCGGTATTACGTGAATGTAGGCCAAGATTAATATATTAGACACTTACAGTGACCAGCATCTCAAAAAAGATATGTCGAGGGCGTCGTGATAGAACAAGTTGTGCAAGTTATCGAATTCTATTAAGAAGTAGCCATGGCCCTCATGGTGAAAATGTTCCTCACGGAGTTGGGGACGGCGTCGGAGGGCGTCGGGTCGGGGACGACGTCGGGCGCGGGCGGGGCGGCGGGGGCGGTGTCAAGCACGGCGTCGGGCGCGAGGCGAGACGGCGTCGGCGCGAGGCGGGGCTCAAGGGTTTTAGGGTAGAAGAGAGAAGGGCGGGAATTTTAAGGGTAAAGGGTACAAGCGGCTGGATCTATTATTTATAGATGGAGTATTATCAGTGGTGGTTCTTAGAAAGAACCGCCATCGATAACATTATCTCGTGGCGGTTCGTATACGTAACCGCCATCGATCAACATATTATCGTGGCGGTTCTTTATACGAACCGCCACGGATAATGTTATCGATGGCGTTATTTTTAAGAACCGCCACAGATAAATATATCTATCTCGTGACGGTTCGTATACGTAACCGCCATCGATAAATGTATTATCTGTGGCGGTTACGTATACGAACCGCCACAGATAATATTATCGATGGCGGTTCTTTTAAGAACCGCCACCGATGTGCCTCCTTGAAATTTGTTTCGAATCTTATACACTATTGTCGAATAGCGCAAATACGAGTTCGAAGACCTAGTTTTTGGTGCTGCGCAATTGCAGCGTTTTCTGATTTTGTGTATTACTTGTAAAGCAAATACATAAGTAGTTTACAGGAAAGAATCCGGACTCCTTTCACCTGACGGACTCAACAAACTTTCCAAACTTTCAATCGGATAGAACACTATTTTGTCATCCCAAGAAAACAAACAAGTACTCTTCGACCTTCAAACAATCACCAAAACTAGCAAAGTCCAAACCGACTCAAAGACCAAAAAACTAGCACATAGCTAGGAAACAAAACCAAAACAGACTTTAAACTACCATGCACAAGATTATCTTCAACAAATGGTTATCATTAGGGTTGATTACATAGAGGAAGACTTGTGCGGCCTGGTCATAATTTGCCCAGGAGCTAGCTCCGCCTCTGATATTTTGCCATTACTCGTATATAGCTAATTATTTTCTTTCACAATTTGCCCTTCTTCATGATCGTCGCGATGATAGGTAGCTTCCTGAGTGGTTTCTTCCTCGAGCCTGATGTTGCCATCTACGAAAGGAGGCAACTCATCAAACTGGTTGTACTCTTCCTCATCCATGACATTCTCAACTCCGACGATCCTTCTTTTCCCCTGAAGAACTACATGGCGCTTCTTATCCGCGGGTCGATTACATAGAAGACTTGTGCTACTTGCTTCGCAAGTACGAATGGTTCATCTCTCAGATCCGACATGTTTGATGTCCAAAGTAGTGAAGCCGTGCTTGTCCACCTTGACACCCTTTGGGAGTTGTACCCAACGACACGAAACATTGGGATCTTAAAAATACAGAGTCGAGCTCCCAAATCTCTTCTATGAACCCGTAGAAGCTACTCTTCTTCTTGCTGTGTTGTCATAGGCATCTATGCTGAACACCACTATTTTGGTAAGTGCTTTTGCTATCCCGAGATCTCGTGTAAAAGGTATATCCATTTATGTCGTATCCTTGCCATGTCAAGATTGTACTGATGGCCCTTTGCCACCACCTCAACATGACACTCGTTTCTTTCCAGTCATATGCTCTTTGAACCAATGATTGAACAAACGGTTATGCTCTTTTGTTACCCAAACCTCGATCGTCCACGATTTTCCTCTCGTAGCTTATCCTTGTGCATGTCCATATACAAGGACACCTCAACCGATCAAGCAAAACGTGAAATGAGCTTTTCGAATAATCCATGATCGTAAGAATTTGTTGATTTCCTTCCAATCGTCCCTTTCCCACCACCTACCCTCATGTCGGGATACAGCACTCCTACCGGTTCCACCCTCCATGTAATCCACGCAAAACTCGATAACCTCCTCGGTTGCATAACCTTCCACAATGCAGCCCTCGTGAGAGATCGATTGCGTACATACTTCTTCAGGATACCCATGTACCTTTCGAACGGGTACATCTGATGTAGGAATACGGGGCCACATACATTTATCTCATTCACAAGGTGAACAATGAGATGAACCATTATATCGAAAAATGATGGAGGGAAATACATCTCTAGTTGGCATAGTGTCTTGACCACATCATTCTGCAGTTCAGAAAGTCCGATGGGATCGATGACCTTCTGTGAAATCGTGTTGAAGAAGAAACACAACCTCATGATTGCCTCTCGGACCTTTTCAGGCAAAATACCTCTAATTGCAATAGGAAGCATTTGTGTCATCATCACATGACAATCATGAGACTTCATGCCGATTAACTTCAAATCTTTCATCGAGACCGGTTTCTTGATGCTTGAGTAACCTGGACGGAACTTTCACACCATGCAAGCATTTGCAAAGTTCATTCTCTCTTTCTTCAAAGAGTGTAGCAAGTCGGGAAGGTAAAGTCGCCCTTTCCGGTGTCCTCGAGGATGTAGCTCACTCGATTTTCATATCTTCCGGTCCCTTCGTGCCTTTAGTCCGTCCTTAGTTTTGCTAGGAATGTTCAACAAAAGACCAATCAAGCTATCACATACATTTTTCTCTACGTGCATGACGTCTATGCAGTGTCGAACTTCTAAGTCCTTCCAATAGGGCAAGTTCCAAAATATCGATCTCTTCTTCCATGTGGTCTTCTCGATCGAGACCTCGATGTATTATTACTATCTCCTTTCCAAGTACGACATTAATATCCTTAACCATATCATATACCTCTTCCCACGACGAGGCCTTGGGGCTATACCATCCTCTTTTGTCCCGTCGAATTGTTTTTCATATTGCGGTAGGGGTGATTCCTGCGAAGGAACCTACGGTGATGCATGTACACGGTTTTCCTCGAGTTATTGAGCCACACACTAGCGGTTTCATCCATGCACTGGGGCATGCTTTGGCCCCTTTATAGTACGACCGGATAGGTTACCAAGGGCGGGGAAATCATTGATGGTGCAAAACAACAATGCCTCGTAGGATGAAGTATTCTCGCTTGTACTCATCCCATACCAGTACACCTTCGCTCCACAAGATCACAAGATCTTCCACCAATGGTTGTAGGTATACATCAATATCATTGCCAGTTGTCTCGGCCCTTGGATAAGCGACATCATAATGTACTTTCGTTTCATACACAACCAAGGAGGAAGGTTGTAGATACTGAGAGTTACTGCCAAGTGCTATGAATACTACTCATGTTACCGAAAGGATTCATTCCATCCGTACTCAACCCAAACCTTACATTCCTCGGTTCATTCCAAGTCCATCCTAAAGAGCCTATCGATGGTTCTCCACCGCGTAATCGCAGGTGTCTCGACTTTCCATCCTTTTTACGCTCTTACGAGTGCCATCGCATCGATTGGGCATGCTTTTGTTTCAAATAAACGCTTCAACCTAGGTATTACCGGTAAATACCACACCACTTTAGCGGGAGCCCTTTCTTCACCACGGTGCCCTCATTGTCATGGCCTTTACGCTTGTATCGTGATGATTTGCACACGGACATACATGCATGTCTCAGATACTCTTTGCGATAGAGTATACAATCGTTTGGACATGCATGTATTCTTTCTACTTCCAATCCCAATGGACATACAACCTTCTTAGCTAAATAAGTGGTTATCGGCAATACGTTTCCATCTGGAAGCATGTCCGCTAAGAGTTGTAATAGCGCCGTGAAACTTTTATCGGACCAACCATTGCTTGCCTTCAATTTTAGAAGTGAAAGCACGGTGTGCAACTTTGTGTATTCCTCCTTGCAACCCGGAACAAAGGTGTGTCCGAGTCATCCAACAAACCCTTGAATTGATTAAACTCTCTCTGACTAGTGTAGTTCCCTTCTGCATCGTGCAACATCTGAGCAAGATTATTATCGTCATCAATGTCCAACCTATCCTCATCGATCCATAATCGATGTCACCGCCATAATGCCTTCTCCATCATCCAATACGTTATCACCTTCATGTATGTTTTCCTCTTCACCGTGACTTGTCCAACGTGTATAGCCAAGTACAAAACCTCTTTGAATCAAGTGCAAGTGGATGTGCTCTTTGTCTGAAAACATTTTCTCATTCTTGCAATCAATGCATGGACAATGTATGTACTCGTCTTCTTGTGCAACTTGTTCTCCTCAATGCTCTTAGAAAAGCAGATACCCCATCGATGTAATCTCTACATAACAGTTCGCATTGTACATCCATCTCGGTCCATCTAAAATTAATTAACATATAAAAATTGATTAAAAACTAATCTAATTACTTATCATCTAAATGAGCTAGATAATAAATTCATCATCTAAAAATGATGAGCATCCACCTACCAAATTAGCTAAAATTTCATGTATATTAATATCCAATAATCTTAATTAAATAAATTTAATATATGTCCGCACTAATGGAACCAAATTAATAGTAATTAAAAACTAATCAATACTTTTCCTGTAAAGAAGCGGATAATAAATTCATCATCTAAAAATGATGAGTACCCACCTACCAAATTAACTAAAATTTCATTTATATTAATACCCAATAATCTTAATTAAATAAATTTATTATATGCAAGATGTATATGTCCGTACACTAATGGAACTAAATTAATAGTAATTAAAAACTAATCTAATTACTTATCATCTAAAAGAGCTAGATAATAAATTCATATATATGCAAGATGTATATGTCCGTACACTAATAGAACCCAATTAATAGTAATTAAAAAACCAATCTAATTACTTATCATCTAAAGGAGCTAGATAATAAATTCATCATGTATCAAATTAACTTAAAATGCAATTAATATTAAATATATGCTTAATCATAATTCATCATCTATAAAAGGAACACAACATCATCTAATGAACCTAGCTAGGAAATAAATTCATCAACTACAAAATGGTAGCTAAATAAAAATAAACAAAATCTAAACTTTTCATCTCATCTACATATAAATCCTAATTAAACTTGGTTTAAAAATTAAATTGCAACAAGATTAACACAAATCAAGAGAGGAGAAAAAATAACTCACAAAGGAACAACTAGAGGAAGTACAACCACAAGAATTGGAGAAAACGAAATCTGAAATTTAGAAGTTTTGGTTTGCTCTCGGGAAGAAGAAGACCAGTCTTTCTCGACCACCTATTTATAAACAATATTATTAGTGGCGGTTTTTAACTAGAACCGCCATCGATAACATTATCTGTGACGGTTCTATCCTAGAACACATCGATAATGAATTATCGATTCGGTTCGAGGATATAACCGCTACAGATAATCAATAGAATCGATGGCGGTTGGAGGATAGCACCGCCACTAATAACCTAGTTATCGCGACGGTTCTAGCCTCCAACCGCCACTGATAATGTATTTGTTATCAGTGGCGGTTCTATCCTTGAATCGCCATCGATAATTATTATCGATGGCGGTTCTAGGATAGAACCGCCACTGATATTTTTCCCGCCATTTTTGAAATAGAACCGCCACTGATAATTATCTTTGTGACGGTTCGAAAAAAACCGCCACAAATAGACCGTCACCTATTGCAGGTTTTGGCGTAGTGTGCATGGCAAGCCTCTTATCTAGCTGTCTTGTTTTGCTGCGTATTGAGTCTGTGTCCGAGTCGGTAGTTTGTATGCATGGCAAGTTGAGTCAGTTGTTTTCTAGCCGTTTTTTTGCTTGTCCGTTTTGCTGTTAGATTCGTTTGGTTTGTACTGCTATATAAGCATGTGTTGTGTACTCTTTTGAGAGCAAGAAATTAGAAAATAGTGCATCAATTTAAAGCACCACAAATTGAAAGATTTTCTTCCTTGCTAGCATCAAAGAAAAAATCTATCAACATTGTTCATTTCTGGTAGATCTGGCGTCTAGCTAAAGTTTATCTTAGTAAGCATCATTCTTTCTGAATGTCACAAAATGTATATTGATTCTGCTAATGCTTCTGGTCAGAAAGAAGGTACGAGAAAAGAAGTACCAATTGGGTGGCAAATCTTGTGAAGATAAGCACGGATATATGTATCATACAAATGTCCTCTCCACTTCTCGAAATGCAAATAACACACGGGGGATCATCAGTTCATGAGAACAGAGGAAGAAACGAAAGCTAAAATTAAAACCAACAGCCCGACTTTGCATTACTAGATACACGTTGCCTCCTTCTCTCCATCGTTCACTTCCCTCCTCTAGTTAGACTCGAGCTGCGCGTACCAGATCCCCTGGATCTTGACGTCCTTGGGCGCCTTGGCCCCGAGGTCGGTGTCCGACGGCTGCACGCTCTCGAAGACTCCGATCACCTCGCCAGTCTCCGGCTTGCTCTTGGTCACGCTCAACGTGATGTTGCCCGTCGACGACGACGCGTTCTTGATGTTCTCCTTAACAAGCTCCTCCTCGTCTCCTCTGCCTCCGGCGGGTAGCGCCACCGCGTTGTCGTACCCAGTAGAGCCACCACGGCCCTTGGGGTCGAGGAAGGACGACCCACGGTAGCTTGGCACGAGGAAGGACCCGCTGAAGCTCTCCGGCTTGCCGGTGGCGACGAGCTGCTTGACGGTGAAGAGGAACGGCACGCGCTCGCCTCCCGGCAGCTGCACGGTGACCGCGGCGTAGTCGATACCGTCCTTCTCCTCGAACTTGATGGTGCCGTCGGCGCCGACCTCGAGCGGGCCCTCGATCTCGTCAAGCGTGTATGTGAGGCGGGTCATGAGCTTGGTCTTCTGGAACTCGGGCGGCGCGTTCTTGGCCACGCCCTCGGCCTTGACGGTGAAGGACGTCGGCTCCAGGCAGAACTTCTTCATGTAGTACTTGCCGGACTTGAAGGGGAAGGACCCCACGCCACCATCGATGGTCGGGCACTGGTTCGCCGTGCCGGTCCCCTTCACCTCCATGTACGTCTTGCTCTGGATCTCGTCGTAGGTCAGCCTCTTCGGCACGCCCTCGGCGCTCGCGCCCTGCACCACGCACACCGCATCCTCTACATCACTCATCTCCACCTTGGCTAGCTAAAGAAGCTTGCACGGTAACAAATAAATTAACTAAGCATGCATGCGCGCTCACCGAGACGAGGAGCGCCGAGGTGGCGATAGCGAAGCCGGCAAGCTTGGCGGCGTCGGCGCACTTGTTCGCAACCTCCATGATGCCAGTCTGGGTAGAGCACGTGATCCTGGCAGCGCCGGTGTCGACGCCAAACGCCCTGGCGACGTACGACGGCGGCCGCAGAGCCGAGGCACGGCCACCGATCTTGGCTGGCTGCATCAGGGTGGCCGCGGCTTGCAGTGATGCTGCCATGTCGCTCGCTTGGGTGTGGTTGTGTCGTGAAGGGCGTTTTGTGAGGGCGGGAGTGTTATCTATGCGAGGCTGAGAGCGGATAAGAGGAGTCGATAAGGGATGGTCTCCCATTGGTGGCATGGGGCTACGGTGATGCTGACGAGGACGCTCACGTGGCACGGCCAGGTGCCACTCCTTCCTGGCGTGTGGTGATGGCTGGTTTTGGTTTGTGGGGACCAGCTGTGTGAAGATCTTGCTTCCAGCCAACCAGCGGTTGCAACGTCATGAAATTGAAGAAAGAATACATCTGTTCTGTTGAGCAAACTGTTGTAAAACGTAGTCGTTCACCCACGATCAATCAACAGCACATCAACAGGATCACACGAACAGGAGAAAGGAGCACACAGAATATAGGGGTGGAATTCTCTCGCTTTATTAGATTGATCTCTTGTACAAGGGAGGTGCCCAATATATAATAGAAGGTAGCAAGAGATAGATTCGGATTTGCCCACACATAGAGATACAGCCCAACCGAATACGGTTAAGAATATCTTATCTCATAACACTCCCCCTTGGGCGAATACCGCGTAATGCACATGTCTTATAAAAAAAATTCCACTCAAAAACCCAGTGGGAAAAAGGAAATGGAGAAAAGAGTACATTGCACTCGCACTCTATGTTGCACTAGTTGCCTCATTAAAAACCTTCATGTGAGAAAACTTCAGGAAAACTCAATAAGGGAAAAAGAGTACAACTCACAATCTTCAGGATTTAAAATATGACCTTCTGGATCATGCAAATGGTCATGGTCCAGGGATTTACTCCCCCTGAACTTTGCATATCTCTAAGTCTTCTCATTCCAATGTCTTTAATACATCTTTGGAACATAGATTTAGGCAAGAACTTAGTGAATAAATCTGCAAGATTTTCACATGACTTAGTTTGCAAAATCTGTACCTCACCGTTCTTCTGGAGTTCGTGAGAATAGGAAAGCTTAGTAGCAATATGTTTCGTGATATTGCTTTTCACATAACCTATTTGCATTTGTGCAACACAAGCAGCATTACCTTCATGATAATTGTGGGGGTATCGACTGTGTTAAGACCACATGACTTCTGGATATGGTTAATCACACGTCTCAGCCAAACACATTCAAGTGAGACTTCATATAAAGCTATAAACTCTGAGTGGTTGGTAGAAGTAGCTACCAATGTCTACTTAAAAGACCGCCAACAACGGCTATACCACCGCAGAGAAATATAAAATCAATCTTAGATTTGACACTGTGGAGATCAGGTAGATAGCCAACATCCATATATCCCACCATGGTTAAGTCTTGGTTCTTCTGGAAAAACAATCCAAGATCTTAAATACCTTGGAAGTATCTGAGTAAAGTCTTGACACTAGCCCAAAGTTTGTGTCTTACTAGATAATTTACTGCGAATGCAATATCAGGCCTTGTGCAATTCACAAGATACATCAGTATGGAACTTCAGGTCCTAAGACTTTCTCGTTTTCCATCCTTGGTCTGAAAAGGTCTTTATCCACTTCAAGGGATCTTACGACCATGGGGTGTTTAACGGATGCAATTTATCCATATTAAACCTTCTGGGTATAGGAAAGCTGGTGTACAAGGATTCCTTCTGGGAAATGCTCTAGCTGCAAGCCTAAGCAAAATTTAGTTTTACCCAAATCTTTCATCTCAAAACTCCGTCATGAGGTAAGCACTTGCTTCCTCTGTCTCCTCTGTGGTTCCGATGATATTCAGATCATCGACATATAAGCGAGATGATCTGAAATCCATTCAGGATTTCTTTATGAACACACAGGGGCATATTCCTTCTTCAGAAGGAACTCACTAAGTCGGTTATACCATGTTCACCCCGACTGTTTTAATCCGTATAACGATCTCTTCAGTTTGATGCTATACATGTTGCGGTTATTAGGATTCGGAATTGTAACTCCTTCAGGGATTCTTATGTAAATATCCGTATCCAGTGACTCATATAAATATGCGGTCACTACTTCCATCAACTGCATTGATAAGTTTAAGCTTGCTACCATTAATATTAAATTTTCGGAACGTTATTCCACTCTTTACAGGAGAATATATTTCATTGTAATCGATGTCGGGTCTCTGTGTGAACCTTTGTGCTACAAGCTTCGCTTTATATCTCACCACCTGGGTATTTCATTTCTCTTCCGGATGAAAAACCATCTGATCCTACAGGGATTACTTTAGGAGATGTTTGGTCAACGAGACCAAAGCTTTCCTTTTAATAAGCGAGCGCTGCCTCAATTGCTTCTTTTGTTTGACCCTATCTGAGTGCTTCTGGCACTCTGCCATGGACTTTGGTTCTGGATTCAGTTTTAGCAATTTTAGAGGCAATTATATGTCGACAATTGTAGTCTTTCTTTTATACAATTCCCCTGCATCACTTCAGGGATATCTCTTTATAAATTTCTTCCAGCTCCTCATGATTTCCCACAACGATGGAGTGCTGGTGTTCGACTTCAGCGTTAGATTGTGTGCGCAAATATCTGTTGGGGTTATCATCTTCGGGATGGATCACTTGAGGATGTTACCATCTCGGGATGGCTCAATTCGTGGATTTTCTCAACATCGTTGAGCTTCTTCCACTGTCATGGGTAGTGTTCTCATTTGTTCGGTTCTCTACTTCTGCGGACGTCTCCACGGAATTGAGTCCCGTGCACTTGGAGGCCTCCCCCTCTTTTTATCATGAGGGTCAAGAGTGGGTTTAATATCCTTCTAGGGTATTTTCACTCTTTCAGGTGCATACACTGCAGGTATATGAGATCTTTTCACTCCCTTATAATCAGTGAAGGCATTTGACAGATGTTAAGCTTATTTGTTGTAGATTTATCATCCTCCAAACATCAAGTTTGGTTTCTGTAGTGCGTGGATCTAAGGACTCGGCATTCTCTAATGTGGTACTTATCTCCCCCTAATGTCGAAAAATGTCCTTAGTACAATCAGCGTACCGAGCCATATACAGATCCCCTGTCATAGGCTTTAGGTATTGTAATACATGACGGAGATTCATAACCTACATAGATCCTCAACTTCTGTTGAGGTCTTATGGTGGTACGCTGTGGTGGAGAGTTTGGCATGTATACAGTACAACCAAATTTTCGCAGATGGGAAATACTTAATTCTTTTCCACGCACTATCTGCAATGGGGAATTTCATGATGTGCAGTTGGTCTGAGTTGAATTAATACCGCAGTATGCAGCACTGCGTGGCCCCAACAACTGGTGGAAAGCCTACTATTCTGCAAGAGTGGCCAAGCAATAAGTTTTTATTCTTTTAATGTAATGACTCTGCAAGGCCATTTTAAGTATGGACATTAGGTACGAGATGCTCTACATTAATTCCCAGAGCCATACAACATTCATTACATGCTTTTGAGGTAATCTCGCTAGCATTGTCTATTTGAAAAGACTTGATCCTTTCTTCTGGAAAGTAGGCTCTTAACTTAATAATTTGGGCAGAAGCATGGTTCCTAGTAGATAAGAGATATACATAGGACCATCTAGTAGAAGCATCTATCAGTACCATAAAATTTCTTAAAAGGAGCCCGATTGGGGCTGAACAGGTCAATAGATATCACGTTGAATTTTCTCCAGGAAATTCAGTGATTCTTTCTTAACTTTTTAGGTAAGAAGATCTAAGAATAAGCTTTCCTTTAGCACGACTAGGGCATAAGAAAAACTTCAGGTCTAGAAAAGACTTTATGCTATGGCCAGCAGAAAAAATAATTATTCTTCTTATATTATTCAACTCAGGGTAACCCAGTCGATCTGCCAGATCTTAAATATATCTAGGTTTTGCATCGCAACACAAACTTCAGGTTTTATATGTGCATAGTATAATCCGGAGGAGAATAAATGAAGCTTTTAACCACACGTTTATTATACCCGTTAAACTTAGTCATGAGTAGGTATTCCGTACCATCCTCATTCACTATCACCATACGGAATGATTAAAGGAGTGTGACTGGACTCAGGGTATAATATGGCATTCTTCCAGTGCCAACTATGAGAGTATCACTTCTAGCGATAGTCATAATATTTTCAATTCACTTAGTGTAGTACAACCGTCTTCTAGACAGATTTTCTCTTCCACCATCGGATTATACTTTGTTCTATATTGGGAGTATGATTTAACAATCAAACAATTGTTGCATCAGGAACAAATTATAAAATATAGAACAAGCATAGCACAATTAATCAAATATAAGGAAAATATCAATATTCAATTTTTGAATGATAATCGCTCAACAGGAGCGTAGACCAAATGTTCATTCAGGAAATTGGGCTAAAGTGATAAGGAGACTTATAAGGAACATGTGACATCGACTTAGCAAAGTGAAGGGATATTTAGGAGACTAATCCAGGTCTCCATATGAGATGTAGGTGCCCTCCTGGGACTCCTCGAACTCAATAATTTCAAGAATCATATCATCACACTTCTCAACATTCGTATCAACATCAGGTTGAACGGTGAAGTATGACTTAATATTATTTCCCTGGGTCTTATTTGGTTTCCCAGTGGATTGTATGTAAAGGTCTACCACATGCTTCGAGATGCGATAGTTGCATGACTAATGGCCAGTGCATCCATACATAAACTAGGATTATACAAGGTTTGCAGCATTACTGCTGGAAGCCCCTGACCATTTACCTTTACTTTTCCACTATGAATTGCCTCTTCCCCTATTTGATTTGTCATTCTTCCACTTATCCCTTTTATTTCGTTTGCCCTTTCTGCGGCCATGGCTATCGCTAGCCTGCTGAGCATTTGCATGTGCTTCGAGCATTGCAAGACTCCCATAGGAGGTACGTGATGATTCTTCACCAGGAGTTCATCATGCTTTTCTGCTTCTAGCAAAAATGCATATAAGCTCGAAGTACTTCCGGTACTTGGCGGCAATACTATTACGGCAGTATCCTCATATTGGGGTGGAATGTGCACAATATCTTGTCGATCTTTTTAGCATTAGTAACTTTCTGATTACATAATGTTAGATCAATGACAAGCTTATGTGTGACAAAAATTATATGCTGCTATAGTCTTTACAATCCTGAAAGCGCGGGAGGATCCATTTGCACTGTGCTTCTGGCAACAGGACGAATCTTTGCTAGGTATATATTTTTTTTTCTAGGAAATCCAAAAATACCAGCTAGTCATCTTCTATTAATTATTCAGCTTTCAAGACCATATGAAGATGGTGCCTCAGGAGGTGCAAAGCCGTACATCTGGCTGCTTCGGGAAGAGCAGGGGTACCAGCTTCAGGCTGAAAAAACAGTAGCTCCAAAAAATTGAGCTATCAGATTAATCTTAGTATTCATTGCCCGGGTAATGTAATTATTGCCATTCAGGGCAAGCTTGATAGGTTCCCTTTTTGCGATGTCCAATATATCATATTTCTATTTATGCAAAACGACTTTTACTACTGGTAAAATCATTATATTGCATGCTCACTATTTAATCAGTAAAGCTTGGTCTATATCTATTCAGTACATAATTATCTAAAATTTCTCAGAATTTTCTTAGCAATTTTCATAGTTTTCTGCTAATTATTAAGCAATTTTCAGAATTACTGAATAATAGGGAAAAATATGACCAACATGTATAATTATGAAAACATGATGAGAAAATTAATACAGAGACATGCCACTGAACAATGGGTCACATATAATTTTCTAGCATTTTCTGTTAATTACTAAGTAATTTTCAGAATTACTTATATAGCAGAAAATAAATTCCATCACATATTAAACATGGCATAAAGCTAGAAAATAAACCTAGAGGATGGAACTTCCAATGTGTGCTAAATATCAAATTTATCAAAATTTTACGGAAGCCCATATACTTAGAAATTCATTTTCTAGAATTTATGATCAATTTTTTCAATTTCAAAAACAAACATTGAATCGTCGCCCATCCCATCGCTTGATCGCTGGCATAAATGGCCCGTGAAGGTCACATGGCCCGCACGGCCTACACGGCCATAAGGCCTATAAGCCCACACGATTGGCCGGGTAATCAATGGGTGGCTAGGGTTAAAGAAATCCCTAGCCGCCGCTTGCCGTTTCCACGCGCGTACTGCCGCCGCAAGAGCCGACGCACGAGCTGTCTATGCTGCGGTCGTCGGGGCCGCGTCGGGCGCATCGCCGGGCCTCATCGGGCACATCACCGGGGCCGAACGGTGCGCTGCCGGTGCCGCGGTCTCGGTCTACGGCGGTTTCAGAGACAAGCACAGCGACCACCGTCGTTGCGTGCGCTTCGGGCGACACCGCCGATCACCTCCAAGGCGTGAGCCGTCAGGGCATCGTTGCCTCCAGAGCGGCCACCGAGGGCGCTACTAGCACCGCCGTCACAGAGTACGGGCACAACCGCCGAGGCGATCTATTGCCGATTTCTCTGCGCTCCTCGGGTGGACGCTGTCCTGCCGAGGCGGGCGTCGCGGTTACTCGTGCTCACGCCGTCGGGCAAACTCTTGGCGCTTGCCGTCGCGAAACGAGCACGCTGGATAGCTCGTAGGCGCGCCACCACGGGAACGCGCTCACCGTTGAAGACGAAGTGACGCCGTCACGCAGGCGCGGGAGCGTCGCCATGCGAGCGCACTTGCTTTCTAGTGTGGCAGCCAAAGGCGCCAATGGCATGTTCTTCGGGACACATGAAGACGATGAGATGCTGACACCCTTCGGGCGCCGCCGCGAAGGGGCGCGCTGGTACTGCCGCGGCTACCGGCGCATAGAAGTCGAAACCAGGGGCGCACTGGGCGTTGTGAAGCCGAATAGTCACGATGGCGGACACGTTCTTCAGGATGTGAGGTCAGGGAAGCCAAAAACCGCATGGAGCCACTGGTTTCGCGTTGATTAGATTAGATGAGCATATTTTTTTTCATCTAACTAGTAATCTTGAAGTTAGTAAAAACAATCTGCAGGATTTGTTTGTATATTCATCTGTGATCAACCGCGCGTGGATTTAACTTACGTAGGGCTTGACGTAGGATGATCGCGTGTAGCAGGATGAATTCGACGCAGTGTCGATTGTCGCAGGCAGACGATCACAATCAGCCTCGGTAGAGCGTCGTGCTGATAACGTGTTGTAAAACGTAATCGTTCACCCACGATCAATCAACAGCACACCAACAGGATCACACGAACAGGAGAAAGGAGCACACATAATATAGGGGTGGAACTCTCTCGCTTTATTAGATTGATCTCTTGTACAAAGGAGGTGCCCAATATATAGTAGAAGGTAGCAAGAGATAGATTCGGATTCGCCCACACATAGAGATAGAGCCCAACCGAATACGGTTAAGAATATCTTATCTCATAACACAAACTAGTGCTCAGTGACTACTAGTAGATCGAAGGATTGCATAAGCTTTTGTTTGGCATTTGCAATGACTTTTAGAAAGCGTTTATTTATTTTTTGAACATCACAATTAGTTGAATGAATATTTTTTAAGCAATAACAATAAAATCTTACCAGAATTAGTAAAGATTCCCCTAACTAAATATGTTTCACACAATGCAGCACAAGAAACCACAAATTGACCCTAAGGTTGACCTAAGGCTAACTGACTGTGTTTCTTACTTCTAGAGTTTTGTATTCATTAAAAAATACCTAGGGTTTTGTGATTTAGTATTAAATAGGCTAAAAATGTACACTTTGAAATCTTTCATATTCAAATCAAGTATAGTGTAGATTCTCCACCCATATAGAGTGGTCTTTATCGTAGATGTCTGATCTGTGGAGGGCTTGGAGGTATGGTTGATTTTTGTGAACTTTTAGTTATTTTAATTTTTTTTAATAATAAATAGGATTTTACAAACATTTGGTAACTATCTACATGTTCAGGTGCTGTTCAATTTTCGAATTCTTTATTGAATTTTGATTATTTCAGAATAGTATTTTTATCATTTAATTTATTTCACGTTCTTTATAATTTACTGTTTTCTATTTGTAAATATTAATAGGTATTTTAATAGATAGTTATGTATACCCTATTCCAAACCATATTTTTCTAAAGAAAAGGAGAAGCCAATATGAACACAGAAAAACCAGGTAGCAATGTACCGTTCCTCCACTGTACCATGGCATCGTATTTCACTAATTGATAGCGTCTCTCGCTTGAATATTCAAGTGTGGGATCTTTATAGTCTACACCATTTGACACGCTCAACGCATTCCGTATCGATCCCTAAATTCCCCATCACATTTCTCTACCTTTGGTACTGAGGGTTTGTTTGATCTTTACGACTTGTCGTGGTTTGATAACTTGATCAGTAAAGTAAGGCCAACGATCCGGTTGAATGGGAAGCCTGCTTCTCACAACATTTACTCGTCGTGGTGGTCTTGATCCTCTTCAAACGATGTGAAGCTAACCAGCTGCGAAAAATCGACGTACACATCACAAAATTTGCTTGGAAACAATCGTGATCCTCGTCTATTTGACCACCGAGAAGTAGACGTAAAGAACGTGTACACCAACGAGGTGCACAAGTACTAAAGGGGTACACTTAGCTCCTCTCTCAAACTAAAATGTATAGTTTTCTGATACTTATGTCAAATAGGTGTAGTTTTGTGAAATTTACTCCTATAATATTTATGATTCCCATGCTACTCTCTTCCAGGCCCCTGTTATCCAGCTACTGCTAGGACAAGTCGGATTGGTTTCATGTGATCAAATGCTTTCGATCTGGAGATATGTTGTTGTTGGCGCGGTGGTTGCTGCTGCTGTGCTTACACCCTCGACGGATCCGCTGACTCAGATGCTCTTGGGGGTCCACTGCTTGGTCTGTACATGGGTGGTCCATGGATGGTCAAGCTGACTGGTCGATAATTGCTCCACGTATTTCAGTGATTGAATGTTGCATGAGTGTATTAGCCTCATAGTCACGGTGTTGGCGTAGAAAACTTGAAGTAGGGTTTCTGACAACAACACACCAGATGAACACCTGGTTCAGAGCGTGCCAGTCGATTTGATCTGCAATCGACAAGGTAAATATATGAAATTCACTCAAAGCCGATCGTGACGATCAATCGGCTTAGATTTAATCAGCTTAAAGCCGATTAAGGTCAAGGTAACAGGGTATGTCTAATTAGCCGATTAAGGCTAATCAGAGGATAAAGGTAGATCGATTCTGAAGAAGGCGATGCGCAACAAAATCAGAATAAATCAAACGTGGGGTGTAATTTGAAAAAGATCAACAATCGGCGATGCGCAACTTTATTGATCGAAATCGAATTACAAATGCTAAATTACAAGAACTACTCCTAATCGACAGGAAAAAGTAAAAATAGGTTCAAGAACAAAAATTTTGCCCTTAGCTAGCTCGTGGGTTCTTGATGATCAATATGATCCTAAATGACTTCCCACATGTCATAGCTAGCTAGAACACAAGTCAAGAACACCAAAACCTGATCTTCCAAGAATCATCCTCTCAAGAACAAAAATCGGTTTCTTGCAAAGAAGAACACAAGATTTGCCTAGACGATTAGGATATGGTCTGAAGAAGACTCATCCATCAATCGTACATCCTCAGCACAAGATCCACAAGCATTTAGAAGGAGGGGAGGAAAATTCGAATGTTCAAGAAGTAAATTGTAAGAATGTAAATTACAGAATTTAAAGACTGAATTTAAAGCATAATGTAAATGAGGAAAGTAAATTCAGAATTGAGAGGAATAAATTAAACTTTTACTTCTGGAAGGGAGGTTTACAATGCCTCACAACAAAGTGGGCAAAGCTCAAAGGAGCACAACAACCTCTAAAACCTTCAAGATGAGGAGGGCTACCCCTACTCCTCTATTTATACTACTCTTGGGCCACCTACCACCCTTGGATGAGCTTCTAAACCCTAGAGCACTCATCAAGGGCTAGGATTAATCCACTCAACCAGCCATGCAAAGGCTCACCCAAAACTCACACATATAATGGGTTTTCTTCCACGGTTTTCAAAGCACACTAACTAGACCCGCTAACCTATCAATTTGACCAAGATCCAATGGCCCTCATTGATCCATGCAGTGCCTAGCTAGCATCTCGTCATTCCTTGTCTTCACGGCTTGCCACGACTCCGTCTCCGATCATCTTCCGGCGATCCCCGATCGTTAGAACCTCCGACGTACCTCGCCTAGTCCCGATCATCCTTCGCCTCACCATGATCAAGCTTCGTCGACCTGCAACCATCAAAAATAAGGAAACACATCACATAGCAATGTCCAACAAAGATATGCAATAATCATCGAAAATCACATTTTAATATGCAATTCGCTCATGAAGTCGGCACTACCGCCTACACCAGGCCGGTAGTGCCGCTCGGCCGGCACTACCGCCCCAGCATGGCTGGTAGTGCTGCTCCCCTGAAGAACCAGCGAACACCTCTCTCTGAAAAATAACTAACGCCCCCTCGGCCGGTAGTACCGCCCCCTGGCCGACAGTACCGCCCTACTGAGGCCGATAGTGCCGCTCTTGGCAGTCAAAATCCAAATTTCATCATTTTGAAAATCCAATTCAAATCAAAATCAAATTCAAGCTCAACATGCTAAAACACAGTCAATTACTCATCACCATCAAGGATAGACCTCCACATGGTCTTTCAAGTAGATTTTTTGAAGTTCACAAGTTTGAACTTATTGTAAGCATTTTATGTTCTACAATGTCTGCATTGCTATTTGTTGCTTCTAAGAGATGCCTGCAAGATCTTATGTTATATACATGGTCTGATCATCTGATGTACTTACTGTGCCAGCACTTAACCTTTATCTGAGCTTGTCTGTTTCTTTTATGAACAAGTATAACTAGAACTAGTACTTTTGATCACTAATGGCACCACTGCTGCTATGTTGGAATAATTCTTTTTTTTTCACTCTTAAAATTGTATCCTTTCAACTGCATCAATTTCTGTATTTTTATACTCCACATTCTTAAACCTATTGCAGTTGGCATGGTTAGATGGTATGGAGTATATGGTGAACTGAGAAGTTACAGTCTAGAGATGATTAGTTTAGTGTAATGTCGAGTTGATATCACTTAAGTCTTGTAACAGTAACATGATATTTCTTCTATAGGATGATTTCTTCTGTAGGATGATTATCAGCCACACATAAGCATACACACTACTGGTAACCAGCCACCCATATTTCTTCTGTAGGATGATTTCAATAAATTATTGATTTAGGTTTTGTTTTATTTGAAGTAAGCAATGTGCTCAGTAAATCTTAATGATTGTGTCCTTTTGTGTTCAACCCAGTTGCTGTTTGTGTTGAATTCATACGGTTGGTTAATCAATACTATATGTTTGCTTTATATGGTATCTGTTTTTGCGCGTTATCCAACAAAGATTATTCGATACCGTTTCAATTCTACTACTTATTCGATTCAAATCCACGACCGATATTATTCGCGCCGTATTCGTTTCCGGTACTATCCGAATCCGATTCCAAATCCGACAAAAAATATGGTTTAGGATATGAAAAGAGCGATATCCGACCGAATCCGATCCGATTGCACCCCTATGGGTGAGTACATAAAGCACTCAACAAGTTATGTACAGAATGCAATTCTAATATAACTATATGCAAGGCTTAGTCCAAATGAATGGCTGATATGATTATTTTGTAGTAAAAAGACATTTAGAACTGAATACAATAGATAGATTAAACGATAGTAAACCAAATAACATTAATAAGTACCTTTCAGTTAATTCTCAATAGTAAACTTGGCACACGGCCCTTAACCATATTCCAAACTTTCAATGGCACACAACCTCCATTCCCAAATTTTATTCTTTACAAAATCTAACCCTTGACTAAAATTCCCGAGCATTGTCCATAACTGGAGACACGTCTATCCGAATATATTGACACTTTGTAGAGGTTATACACTTTACCCACAAAACATGACCACCTCTTGATGCCAAGCTATTTACACACTTCCTTATTTGGTTGCGGCAAAGAGATCACGACAAAACCTTTCAGAGACTCTGTCTTAACACTGACCTTCCTGATAAATTTGAACTCGCTATTCCTTCCCTCACACAAAGCAGAAGAATAGGACGTACGTATCGTTGGACAGATATGAGGCCACTACACACACATATTCCCCATAACCGCACACCCAGTTTGGTTATCCTCCCAAGGCATCAAATATTAAGACTCGATAACTTACTTAGTTAGGTCCATCCCATTCCAGACTTGTGGTTGCATGATTAGCCTAGTTCAATGGCTTGCAAAGTTATGTTCTTAATTGACCGAGGCAAGACTTCCAACAATTCACTCGTAGGAACCACCTCACATTCACTCATATATCAACATGCTAACCAAATGCCACTTAGGCCCACCATGACTCACAGCCCCTTGCCACTTGCCCCAATCTAAATTATTTACCACCCTAGTTGATTATCATGCAACACATGCCATCAATAACTCAACATCATTGTGTGACAACACATGACACACCCTTTCATCAACATGTTTCATATTCCATTAGTCAAATTGAATTTGAACTTTCCAAATGATACCAATAACCTGTTGCATGGCTAAGAACACTATTCATGATCTAGCCAACCCATGCCGGTATCTATTAGTAACTAACTAATAATGAACTATCCTAGGGTGACAAATAATCTTGGCATACAAATGACAAGGTAGGTATAATAAAATTGGGTAGGATAGCTAATCCCAAATTATTTGAACTCAATTCTAAGCATAAAATATCATGCAGTAATTTAAAACAATACAATATTTGCAAAATTGGGTTCAACATGATCGTGTTCTTGTTTTGGACCTTACTCTTGAGTCGACGATTCACCTTTGAACGCTCCGGGCACTTTGACTTCTATGTAAATCGAGATGAAAACAACAAATAAATATAAATTAGAGAGCAAACAAACTTCAAAAATCAAATAAAATTCAACATTAAATAGATCTCAATTTTATAAATTTTTAGAAATTTGAATCGCGTTAATCGGAGCTTATATGAGGAAGAACGGGCTATCGAATGATTGAAATAAAAGATAAATCCAGAAAAAGGAAAAATTGACTTATGACATCATGATGACATCAACGACCAAATTTTCAAATTGAAATAAAACTAAAAAATCCTCTCTAGCTGACACGTGGGCCCACAGTTCGTGGACCACATCCACAGAGCTAGATTGGTCCATCGTGGACTCAGCTCACGACGCTTCGGCCAACAACACGTGGGACCACCAAGACACTGATGCAACGTGATGACGTGGACCACACCAGCACACATGTCAGCAAGGCTCCCAACGTGGCACTAACATGCAGACTTCGTGGCACCATGCGTCGCCCATCGAAGCGTGACACATCAGCGATGGCGACACCACGACCTAGGTTCACCACTAGTGACCAACGAGAGTAGCTCTGGCGAGATCTCGACCCCGCAAATTTGGTGACATGCTCGGGTTGGCCAATGGTGAGCCCATTCAACAACGACGATGGCTTGAAGCCCTTGGCACGGTGGTGCTTCGGTGGCTCCCTAGCCAATCAAGCGCGCGCACAAGGTGCGATAGGCGATGGTGATCCTCACGGTGTAGAAGGTGACCTGGTTAGTCCCTCAATAGTGGTGAATCGGTGAAATCTTGCACACGGCGGCGCACAAACCAAAACTCAAATCCCAACAAGATGAGAGCACCAACGACGAAATTGATCTAGGGTTTCTGTTGGTGATGCTCTTGCGGTCTGGACGCGTGCCTTAAATATTCTCAGGAGCTTGAGTTATGTGGCCGAGATGGCAGCGCGACGAGGTATCCAAATCAGAGACAATGAATAAGAGGTTGACACGTGGCAAGGTCCAACGGTTCATGTGGGCGTGGGCTAACGGGCTGCACAGCGCTAGGGTTCGACGGAATGGGCCATGAGAAAGAAATGGGCTGAGCTCCAATGGGTTCTAGCCAAATAACCGAATTCGATTTTCCAGATTTTTCAATTTTAAATAATTCCCAGAAATAACTTAAATTAAAAAACATAGAAAAAATATCAGAAAAATACTAAAAAATACTTTGAAACATTTGGAACTCAAATATAATATTTTTGAAAAAAATTATATAAACTTTACACATAATTAAATATTATTTGCTCTAGTCCTAATTCAAAAATATCATTTAAAATCCTAATAAATTGCAGAAACTTCCTAAAATTCCCAAAAATCGTAAATATCAATACAGATTGAGTAAAAGCAAAAAATTGGGATGTTACAAACCTCTCCCCTTAAAAGAATCTCGACCTCGAGATTCTGGTCTAACTAAAGAATAGGTTAGGAAACTCTGACTTCATATCTTCCTCACACTCCCATGTAGCTTCGCTTTCTGAATGATTACCCCACTACGCTCTACAGAAGTGAACTGACTTGCTTCTGGTCTTGTGATCAGCAACATCCAAAATCTGAATTATGTTGCTCCTTATAAGTCAAATCTTCTTGTAACTCAATTGACTCAAACGGTGTCTGCTATGTTGGCACTCGAAGACACTTCTTAAGTTGAGAAACTTGAAATACATCATGCACACTGAAGGACCGAGATGGCGATTAGAGAGGGGTGAATGACCCCAAATAAAATTTTCTCTCACTCAAAATGATCCAAAACAAGACCACAGACAAATCTATCAAGAAGAGCAAGTGAGAAGGAGCAAGTTGCTCTACAAGCCCGGTATGACCGGGGTAAGCCCGGTAGCACAAGGGTCCGATATGACCGCTGAGTCTCCGGTATGACCGGAGTCCGGTAGGACCGGATAGTGGGCGGTATGATCGGGCTCAAGAACAGCAGGAAGAACAGAGCATACATGGGCTAGGAATGACTCCCACACACAACCATACATGGGCTAACCCGGAATCCAACAAGCATACTAGGTTTTCTTGCACGCTTTTCAAAGCACACTAACTAGCCCCGCTACTCTATCACCTAGACCGCGATCCAACGTCCCTCTTTTATTTGAGCAGCTCCGAGCTAGCATCTCATCCATTCCTTGTCTTCTCGGTTCGCAGCGACTCCGTCTATGATCATCTTCCAGCGATCCTCGACCATCTGGACCTCCGGCGCTCCTCGCTTAGTCCCGGTCATCCTCTGCCTCACCATGATCAAGCAACGTCATCCTACAACCATCAAAAATAAGGAAACCCCATCACATAGCAATGTCAAACAGAGATATGCAATAACAATCAAAAATCATATTTTAATATCCAACTTCGCTCATGAGGGCCGGTGTTACTGCCCCCGAGCCGGTAGCACCGTCGGCCGGTGCTAACCCCTCCAGGCCGGTAGCACTGCCCAGAGAAAATGCTCTTTGGAAAATACACACCGGCCTGAGGCCGATGCTACTGCACCCATGCCGGCAGTACCGCCGGTGCGACCACCAGTGCTAGACATTTTCCCAATTGCTTCAAATTTCGAATTAAACTTCAAATCCCCTCAAACTCAAACACTACTAGCTTAAACAATGTCAATAACTCATCACACACATGGGTATACCTCCACATGGTCTTTCAACCTCCCTCTTCATGAGTATATTGACAAACCCCAAAAGGCATAAAATTTTGAGTTTGAAAAGAAGGAAGAAAAAGCAATTTGATTGCAAAACCATACTTAGTCCAAAGAGACGAAAATGAGACCATAACCATGTTGGCAAGAAAGATTTTAGAGCAAAACTGAAGAAAGAGCAAGTTTTCCACAAAAGCTCTATAAAGCCCAAAGAGCTAAGTAAATGCTTATGATCCTTAAAATTAGCAATTTTCACTAAGATCATAAAAGCCAAGATGCATACACATTTTTATCTTTTTAATGATGCCTTTTCTACAATTTCTCCCCCTTTTGGCATTATAGGCATCAAGATGGCAAATTCTCTCATTTTTCACATGTATGCATGAAATGCATCCTAAAGAGCTTTGAAGATTATCCAAGTGACCATGTAGACAAAGAATGACACCAAGCTACTCAAGTTTAGATTATGATAAAGAAAGACATGTTAAGTGCAAATGTCAATTTTGCTAGCAATTACAAATAAGACTATGTCATTTTTGCATGATTTAACAATTGCAACACTTAGCATAGTTTCTAAACTAGAGACAAAGCCATACAATGGATCAAACGGAAAACCTAGAGTTCAACCTACTCAACACTTTGAGAAAGTTAGAAGTGCATACAAGGTCCTTCAAGCTCACTTATTTTTTTATTTGCATTTTCAAGTGTGATTGACTCAAGCCATAGTCGTCCATCTCAAGGAGAGCTCTTAAGAGAATGGTCTTGGTCATACACAATACATTCCAAGTTCATCCTAAGTGCAATGGGAGGCAGTCTTGTGAATGTTAGGTGTTGAGATCAATTTGCATGAAAAGAGTCAATTTTTGTTTTCATTTTAACACATAGATTTATGAGCATGTGAAGGACTCGAGTATGAATCTACCTAGCTTCACCCAAGTTGCTTTAGTGGACTCTAGTAGAAATCCAAAATTTCACAAATAATGGCATATGCACCTAGAGAGGAAACATAGCAAGTAAAAGCAACATGTTTCATCAAGTTTTCATTTAAAGCATTAATTTTCAAATTTTAACAAGCTTAGCAAGATGAATCAAAATGATCTTGGACATATCTAAGCTAGCATTTTTCTTCATAAAAGTAGCAGGGTGCATAGCATGAATAGAAGTTCATTTGCATAATAGATAAAGCTCATAAAATAGAGAATGAAGTCTATATGAAATGCATGAAGCAGATTCTCAAACTCCCCCTCAACAAGTGAATCAATTTTAAGCATAAATCTGGTTCAAGTTGAGTTATTAGCAGAATTAAGCTCAAAGAAGGTCCAAATGAACTCAATTGAAACCAGAAATATAGAATGAGGAGGAGAAATCGAGAAATTGCAAACTGCGTGGCTATAGAGCATAACAAAGATAGTAGAGAACACTATAGCTTAGACTCGCTCTCATCTTCCCTAATGACTGACATGGGGAAGCTGACTCTAGATCCCAAGCTAGGGAGTGCACGCAGATCCGGTCTACCCAGGGGACCCAACACCTACTAGACTTATAAGACAGAGGGAACTCAACCTAGAGAGAAGAGAGAACAACTAATTGTGCATGATATTAACCTATAGCATGAGATGAGAGGTCCATGCAAAGCATGCCAGAAGTTCAAGTGAACTGAGCTCAAAACTCTAAAAATAAGGCTAATATAACCCAGAAGATGCAAAAGAAAGAAAATACTGGAAGAAAACATATATAATACATAATATACAAACTAGCTCCCCCTCATAATAAGCCGTAAGGGCTCATGACTCCAAGCTCACTCCTCAAGGCAATAAACCTGGAGCTATCCAAAGGCTTGGTAAATATATCGGCTAACTGGTGGTCACTCTCTACGAACTGAAGCACTATATCCCCTTTGTCCACATGGTCTCTAAGGAAGTGATATCTAATATCAATGTGTTTGGTCCTAAGTGCTGCACTAGGTTCTTAGCAATGCAAAAAGCAGAAGAGTTGTCACAGAAAAGTGAAACACTCTCTATCTTTAACTAAAGTCCCGCAAGGTCGATCTCATCCAGAGCACCTGACTACAGCAACTAGCTGCAGCGACATACTCGGCCTCAGCGGTGGATTGTGCAACTCCGGACTTCTTCCTAGATGACGAAGAAACAAGAGAAGTGCCAATAAATTAGCAAGTGTCAGAAGTGCTCTTTCTAACTATCCTACAGCTAGCAAAGTCTGCATCGGAAAAGGCTCTAAGGGACAGAAAAGAAGAAGAAGAGTACCAAATACCATAGTCAAGGGTAGCTCGAAGGTACCTGAAGATGTGCTTCACCGCTTGGCGGTGAGAGACGCGAGGAGAAGCTTGAAATAGAGCGCATAAACACACAACAAAGTGTATGTCCGGCCTCATAGCAATAAGGTACAGAAGAGAGCCGATCATGCTCTAGAACTCCTTCTGATCAACTGGCTCACCATCCTCATCAGACTCGAGGACAACAGTGGTGGCCATAGGAGTCATCACCGGCTTCTCGACAGACATGTCAAAGCACCTCAGGAGGTCTCGAGTGTACTTGCCTTGATGCAAGAAAGTGCCCTCCAGAGTCTGCTTGATGTGGAAGCCGAGAAAGTAGCTCAACTCGTCCATCATGCTCATCTCGAACTCTGTGCTCATCACATCTGAAAACTGAGACACAAGAGAGTGTGAAGAGCCACCAAAGATAATATCGTCCACATAAATCTGGACGAGGAGAAAAAGAACTTCCTGGTGTCAAATGAATAAAGTCTTTTCTACTATACCAATCTTAAAACCATGACTAAGAAGATAGGACTTAAGACTCTTATACCAAGCTCTAGGGGCCTACTTAAGTCCATATAAGGCTTTGAAAAGCTTGAAGACATGGTTTGGTATTTAGGGTTCTCGAATCCTGGAAGCTGCCTGACGTAGACCTCTTCCTCAATATACCCACTGAGGAATGCACTCTTGACATCCATTTGATAAAGCTTGAAACCCTTGGATGCCGAAAATGTAAGCAGGATTCTAATAGCCTCTAGTCTAGCTACAGGGGCAAATGTCTCCTTGAAGTCAAGACACTCAACCTGAGAAAAGTCCTGTGAAACTAGCCTATCCTTGTTTCTAATGACAACCCCATCCTCACTCAGCTTGATTTAGAACACCTACTTGGTTCCAATGACATTATAACTAAATGGGGGCTCGACAAGCTACCATACCTTGTTCCTCTCGAAGTTTTCAAGTTCCTCACGCATTGCATTAATCCATGACTCATCGGATAATGCATGAGAAACATCCTTCGGCTCAAAGGAGGTAAAAAAGGCAGAGTGGAGGCAAAAACTAGACAAACATGATTTTGAGCGTGTGACACTTTTAAACAGATCGCCAATGATTTGATTAGGTGGATGATTTCTCCAAATATGGCAGGGAGATTCAGAAGCAGAACTGGCCTCTACCTCATGCACAGAAGAGATAGAAACAGAGCCACTCGCTGATGGAGAGTCTGAAGGTAAGGGCTGCTCTCCCTAAGGTACAGAAATGGAAACAGGAGGCACCTTAGATGTAGAGGAAACTAGCTCAGATGGAACACCATCATCCTCATCCTCTACAAAGATGGTCTCAGAGAGAGAGGAAGAGCCTGAAATGTTAGGTCTAGTGTAACAACCCAACACCTCCAGTGCCCCGAGTGTCACCAAAATAAGAATAAATAACTACACAAGGTAGATCCATAGGACAAAGGTGTCCTCAAACATACTACACCACAAAACAACTCTAATAAATTTTCGAAATACAACTAAAGAATTTCGGCAGCACCTCCCCTAAAATAGTGGGCATCCACTCAATAAACAAGGTGGATAATAATCATACCAACACAAGCATAACAACTAATATCAATATTTAGCAACTAATAAGCTTAACTACATGATGAAGCTTACAATAACCAAAACCACAAATACAATATCACAAATATCCCACACTAAACACCAATGTGAAACTTTATTCCAAACTATTATTTGATCATGGCATGAGAGTGAGTGTGGGTGATGCTATTTCCCATCCCAACTTGGAGTCCTCAGAGTACCTAAAACCACACAAACAGCAAGCGTGAGTCCAAGACTCAACAAGTACATCGAAGAACATAAACATAGCTAAATAGCATAGATTGAGACGAATAATTGAACTACATAACTTACTTAAATTCAGCAAGTAGGCAAAGTGGTAATAACCTAATCATTTCCCAATTTCAACCCATTTATGAACTGTGATTGAGTTCACAACTCAATGTCTCAACCTTCTTCACATTATTCCTCAAACAATATTAATAATGCAATGCAATGCTGTATGCTTTTATGCTCATGCACATTTTCAGCATTTATACCGGTATACTGAGTGCACGCCCGTCAGCATACACCCTCTCATCCCCTTCCATCCCGTGGAGGGTGCCTACTCTACTGACTCGCTCCCATCCATCTTTGTGGATGGGACTACAAGGTAGGACTTTTGTGCTCACTACGTGTGAGCACAGAGGCCCACATCGACATGGGTCGCCTCTTCCATCATGAATGCACATATGAAATTGACAATGTTTATAAGCATAAAACATGAACATGAATATAAACATGAACGTCATCATATACTTACATTCATCACCTTATCATTTGCACCATCATAAACATAATCACCTGTAACAATTCATAATGCAATGCAGCAATTGCAATTAAATACTCACTTTTCATTTGCTATCCTTCATGCATCCTCATCATCACAAGTTTGGAATACATTCTCTTCCTGCATAATTCACGAAAACCACCCACGACAAATCCGGGACTTCCGGGTGTACTCAAGTCAAACCGGAACTTTTTGTCTCTATACCGGAACATCCGATCCAACCAGTTGGAACTCCCGACCCAAACGGTCGGAACTTCCGATTCTTCCAGAGAGGGACCACTTTGGGACTAATTTCTACCTACAACTTCCATTATAGGCATTAAGATAGCAATTACACCCCTTTTTGATCCTAAAAACTGCACTAAACTTCTCATATACATAATCCCTAGAAAACATACTTGTTCATCTAATCTACACACCAAAACACTCAAATCAATCGCAAACATCACCCGATGTACTTGCCTTTAACCGCGAGGAGTGGAGTGGCATGAGGATGAAGCAACTCCCGAAGATACAGCACCTGAAAATAACATTTGCATACTCATTTTTCAAAGACTATATAGTTCATAATAACATACAACACATCTACACCCAACCCCCAAAACAGCCCCAAAACCCAACAAATGGAATTCTGGACAGCAAGCACACAAATGAGCATATCTTCCCAATGGCTAAACCGAACTTTGAGTTTTTGTGCTCTAAATGACCACAAGAGGAAAACCTACAGTTACCCTACAGCCATTCATTCAGGAGCTGACTCTAAAACCCTCAAATTTCACTCTGAATCTCAGTCCAAATTTCTGAACTTTCAGCAAATTCTAATTTCAGGATAGCGAGCTTTCAAATAGCATAACTTTTGATTCTTGAATCCAAATCAAGCAAACAAGGATATTTTCTTAATCTACAGGAAATTTCCTAACTTTCTCTAGGCAAATATAAATTCTCAATCGACATACATCTAGTCTTAAACAACAGTTCAAACTTTCAGCTACCAACACACGCAGATTCAGGACAGCCAACACTAAAATGACTATAACTTTTAAACCGCTAAACTAAAATTAGTGTTATTGAGCTCTAATGAAACTTAAGACGAAGCTCTACAACTTTTGCAACAACCAACCCCTTTGGAACTGCACAAAATGACCCCAATTCTCGATCTGAACCTCGAATCAGCAAAATGCCCAATCTTTGAATTTTCAGCAAAGAGGCTGTTCTGGACAGCGCATTCAACAGGGCATAACTAATGTTATACAGCTCCAAATCATGCAAATGAAGACATTTTAAGTATATACAGTAAATTTACCATCTTTTCTAAGTATTGAAAAATTCCAACTCGGCCTCTAACTTGGCTTAATCAACAGATTACTATAACCGCTTCGACTGTCAGCAGATCCAGTGCAGTCTGCGGTAAAACGAGCATAACTTTCAAACGGCTGAACCAAATTGAGAGTTCTTGGTCTCTATTGAATCGCAAGAAAGAGATCTACAACTTTCTCGTTAGTCTTACCCTCAGAGAATGCCTCTAAAAACCGCAAAATCGAACCTAACAGATGGATAAAATCTACCCAAAAACAGAACAATCCCTCTCAACTCAAATCCTCAATTAATCCTTCCTCAAACTCAAGACCCCTAGCAAGGAAATTCCACCACCCAACAAGCAGGACCAAAACCCTAGGATTTAACTCAAGATCTTACCTCCATTTCAATTTGGGTGGAAACCAAGAGGGAGGAGGAGGAGCAGCTCGGGCTAGGGGAGCACCAAGGGGAGGCGCCCATGGAGGAGAGCTCTAAGGGGAGGAAGCCATGACGGGAGGAGGAGCCAGGAAATGGAGGAGAAATAGAGTGGGGTGGGGGAGGAGAGAAAAAATCGGGTGAGGGAGGGAGGAGCCAGGAAAAACTCCCACATAGAAAAAATTGACTCTGCAGATCACAGGAAAGTCCACCAAATACACGCACGGAGAATTCCAAGACTTGGAGAAGAATCTGACATATTACATTCTCCCCCTTAAAGGAATTTGACCCCGAATTCCCAAAACGCTGACTAAACAAAAAGGAGAGAACACTGAATTTGAATCACACCGCATACCTGGTAGGAACAACTCCGGAAATTTCTCACGAAGGTGATGCTCCAAATCCCAAATCACTTTTCCCTCAGACTAAGCTATCTTATCATGACTTCACATTCATTCCATTTTCTACTTAAATTTTTTTCTCGGGAGAACATGGTTTCAAACTCTAAACTCAACTCTAAATTCCCTCTTTAACTTCAATCTAATCTATCCTCTTGACCTTTTTTACCACAATCCATCTTATTCATGACAACAATAATAATACAAGGCTTTTCATTCTAACATGCCTCTAAACCATAACTCAACTAGTCACGCATACCATCTGATTAAACATCTCGGGTTCCAAACTTGAACCCCCAAGAACCTATAACATGAATCCCCATATCTCCCAAATAATTGACCTTTTCAACGTAAGGACCATAACCAACCAATGCCATCAAAGGAAATAGCCCACTCGGGCATAATTTCCTTTCCAACCGTAAACCACGATATATAAAATTGTATTCTATCCTCTCCCAGGCATATCTCACACCTAGGGACAACTAACTAAGATAAATGTTTACAACAGAACATTTTACTTCAAATTGCCGTCACCTTCACTATACCCAACGCGCTAAAATTCACCTTGGAGAGAACTCGACAAATCCCAAAGATCACTCATTTTCATTTTCGTTGCCCAAGCCAAATTATAAAGAAAACCCAATTCTCTTACATCACATAAACCACTTTTATCATTTTCAAATCAATACCATAAAATTTCCATGGGGGAGAACTCAAATTAAAAGAGAAACTCCACACAAATCTTTGACAGGAGCCCTCATATTTAACCAAAAATAAATCAGCCCACTCTCACCAAAGCAAAACCTCTCACGTTTAAACAAAACCAACACTTTGGAGAGAAAACCGATTCTCAAGTCAAACATCTATACACACAACCACCCTCTAAGAGAAAGGGAACTTATTCCCAACAGAAACCACTTCACCATCAAAATCACTTATGAAATATTCACAAATAGCACACCTTTTACATAAATCCAACTCTAGTTGGAAAAGAGACACTAATACCTCCCAAACAAGAACTTCCAAATCATTAACTTGAATTTGGCCATTTCCTTTAACTCATAAACCAAAGATAACTCGTTTGTACGTTAAATAGCGTAATCCAGATACACCCCCTTCGAGGGTAAATTTCCACAACCATAATCTATGCTAAACATTCAGCAAGGACACTTGAATTGCATTATTCTACAGAATAACATTTTCAAAATCCATGAACATATTACTTCATGGTTAATCCTTTTGTCGTCCCCATTTTCAAGCCTCAAAGTTAATCCCATCTTTGGCTATATTCACACTAATTTAGGGAAGCTCTAATACGCAAGAAAGAGAATGCCTTCGAAAAAGCACTCAACCAACAAATCATACGGACAAACCAATCCATATATATATTTACTTAAACATGAGTTCACTTTGCATCCCACAATTTCTAGTATTCCCATACGCTCATCGCTAAAGGTTTGATATAATTTACATAACCCAATCTTTTTTTTACCACCTTCTCCACTAAATATAACCACAACTGGTCCTATTATCATCAGACATTGCATCAATATTTTCTTCTGGTCTACACCCCATACTTGGCTATCAATCATACAACTTCCTATTCTGAGTTTAGAACCATTGTTTTCAACAAAACTTTCAGTACCCATCATATAGAGTTCATACTTTTTAATTTTCTTGATCTAATGCGATCATTCAACTAAGGATAAAACTATACGTGAGTCAACCATTCTATATGTCCTCATTCCTTGATTATAACCTGCTTAAGTCATTCTATCGACTCACACTATTAAATGGTCCATCATCAACATAGACCAACCACTTCTAATACCTTACACCATCTCCTTTTTATAGAAGTTCATCAAACCGATCCTTCCAAACCCTCTTAATCGTGATCAGTGCTAACCTTACAGGAACATGATTCCATTCTTCCAATTAATTCCATGGTTCGTAACTACATACATAAAACTCTACTCAACCTCCACTTATGGACCACCTCTCAACTCAATTAAATTCCTTTATCAACACATTATATTAGATTGAAATTAATCAACCATCACATCCACTTTAAACCAATCGGTAGTTTGCCTCATCGCGAGATTCTAACTATGCATCAATGCTTCACCTTTTAATCTCTCGTCGATCACCTACCCTTGGTAAAGGTCATGATTTATCGGTGTGACCGGTTGAGCCGCCACCGGAGGACTAAGGACCTCCCGTGGGGTAGAGTGCTTGTCCTTTATGTCATAGGTCGGAGAGCTAGGGGAGTAGATTATTTGATTTTGTCTTCTTGGGTTTAAGACAAAGAAGAAGAGTTTAGGGTTGCATCTCTTTTGGTTGCTATTTCAGCTTTGGCGCCCGGTTTTGTTGGTTGGCGTTGGTTGCTTTGCGAAGAAAGTTATCGATTTATTATTATGTTTGTCATCCTCCAAGTTTAGAAGAGTTATTGTTGTTTTGTGCCAGACTTAGTTGTGAGGACTGAAGTTTTTTGACTTTGTAAAAAAAAAGGGGGCTATTTGATCTCGCCGTTTTCCTTTTTGGGTGATCGTCTTTGTAACTCTCTTCCTTCATGGAAATTTGGAGTTTGGCATTTAATTTGGAGAACTTATGCATGACCAGGATTGGGTTATGTTATTTCGTAAAATTTGAGTGTCGAGCCCCTTTGTGATTTATGGATTGGTTTTTCTGGAAAGAAAAAAATTAACTCTGCAGATCACAGGAAAGTCCACCAAATGCACGCACGGAGAATTCCAAGACTTGGAGAAGAATCTGACACATTACATTAATTCCAAGACTTGGAGAAGAATCTGACACATTACATCTAGCTCCTAGGCTAGCCTCATGAAATGTCAGGTTTAGGGCAATTTTTACACTATGCGCTAGTGTGAGCATGAAGAAAACTAGCATCTACAGAAATAGCATCAATAGAATAAGTGCTAGCAATCTTCGACATAAGACTCTCCAACACAGAAACCATACAGGAGCTTCACCTTCTGCCAAATCAGGAAGCCCTGGGCAGTGATGTATGACTCCATTCTCGACTTCCAGAAGGCAAAATCAACTCCAGAAAAGATAGGAGGCTTGGTGGAATATTTGTCTGTCGCCAGGGCTCTTGAGACCGATCAAGGTCTATGGAAGAGCAAAACCATCTCTGATACCAATTGAAGGACCGACATGGAGATCAGAGGGGGTGAATGATCCCAAATAAAATTTTCCCCCACTCAAAATGATACAAATAAGCCCACAAACAAATCTATCAAGAGGAGCAAGTGAGAAGGAGCAAGTTGCTCTGCAAACCCGGTATGACCGGGGTAAGCCCGGTAGCATCGAGGTCCGGTATGACCGCAGAGTCTCCGGTATGATCGGAGTCTGGTATGACTGGACAGTGGGCGGTATGACCGGGCTCAAGAACAGCATGAAGACTTGAGACAAAAATAGCACAGACTCAAAAGATAATTTGAGGAATCTTTTGTTCGGTTGGACAAATACTCACAAAACTTGGTAGATGTGATCCTAAGGATGTCAGGAACTTATTCCAACCTTCAATTGCAAGGATTGACATCAAAGTTCTGACCTTTTTCACTTTGAAATATAGAACACACCAAGTTTGAGCAAAACTCAAGAACTTGATCTTGGACTTGCTCGTGGGGTTTTGATGATCAAGATGATCTTGGATAACCTCCCACACGTCACAACAAGCAAGTACGCAAGTCAAAACCCCTCAAAACATGATCTAGAAGAATGATTCACTCAAGAACACAAGATCGGTGTCTTGTAAGAAAAACTCACGGATTGCTGAGAAGATTGAGGTAAGATAGGAAGGAGATTCATCAATCAACATCCTTGGCACAAGAATCAAAAGCATGTAGAAGGAGAGGAGGCAAATCCAAATTACATGATAGTAAATTGCAAGAATGTAAGTGCAGAATTTAAATATTGAATTTAAATGCGTAAAATAAATTCAAGAATAAGAGAAAATGATTTGCATTTCTGGAAGAGAGGTTTACAAAGCCTCACAACAAGGTGGGCACAAAACTCAAAGGAGCCAAAACCTCTAAAACCTTCAAGAGGAGGAAAGTTACCCCTCCCCCTCTATTTATACTACCCTTGAGTCACCCTCCACCCTTGGATGATTCCTTCTACCCTAAGGATCAGATCAAGGGCTAGGAATGACTCCCACACAGAGCCATACATGGGCTAACCCGAAACCCAACAAGTATACCGGGTTTTCTTGCACACTTTTCAAACCCTCCTTGATCCGAGCAGCTCCTAGCTAGCATCTCATCCATTCCTTGTATTCTCGGTTCATAGTGACTCTATCTTCTGGTGATCCTCGACCATCTGGACCTCTGGCGCTCTTCGCCTAGTAACGGTCATCCTCCGCCTCACCATGATCAAGCACCGTCGTCCTGCAACTATCGAAAACAAGGAAACCCATCACATAGCAATGTCCAACAAAGGTATGCAATAATCATCCAAAATCACATTTTAATATCCAACTTCGCTCATGAGGGCCGGTTCTACCGCCCCTAGGCCGGTAGCACCACCCAGAGAAAACGCTCTCTGGGAAAATCGCACTGGCCTGAGGCCGATGCTACCTCACCCCGGCCGGTGCAACCGAACACCGATCGGTGCGACCACCAGTGCTGGACATTTTTCCCAATTGCTTCAAATTTTGAATTAAACTTCAAATCTCCCTCAAACTTAAACACTACTACCTTATACAATGTCAATAACTCAGCACAAACATGGGTAGACCTCCACATGGTCTTTCACACACCTACCAATGACTGAGGCAACTCCAACTAATAGACAACTTCTCCTCTACGACTTAAGATTTTAAAGGGACCAATGTATCTTAGTGCAAGATTTTCTTTAGTGTGAAACCTTTTAAATCCTTTAAGAGGGGTAACTTTGAGATACATAAAATCTTCTGGCTCAAAACTCAACTCTCGTTGTCAATTATCAGCATAACTCTTCTACCTCGATTGAGCTATCTTTAACCTTTCTCTGATCATAGCAATTTGCTCATCAGCTTCTTTAAGAATCTCAAGTCCGAAGACAAGACGCTCTTGTCTCATTCCAATTCAATGGAATATGACAGGAACGACCATATAAAGCTTCAAATAATGACGTTTACAAACTTGCCTGATAACTATTATTTTAACTGAATTTAGCATATGGCAAACATTTATCCCACGAAGTAGCATAAACTAGGGTACAAGCTCTCAACATATCCTCCAAAATCTGATTGACTCTTTTAGTTTGACCCTTTGTCTGCGGGTGATATGCTGTACTGAAATTCAAACGAGTTCCCATTGCTTCATGCAACTTATTCCAAAATCTTGAGGTAAATTGGGTACCTCTACCTAACACTATCTTCTTAGGCACTCCATGCTAGGGATGAAAACGGGTCGGATATTTCCCGCCCGATCCGAAGCCGGATCCGGTTAGAACCGGATCCGAGAAGAAAATCGGATATCGGGTCAGATCCGGATCTGGATCCGGATAGTTGAAAATGGATATCGGATCGGATTCGAAGCGTATATTATCTGAAAAATGTGGGTCAGGAACCGGATATCGGATATTTGGGTTATTCGGATATCCATTTTTTGGAACCTAAACTCCGCACCTCTCGATCTGTTGGTCACAGACTCACAGTCTCCCACTCTCCAACTCCCGTGTCCTCAAGCCGTCCGCCGCCCCCATGCCCAGCCTCTAAGCCTAGATCTGAAGATCTACCCGGTCGGTGCTCCCCCGCTGGCTTCTCCCCACCGGCTGGCGCTCTGACTCCCCGCTCTGACTTCCCCTGGTGGCATCGCCCTACCCGCTCCTCCGCGCTTCGACTCCCCCGGTGACGTATTCCCCTGGCATGCACTCCGACTCCCCCGGCAGCGTCTCCCCTGGCCGGCACTCCACTGGTTTGGCTCTTCCCATGAGACCTGTACATTTCCTCAGGCAGTAGGTTTACAAATCAATTCGTCATAGTATAGGAGGTCTGTGTATTCATTGCAAATTGTAAGCTATATGCAGAGGAGGAGGACCATGAGGAACAGCTTGCATGTGAATCTTGGTGACATCTTGAATCCCAGCAAAAGCTAAGCCATACGGGAAGGCCATGCCTGGTGGATACCATTGTGTCTGAAGTTTGTGCCTGCCACCTCAATTTCTTGATCTAAGATTGTTGAGCTATTGTCCCATGGTCTTCTTGAGGCGTCAAGAATTTTCATAGTAATGACTAGAGAGAGATTGGCATCTTGTGGTATCCTTGTAACAAAATCTTGGATCTTTGGAGATGAAAATCCGATGAACTGTTTATATGTACGAGTTCCTGAAGTTGTAGGTTGAAACATTGTTGATAGCTGGGATTATGTTCGTAGCACTACTGTTTCTTGTCAATTGCAAAATGTCCTTGCTTTAAATTTTATTTGCCATTCATGTGGTTTTCTCATCGCAACTTTGATAAGATTCAGTCTCACTAGTGCTTGTTAGATGTTCTCCTACACCCACTCCCCATTGCCTCAAAGAATTATTCCCACTATCCCCTCACCCCAAGATTACGCCCTTGTGCTTTGCGAGTCTTTGCTTCGCTTGTGCGATCCAACTTGGAGGACTTCTTGGTTTCCTGTCATTGTGCTTTCTTGGTTTCCTAGATCATTACAGCTAATAATTGATCTTGCCCCTTGGACTTTGGAGTAAGTATTCACATGTTGGTTGCCATTGTCTTCAACCTGGTGTGTTGGGATTAATAGTTTTTAGTGGTCTTGTCACTAGGTGCCTCTTGGTTCTGATTTGGTGGTGATTGGTAAGGACAGAAGGAAAGGAAAAGGTTGAGAGCAAGAAGAGAAAAATAACAGAAGGTGATTTAACCATGTCATTGTCAGCTTGCTAAGTTTATCTCATGTGATATCAAATGCTGGGAATTGCTTATTCTTAGGCTCTTTAGAATGTAAAAGCTGTTATTTAACATAAAATGCAAGCTTTGAGTACAGGTTTTGAGATGGCCTGCTGTGGAATATAAGAACTCAGGTGTCTTCATAACCGGCCCAGAACTGCCCGAGGGAGATACTGGGCCAGGTGGAAGGCCCAGGGATAAGCTCCACACCAAGCCTTGTTGCCGTGCGCAAGGAGATACATCCTAGAGACAGTTGAACATATATTTAGATATAAAGAGATATGATTGTAATCTGAGTTGTTAGCAAGGTAGATAAAGATGTAAACTCTATCCTATAAACGATTAGAATCTAATAACCGATCGGAATCCCTTAATCGATCGGGACTCTGTAAACTGCCCCACCCCCATTATGTAAGGGAGAGGGCGGGCAACAACAGAGGCACAAGCAATCTTAGATCCAAGAGATCCAGATAATCCCAGCACACAGGATTAGGGTATTACCTCCTCCGTCAAGGGCCTGAACCTGTCTAAACCCTTGTCTTGTGTGACCTTCGAGTTTGAGATCTAGCGCCTACCCCATAAATTCATTGCTGACCACAAAAGTCGACAGTTGGCGCGCCAGGTAGGGGAAGCGCTATAATCTTTTCCTACAAACTCGATGGCAGCAACTAGCGGAATCATCGCCACCTTCATCTCCGGCCAGGATTTCCGCTTTGGAAGCCTGGACTTCGTCGCAGATGCGCTAGGAGAACTTGTCTGCCTAGACCTAAACCAGATCCAATCTGGTAAAGATCAGGCCGACCCATCTCAGGTACGCCACTCTGACTCAGCCATCAAACCAGTCGACATCACGAGGAATGGCTACAATCTTCGTGGCATCTTCGCAATAGAAGAGCAAAAGACCGATCTCCAACGCCAATAAGAGATTCGAGAAGCCGCGGAGGAAGATCGCCTTCTTCGTAAGGCTAAGGAGGCGCAGTCGTGATCGCTTCGATCTCGTGGCCGCAATGTTCACGAGGACATCCTACAATCAAAATTGGGAGACCGAGCTGTCTTCCATACACCGCTGCAGAACGTCGTCGCTTCCAAGACGCTTCTCGACACGCTGGATCCGATGATTGCATCTGATAGCTCGGTGGCCTCGATCGTGGCCCAGATCAAGGCCATGGTGACGGCGGCAGCGATTCAGCAGAATCAGGAAAAGCCGGTAGGAGGAACGCACTCACGCTCCCACGCGGCTACTCGCGTCGCTAGCAATCGAACTGCAACCAGTCGGAGTACCGGCAGTCGGCGCCCCTCACAACCAGTCGGAGACGCCTGCTGGAATCTCAACCACGACCTCCGCCGAAACATCACCGCCATACGGCAAGAGCGGGACGAGGAAGATCGATGCTGGCGCTACGACGACTACGAACGCTTCGGTACCGGCCACGATCGACGAAGTGATCAACAGTACGACGACTACAACGACCATGGAAGTCGGAACGACAACGAAGATCGCCGGGGTCGGAACGACAACGAAGATCGCCGAGTCATGGGCTTGCCGCGCCGAACTCCACCCTGACGCGTTGATGACAATCACTGAGCCAGAGGCTCACCGCGCTGGACTCTCCCTCATCATGGCGACAGATCCATCGACGGAATCCGAGCGTTCACTTCTCGGTTACGCCTAGTAGTATGGCCCGAAGGTTTCAACGCCAAGGGCATCGTTAAGTTTGACGGGGATCGAGATCCGAAAGCTTGGCTGCAGGTCTATGCCCTGGCGGTTAAAGTGGCTGGAGGTAATCAAAACGTGATGGCAAATTATCTGCCAGTCAATCTCACCCCTTCAACTCAATCATGGCTCACAGGACTTTCTGCGAACTTGGTGGACTCCTGGAGCGATCTTTGCGATCAATTTATCGCGAATTTTCAGGGAACCTACGAGAGGCCTGGCACCCCATGGGACCTATATCAGCTTCACCAGAAGAAAGACGAGACACTGAGAGATTTCATCCTAAGTTTCATGCAGAAGAAAAACACCATCAGGGATGTATCTGATGCAGTGGTGGTAGCAGCCTTTCAGAAAGGGGTCAGCGATCCCGATCTGATCAAAAAAATGTCCAGGAAACCACCGACCTCCGTAAAGGAGATGTTTGCGTTGGCCGACAGCTATGCCACGGCCTCAGACGCCCTAGCCGAGCGCCAAGAAGATCTCCTGCAACAGAAGAACAAAGGCGACAAACTCGAGTCCTCCAAGCACAAAGAGAAAAAGCGAAAAGGCGAGGAGTTAGTTGCGGTAACAGAATGCAACCGTCATGGATGCGATCTGTCCTTTCCACCCTAAGGGAAAGCACGCTGCCAAAGATTGCTTTACCCTGAAGCGTTTTGCGCGCGAAAGCAACAAGCTACCGGCTCCAGCGAAGGATGAGGCTGCCAAGAAGAAAGACCCTCTCGGCGAGGACGATTACCAAGAGCCCGAGCATGAGCTGAACTACATATACGGGGGCTCGAACGGATACGAGTCCAAGCGGAAGCAAAAGCTTACCGCTCGGGAGATCAATGCGGTGGAACCAGCAACCCCCCAGTATCTAAAGTGGTCCGAAGTCCCGATCACCTTTGACCGCACGGACCACCCCAACCGAGTTCTACATCCGGGTAAGTACCCTCTAGTGCTTGACCCTGTTATTCGCAATGTAAAGCTCAGGAAAGTCTTGATCGATGGAGGGAGTGGACTCTACGTGTTTTTCGCCAAAACCTTCGATGACATGAACGTCCCCCACTCTGAGCTAAGGCTGAGCTCACAGTCGTTCCATGGGGTGATCCCTGGGGCATCTTCGTTTCCACTCGGGCAGATTGCTTTGCCCGTCACCTTCGGTACCAAAAACAACTATTGGACCGAGTATATAAATTTTGAGGTAGCGGATTTCGAGACAACGTACCACGCTATCTTGGGAAGGCCCGTCAGCTCGGTTCATGGCGTCCGCACTACACCTATTTGGTGATGAAGATCACGGACCCAAAAGCGTCATCACGGTTCGCAGTGACATCAAGTGATCTTTGGAATGCGACCGAGAGAACTATGAACTTGCTGAGCTGCAGGAGGCAACCGCTGAGGGGAAGAATATCCAGGCAGAGGTTGCCACATTGCAGAAAGAAGACGCCATCCCGTCCAAGAAGCAGGCCACGTCTGGGATAAAGTCTGGCGAAGGAACCAAGAGAATTATTCTCAACTCATCTGACCCATTCAAAACGACTCTGATCGAGATAGGGCTTGAGGATAAATAGGAAGGCATGCTCGTCACCTTCCTCTAGGCTAACAAGGACATCTTTGCCTGGAAGCCATCCGACATGCCGGGTGTTCCTAGGGAGGTGATCGAGCATTCTCTACATGTCAATGAGAAGGCAAAGCCAATCAAGCAAAGACTCCGGCGGTTCGCTCCAGATCGTCAGAACGCCATCAAGCAGAGATCACCAAGTTATTAGTTGCAGGCTTTATCAAAGAAGTGTATCATCCCGACTAGTTAGCAAACCCTGTACTAGTTCAAAAGAAGAATAAAACTTGACGCATGTGTGTTGACTATACTGATCTCAATAAGGCATGTCCGAAGGATCCATTCGGGCTACCTCGAATTGATCAGGTGGTTGATTCAACCACCGGGTGCGAGATCCTGAGTTTCCTCGATGCCTACTCAGGGTACCAGCAGATTCGCCTAAAGGCGGAAGACCATATCAAGACTTCATTCATCATGCCCTTCGGGGCCTTTTGCTATACCACGATGGCGTTTGGGTTGAAAAATGCTGGTGCAACGTATCAACGCGCAATACAGTGGTGTTTTCACGCCCAACTCGGACGCAATGTGGAGGCATACGTGGACGATGTCGTGGTAAAGACTCGGGAGAGGAAGGACCTTATCGCCGACCTAACCGAGATGTTCGAAAGTCTAAGGACTTTCAGCATGAAGCTTAATCCCGAGAAGTGTGTTTTCGGAGTATCTTGGAAAACCGCTGGGTTTATCATATCCCAACGAGGTATTGAGGCCAACCCAGAAAAGATCAAAGCCATATTAAATATGGAACCGCCGACTTGCCAAAAGGACATCCAGAAGCTTACGGGGTGCATTGCCGCACTCAGCAGATTTATTTCCCGACTGGGTATGCGAGGTATGCCATTCTTTAAACTCCTCAAAAAGCAGGACAAGTTCCAGTGGACGCCCGAGGCACAGCAAGCGTTCGAAGATTTGAAGACCTTCTTAACGACACCCTCGGTCTTGGTTTCACCGATGCCAGGGGAACCTCTGTTACTTTACATTGCAGCAATGACTCATGTAGTCAGTGCCGCAATCATCGTAGAAAGGGAGGAGCCGGGTCACATGCAGAAGATCCAACACCCGATCTATTTCATTAGCGAGGTCCTGAGTGAATCTAAGGTGCGGTATCCACAAGTGCAAAAATTATTATACGCTGTACGTCTTACATCTCGCAAACTCAAGCACTAGGAGATATACTTCACAACTAGGAGGCCACTGGGAGAATTGCAAAATAGGCAGTCGAGCTTGGAGCTCTTGATATCCTATTCAAGCCTCGCACAGCCATCAAGTCTCAAGCGCTCGCCGACTTTACTACCGAGTGGACAGAACTTCAAAACCCAACGGCCGTCAAGGAACTCGAGTATTGGACGATGTACTTTGATGGTTCCCTCATGCTCAGCGGCGCGGGGGCTGGTATAGTGCTCATATCACCAAGTGGAGAACGGTTGAGGTACGTTCTGCAAATACTTTTTCCCGCGTTGAACAACGCTGTCGAGTACGAGGCACTCATCCATGGGCTCCGTATCGCCATATCACTCGGTATCCAACGTTTGACGGTTCGTGGAGATTCAATGCTCGTGATCAATCAGGTGCAAAAAGAATGGTCCTGCATTGAAGACAACATGGCTGCCTACTACTAGGAGGTACACAAGCTAGAAGGCAACTTTGATGGCTTGGAACTTGTTCATGTGCTCCGTCGGGACAATGAAGCGGCCGACGAGCTAGCAAAAATGGGATTCGGTCGGATCACAGTGCCCGTGGGAGTATTCGTCGAAGAAATTCATAAGCCCACAATAAGCACTCGACCAAAGTCGGACATCCCAGTGGAGAAGAACGTAGAGGCAGAAGTCCTGATCTTTACCCCCGATTGGACAGCTTCATATTTGGACTATTTGACGAAGGACGAGCTACCCAAAGACCGCATGCAGGCCGAGCGAATAATGCGCCGAAGCAAGAGCTACGTGGTAATCAGGGAAGAACTCTATCGCAAGAGTTCCTCTGGTGTACTACGACGGTGCATATCAGAACAAGAAGGAAGAGACCTTCTCAAAGAAATCCACTCAGGAATTTGCGGGAATCACGCGGTGTCAACAACCCTAGTCGGTAAGGCTTATCGTTAGGGATTTTTCTGGCTGACTGCTATCACTGATGCAGAGGACATCGTCCGAACATGCGAAGGATGTCAATTCTTTGCGCGAATTGAACAAACCAGACACGAACTACTGGACTATCCCAATCACCTGGCCATTTGCAGTCTGGGGGCTTGACATGGTGGGACCTTTGAAGAAGGCTCAAGGTGGTTATACTCATCTCTTCGTGGCCGTCGATAAATTCACCAAATGGATTGAGACCAAGCAAGTCGCCACAATCACAGTCGCAAAGGCCAAAGAATTCTTCCATGAAATCGTGGTTAGATTCGGCGTACCGAACCGAATCATCACGGATAATGGCACCCAATTCAGAGGTGGCATATTTCAAGACTGGTGCGGTGAACTCGGCATAAAGACTTGCTTCACATCAGTAGCACACCCTCGAAGCAATGTGAAAGACCATGTAGAGGTCTATCCTTGATGGTGATGAGTAATTGACTGTGGTTTAGCAAGTTGTGCTTGAATTTGAGTTTGATCTCATTGATTTTTCAAACTAGAGCAATTTGAGTTGCTATGTGGAGACTAGTCGTCCGACCCCGAGTGGTCGGGGCTTTGGCTGGTCGAAAACCAGTCATCCGACCCCAAGTGATCCGGGTTTTGGCTGGTCGGAGACCAGTGGTTAGACCTCGAGTGGTTGGGGCTTTGGCTGGTCGGAGACCAGTCGTCCGACCCCGAGTGGTCGGGGCTTTGGCTGGTCGGAAACCAGTGGTCAGACCTCGAGTAGTCGGGATGGAGACCACGTGAGGTCGGGGTTTTGCTGGTGTATGTCATTCTGTTGAGATCTAAATGTGATTACATGTGTTGTTGGACTTTGCTATGTGATGTGTTTCCTTGTCTTTGATGGTTGCAGGGCGATGGTGCTAAGTCATGGTGAGGTGGAGGATGACCGGGACTAGACGAGGAGCGTCAGAGGTCCAGACGGTCGGGAGATCGCCGGAAGATGATCGGTGACGGAGTCCGGGCAAGTCAAGAAGACAAGGAAATGAGATGATGCTAGCTAGATGCCGCGTGGATCAATGAGGACTGTCGGATTGCGGTCTAATTGATAGGATAGCGGGTCTAGTTAGTGTGCTTTGAAAACCATGCAAGAAAACCCGTTATGTGTGTGGGTTTTGGGTGAGCACTTGCATGGCTGGTTGAGTGGGTTAATCCTAGCCCTTGATGAGTGCTCTAGGGTTGAGGGACTCATCCAAGGGTGGTCGGTGGCCCATGAGTAGTATAAATAGGGGGGAAGGGGTGGTCTTCTCCCCTTGAAGGTTTTGAGGTTTTTGATGCTTCTTTGAGCTTTGCCCACATGAATGTGAGGCTTTATAACCTCTCCTTCCAGAAATGAAATGTTCTCCATTTATGTTCATGTTTCATTTACGTTACGCATTCTCTACGCATTTAAATTACGCAATTTAAATTATGTATTTACTTTCTTGCAATTTACATTTATGCAATTTGGATTTGCCTCCTCTCCTTCTACTTGCTTACGAATCTTTGTTGAGGTTGATGTTTGATGAATGATTCTACTTCTAAATCTTTGTTTCAATCATCTAGGCTATCCATGCGTTCTTGTTGCAAGAAGTTGATCTTTTGCGTTCTTGAATGTTTGATCTTGTAGATTGCGTATCCTAGAGTTTCTTTGTGTTCTCTTTCTTGCTGAGATGTGTGGGAAGTCATTGAAGATCACTTTGATCATCAAAACCCCACGAGCAAGCCTTGATTGAAGTTCTTTCGATTTTTGTCGAAACTTGGTATGTTCTTCGTTCTCGGGCATAAAGGTCGGAACTTTGACATCAATCCTTGTGATTGAAGGTTGGAATAAGTTGCTGACATCCCAAGGACCTTATCTACCAAGTTTGGTTGAGTTTGGATCAACGGATCAAAAGATACATCAATTCTCCCACTTGATCCCGTGCTGAAATCGCTGTTCATTTGCCTGATTTCACTGTAGCTACAGTCGGCCCCAAAGCGCGATGGCACCAGACTCAGGCTGATTTTCTTGGAAATTGACTCTTTCGCTTCCATTTGATTATCTAGGGGTTTGGCTTGGTTTCTTTGGGTGAAAATCTGCATTTGTGATCCTCCTAAGGGATACATTTTTATTTTGGGATCATTCACCCCCCTTTGATCGCCATCTCGGTCTTTCACAATGGTAGGTCGAACGAGCCAACGGCATGGCGCTACAAGGCCTAAAGGCAAGGATTTTTGATCGTCTCAAACCATACGTCACTCGGTGGATCAAAGAATTGCCTTCGGTACTCTGGGGGCTGCGAACCACCCCCAGCAGAGCAACCGGGCAGTCACCTTTCTTCCTGGTGTATGGATCAGAGGCGGTCCTCCTCACCGAGTTAGAATTCGGATCCCCACGGGTTCGGAGCTATGGGGAGGTCGCTTCAGAGAAAATCCGGCTAGAAGACCTCGACTGACTCGAAGAAGCCAGGGACGTCGCAACAATTCAGTCAACAAAGTACCTTCAAGGCTTAGTCGCTATCACGGTCGCAATGTAAGGAGCCGCGCATTCTCCAAAGTAGATCTGGTCCTTAGAAAGAATCAGAAATGCGAGCATAAGCTCTCCCCAAGCTGGGAAGGCTCTTACATCATCGATGAGGTGATACGTCCTGGGGCTTATAAGCTCAAGCGTAAAGACGGCACAATTGTCAGCAACACCTGGAACATAGAACAGCTACGTCGTTTTTCCCTTGAACTCTGTAATTTGATTTCTACTTTATGAATGAATGTTTACTCTTAAAGTTGTTCTTGTATAATCTTCTCGAAAATATGCGTCTGAGTGCTTTGCTCCTACGAATTTTAAGACTCTGAGACATGCGTCATGAACCATGCCTCAGAGCCTGGGGCCTGAACTAGTCGGACATGATATTTAAGATGTCAAAACTACTCGGCAAAGCAGCATATTTAAAGAAAAAATGCAAGGCCAAAGAAACACTTTCAAATATTTGTTCACAGGTCCAAAGTCTCTGCGACAGCCGAAGAAGCATCTTTAACTTCCTCCCAGAGTTCGGCTGCCTGGTCTTCATCCACATTACAGGTATAGCCATCTTTAATGGCCTCAAGATCCACTCAAGGATAAAGCAACTTGGTGATCGCCAGAGCCTGGCTAGCGCCATTGGTCGCTGTTTCCTTCAAGAGTATCTTAAGCTCCTTGGGGGCTTCCTCCAGTTGGGAGATAACTTGGTCCCTACTGAGCGACCTCTCACCTCTGGGATGAGGCAACCTCAGCAACGGGTCAGAGGCCTCGTGAAGCTTAGCACGAGACGTTTCAAGGGCCTCGACCTTCTCGTTATAAGCGGCGTATTGCGCCCGCGTCTTGAACTTATAGTCTGCAAGTGAAACATATTATTAAGAAGTACCAAGAAGACAATGAAGGCAAGGGAGGGCCAAGCTGCAAAGCATACCTTCTAGCTCCTTCTCCGATTTCAATTTGGAGACCTCCGAGTCCTTAAGTTGCTCTTGGAGTTTTACAATAATAGAATCTCGAACTGACACGAAGATAAGGAGATCAAAAGACCAGACGATTAAACGAGAACACGAGATGGTCCAGGAAATATCTACCTCAAAGGGAGCCAACAACATCTAGCTTCTCCTGACGCAGGGTTTCCTTCTCCTCCCGTAGGGCTTGGACCTCTGACTGGAGATTTTGCAGCTCGGTTGCATGTTTAGCTTTGATCTGCTCCAATTCGGCCAGATATTCCTGGCGCGTCCTGACCTCCGGGAGTATCTTTTGGAGGTATCCGAATTTTTTTGCAGAGCATTCTCCTAATTTCTGTAACCATCACAGGAAAAGGTGACAACACGTTAATCGGCACAAGCAAGAAGGAGACAAGAGTAGAGAAAATATTACTCAGGCCAGGCGAGCACAAGCGGCGACGTGACTATAAAAGTCATTCCTTTCTTCCTCCTCCGCCAGGTCATCAAGGGACTTCAAGCCGCCTTCCTCATCAACCCATGCGGTTTGCATTATGAGTTGAGGGCGAGCAAGAGTCGGGGGATCTTGAAAGATCTCTTCAACCTCGGGGGATGGACGGGAGATGGGTTCCTGAGCAGCAGGACCCAATGCCGAAGCACGGGGTGTCGATGAAAGCGGCCGTGGCTTGGAGGGCACCCCTGTGTCCCCAGGTGGGCAGATTGTGAGGCCTCCTCAACCAAGACATGTACGTCCTGGGACTCAGTTTCTTCAGGGGCCCCGGACGGTGTCTCGATAGGAACATCATACGAAGGATTCCTATAAGAAGAATGATCGGTGAATAAGCCAGCAAAATACGTCGAATAAGAGTCGATAGGACATCCAACCTGTCGGACTTCTTTATTCTCATTGGGGGTTTCTTGCGAGCGGCAGAACCACTTCCGGAGGGACCAGTCGGGGTGCTACGATCTGGAACCCTAGGCTCTTCCCGAGCGCTCGAGTCACTCGAAGTTGGACTCGGCTGGACCATGGGCTTATGCGGAAGGGGAACTAAAGGCACCGGGGCTTGCGTTGGTGGTTCTCGGATTTTGGGACCACCAGTCAGGCGCCGAGGCTTCGGGGAGTCCTTAACAATTGTTTTCTTCCCCTTCTTAGCGGCCGGGTCTCCGGCTTGGGAGCTCACAGGTCGCTTCCAGTGAGCACTCTTATGAACAGGCATTTCTAGGAGAGGCGCGTCACTGAAGAAAGTCAATCGATCGTGGAAAGGAGTATTATAACTGTTAAAAGTCATTCAGAGACGAATGTGGGAGTCTATCAGCTAAACTTTCTTACCTCGGGAGGAGGATTTGATGCAGCGAAGGACTTCGAGCATCTGGCGGTGGACATCTCTACGCTCGGGATGAAAAGGTCGCCTACCCGAGCGTATACTTGCTCCTTTGACGCTGATTCGGGCAGTTCCCGGGTCGGATCGTCCCTCCCTTCAAATTCATATCCCAGATGGACTCGTTCTTTTAGCGGTTGTACCCGACGAGCGACAAAATAGAGGGCGAGACCAACTCCCGTGAGACTGTCTTCCTTTAATTTCTCAATCAGTGCCAAGAGGCCTTGCACCTGATCCATGTCGCCAGCATTAGGAACAGATGTCCAAGAAAGGAACACCTTAGGCCGGCGCCCGACAAAAGAAGGTAAAGTAGGATCGGGATTGGCACAGTAGAACCATTCCTGGTGCCAGCCTTTATTTGATGATTTGAAGGGAATGGCAAAGTAATTTTTCTTTAATCCTTCCCGTAATTGGAATCCGGCTCCCCCAATTACCTTGGGGTCGCTCTTTGAGGGATAAGGTTTTAAAAGGTAAAAGTGGCGAAAGAGATTAAAATGAGGGCGGATGCCCAAGAATGCCTCGCAGAGGTGAACGAAGAGGGAGATTTGCAGGATGGAATTGGGATTCAAGTTCACCAAGTCAATACTATAGAAAAAGAGAAGACCGCGAAGAAAAACGCAGGCAGGAAGCCCCAGCCCGCGCTGGAAGAAAGATTCGAAGACCACAATTTCTTTTGAATGAGGGGTAGGGATGGATTCACCTGCGGCCGGTCGAGCGAAAATCAAAGTCAAGGCTGGAAGAACCTCGTCATCCGCCATGGATTGCAACCGCTCTTCCGTCGTTATCGAGTTGGTCCAATCTTGAGGCAAAGTCAGTGAGAATGTCTTTGGAAGAATGAGAAGACATTTTCGGAGGAAAGATCAACGACGGCGCAAAAAAGCGAGAGCAGCAGCAGTTAACCCTAGCGGCGGAGAAGTCAGAGAGGCAAGGAAGCAGAAGAGGCAGGAGTGTGCGATGGTAAAAATGAACCATCGGCTTAGTCTTAAAAGGGGAAAAATTAGGTTTTTGCCGAATCGGCGGGAAAAGATTGCAGAACGCCTAGCCCTGCTCTATGCTTCATAATGATTTGCTAGCTCGGCGTCCTGACATACGGAGGCAATCACAGTTTGACCAAGTCATGTTTGGGACACGTTGCTCCGCACGATGGGATGTTTAACCACTTATCGAGCTAAGTGAGACATGGATATCCTCCAGTTTGGATTAAAAATATCTTCTTCTGATATACCCCACGTTGGGTCGCTAGTTGGTTACCGCCTGGTGGAATCATATATCACGGGTTGAGCCTGATAAGGCACGGTTCCAATGGTATGCCCCAAGATGGGTCGATAAGTTGTGCATCATAATAAACGAGTACGGATACCATTCGGATAAACCTTGATATGTCCCAAGACGGACCAGAGCCATATCCTACACCAGTCGAATATGGGTATCACTCAGCTATGAGCCAAGAAAATCCTGATACGCTCCAAGTCGAGCCTAAGCTATATCCTACAGCAGTCGGATATGGGTATCACTCGGCCAAGAGCCACGTAAACATGATACGCTCCAAGACGAGCGTAAGCTAATCCTACAACAGTCGGATATGGGTATCACTCGGCCAAGAGCCACGTAAATATGATACGCTCCAAGTCGAGCCTAAGCTATATCCTACAACAGTCGGATATGGGTATCACTTGGCCAAGAGCCATGTAAATATGATACGCTCCAAGTCGAGCCTAAGCCATATCCTACAGCAGTCGGATATGGGTATCACTCGGCCAAGAGCCACGTGAATTTGATATATCCCAAGTCGAACCAGAGCTATATCCTACAGCAGTCGGATATAGGTATCACTCGGCCAAGAGCCGCGCAAATCCTAATATGTCCCAAGTTGGACCTAAGGTATATCCCGCAACAGTCGGATATGGATATCACCCGAACAAAGAGCCATGCGAGCTTTGATATACCCCAAGTTGGGTCTAAGTATGCCTAACGACAGTCATAGAAATCATTCGGAAGGTATTTATTTATTTATTTATTTATTATATCAATTCCCCAGGCATTATGCCTGGGAAAAGACTCTATTACATTTACATGCATATTATACTTCTCTGCGGCGCACACATCCAAGCGCCTCCACGAGAGCTTCCCTAGCCCTATAAAGGACAGGGAAAATTTTGAGGAAGGCGTCGACGGCGGCGTGGTCCAGGGCAGTAGCATCTTCTTCAGCCCACTCGGCCATGGCAAGGTCGAATAGCATCCACTCCTCGGCGAGTTCTGGATCCTGGCGGTCCATGAAATCCCTCAAGAAGAAGGTGGAGCTTGGAGCAGGAAAATGGAGGACTAAGCGTAGGAGAATACATTTTAAAAGCATTGGTTCGCCTTTTATAGCTGATACGGTAAGGTTGAAGTTAATACGAAGACATAATGACATCAAAAGCCGAGGAGACTTGGAGTTAAGATGGTTCAGAAGCCAAAGAGGTTTTTGGAAAATGAATTGACACAAGAAGTCAAAACAACTTCGAAGACTATCCGGGGTTATATTCGAGTCCTTCATAATCCCCTTGCTGCAAGGAGAAACATTCAAATCAAAGAAGAAACCAGTCAGAGGTTTATGCTGCAAACTGAGAACGTTGATCTAAAGTTGAGACCCAGATGAAGATATAGCAATCGGATCATGAATCGCTCGGGGGCTACTGTGGAATATAAGAACCCAGATGTCTTCATAACCGGCCCAGAACTGCCTGAGGGAGATACCTGGCGGGTGGAAGGCCCAGGGATAAGCTCCATGCCAAGCCTTACTGTCGTGCGCAAGGAGATACATACTAGAGACAGTTGAACATATATTTAGATATAAGAGATATGATTGTAATCCGAGTTGTTAGCAGGGTAGATAAAGATGTAAACTCTATGCTGTAACCGATTAGAATCTAATAACCGATCGGAATCCCTTAACCGATCGGGATTCTGTAAACCGCCCCACACCCATTATATAAGGGAGAGGGCGGGCAACAACAGAGGCACGAGCAATCTTAGATCCAAGAGATCCAGATAATCCCAGCACACAGGATTAGGGTATTACCTCCTCCGTCGAGGGCCTAAACCTGTCTAAACCCTTGTCTTGTGTGACTTCGAGTTTGAGATCTAGAGCCTGCCCCATAAATTCATTGCCGACCACAAAAGTCGACACCTGCCAATAATACAATGCCTAAATTGTACATTTTTTAATGCTAATGGTGGATGGCTGAATTATCACTATGGTTTATTTCAATGATTTATTTCAATGATTTGTTTTCTATATTAGGAAGAACATGGCATTTACATCAAGTTCTACTGCAAGTATAAGTGTAAGTGCATCATTGATAGCTCCAAGTCAAGCTGTTCCAAGCATGGGTAGTGGGCCTAGTGGCACAGGAGATACAAACCCTGCTGCTATTATGGAAGTGGAAGGGGTAGATGATGAGCCTCAAGTAAAGAGACAAAAGAAGAGTACATCACGTGTCTGGGATCACTACACCAAGCATTCTGTAACAACTACGCAGGAAGGCAAAAATGTTGTCTAAGAGTGGGCCAAATGCAACCATTGTGTTTACAAGGCTAGACACGAGAGTGCTAATGGTACAAAGGTCTTCTGGAACCATTTAAAGAACAAACATAACTTGAAGCCAATAACAAAGAGCTCAAACTAGAAAAGAATCATGAGGATGGTTCAAGTGTGGTTGAGCCTTACAGGTATGACCAAGAAATCAGCTTGAGGAAATTTTATTTGGCCATAATCATGCATGAGTATCCTTTCAATATTGTTGAGAATGAATATTTTGTTGAGTTCATCAAATCTCTGCGTCCTAGCTTTCCAATCAAGAGTTGTGTTACTGTTAAGAAGGAACTAATAGATATCTTTGTAGAAGAAAAGAATAAATTGCTTGAATGTTTTAAATCTGTTCAGTGCCGCTTTAGCACAACTATGGACATGTGGACATCAAATCAGAACAAAGGATATATGTGTGTCACTGTTCATTGGATTGATGACAATTGGTGCATTCAGAAAAGAATTATCAATTTCATGCATGTAGGAGGTCGGCACACGGGTGCTAAGTTATGCAAGCATTTACCGCTAGCACTATGAGATGGTATATTGAGAAGAAACTATTTTCTCTAACTTTGGACAATGCATCATCAAATGAAGTGTGTGCTAAAGATGTAATTGTTGAATTAAAAACACAAAGTCCCCTAATATGTGATGGGATATTCTTCCATGCAAGATGTGGTAATCACATATTAAATATTGTTTCTAGAGATGGTTTGCAAGAAATTGCATCTGCAGTTCATCATATTTGATCATTTGTAGCAGCTATAAAGGGCTCTCCATTGCAGTGGGAGGAGTTCCAGAAATGTGCATCTCAATGTCAGTTGGATACAAAGAGGGGTGTCTCATTAGATGTTGCAACAAGGTGGAATTCCACTTATCTTATGTTGTGGGATGCTCTATATTACAGGAAAGCTTTTGAACGGCTTGTGTGCATGGAACGCCGTAGGTACGAGAATATAGCTCCATCAGTTGCTGAATGGGAAAAGGCATTGACACTTTGTAAGTGCTTAAAGAAATTCCATGATGTCACTGAGCTATTCTTTGGTACTTCATATCCAACGGCAAATATGTTTTATCCATTTTTTTTGGAATTAAGCTTTTGATTTCTGAGTGGTGTGCTAGCATTGATACCACTATTAGTAAGATGGCATTTTCTATGCACGCTAAGTTTGAAAAGTACTGGAAGAAGTCGAACATTGCTCTTGCTGTGGCTTGCTTTCTTGACCCCAGGAGAAAGAGGAAGTGCATAGAATTTTACATGAAAATTTTTTACGATAAGGTGTTGTATGAACTTGAACTTGAAGAATTTACTAAAGTTGTCAAGCAGTTGTATGATGCATATGCTTCTTCTTACTCAAAGAGTACTAGTGCACCTAATATGACTTCTGAACAAAAAGAGGACTCTATAGAAGAAGAAAATGTTGAACTTGAGAGCTTTTTATATGATACACATGGGACAGATCGAGGTGATGCAAATGACTTGGATAAATACATGGCAGAACCACCACTAAGGCTTGCTAAATCCAATCACAAATTTGATATTTTGTCATGGTGGAAAAATCAGCAAGATGTATATCCTATTATATCACAAGTTGCTCGTGATGTGTTGGCCATGCAAGTCAACTGTTGCTTCTGAATCCGCATTCAGTGCTGGTGGACATGTCATTGATCCATTTCGCAGCCGTTTAGACCCTGAGATTGTAGAGGCATTGATCTGTACCAAAGATTGGGTAAAAGCATCTAGAAAAGGTGATAGATTATATTGTTTCTCGGTCTATAATATAATTGTGTAAGAAAGTCTATTACTTACTGATGTATATTTCTTTAAAATTTTCAAATTCTGGTAAAAAGGTTGCATCTATAATCAATGATCTTTAGGTTGTGGAAACCCTTATTGCGAATACGATGATTGTGGTATGGCACTCTTTATTTATTTAGTTAGCATTTGCTTCTAACTTGTATGTTTATTTATAGTTTGCCATAACAAAATTGTAGGATGAAGAAGAAATAGCTGATGATGAGGATTAAGGAGGAGTCCCGAAAAGAACTGGTTCAAATTCTGCCTTGCAGTGATCCTTTGGATCTTATTTTACAATCCTGCCTTACATTGAGTTTTTTTTGTTGGTGCATCCTAAATTTGAGTTATGCTTGGCATTGAATTTTCACAATGGTGGATTTTAACTCTGAAATCTAAACTGTTCCTGCGGTGATTTCCTTTTAAAATTTATATTTAGATATTGTTTTGGACGGCATTTGCTATGATCGGTTCTTGCCATGTGAAGCAATTCATTTCAATGCTTCCATGTGAAGCCACATTACGCTTGCATTGACATTTTGTACTTAAAATGGCTTTTTATTACATGTGTTGCTACTGCCTGGGCTTTTAGAAAGCTCTTGCCTGACTGCTTACTACTATACTGCATTTTCTGATTTTATTATCTTTTTCTTTAAAAGTATCTTCTTGTTTTATTCTTGCACAATTTTGTAGTCCTTTTAATGTCACTCACTCACTCATGACTTTCTTCTCACTTGCAGCTATGTGTGGTTGGAACCTGTTCGGCTACATGAAGATTGCCTTCACTGGATGATGGTTGATGTCTTTCACTTTATGTATTGTTCAATGTCTGAGTGGCATAAAGACATAATTATCTATTAATGTATAATGCTCGCAAAAATGCTTTGCGTTATTAGTTGATCGACCGGTTTGTATTATGACCATGCTTTGTTCTGTTTCATTCTGTCGGTGGTGGACAAATGATTATATCATTCATGTGGGTCAGATAACTTGCTATTATTGTCATATATTTATGTCATATAACTTGATATATAGCTTGCTATTATTGTCATATATTTATGTGGTTTGATTCGCTTAAAATTACTCAATGTATGCGTGTGTTATCCGTATATTTCTATCCATTCCCGATCCGAATCCGTCACATATTCGACCCGTATCCGTATCCCGAATTATCCGAATTCGTATCCGGATCCGACTAGCCCGTATCCGGGAAAAAATATGGGTTAGGATATGGGAAAAGCAATATCCGTCCGTATCCGATCCATTTTCACCCTTACTCCATGCAAACAAACAATCCTTGACATATATAACTCTGCCAAGCGTTCTCCAGTATAAGTGGTCTTAACTGGTATAAAATGAGCAATTTTGGTCAAACAATCAATTATGACCCATATAGAATCATATCCACTCTGAGTTCTAGGAAAACTGGTAATAAAATCCATATCGATTTCTTCCTACTTCCATTTAAGAATCTCTACCAGTTGTAACAAACCCGCATACCTTTGATGCATTGCCTTTACTCTCTGACACACATCACACAAAGCAACATGTTCGACAACATCATGCTCCAGGTCACCAAAACCTTTCGTTAAGATCCTTATACATCTTAGCACTTTCAGGATAAATCAAATACCTCGAATCATGAGCTTCCTCAAGAATGAACTACTTTTGGTCCTTTCAATTAGGTACACAAATTCGACTTTCGAACCATAGAGTACCTTGACCATCCAGAGAAAAGTCTTTATCCTTGCCTTCATCGATTTTTGACTTAATCCTTTCGATCTTATCATCATCTTTCTGACTTTCTCGGATCTGACCCACTAAAGTTGGCTTCACTTCCAATGTAGCTAGAAATCCTTTTGGAACCACTTCTAATTTGAACTTCTGAAATTCCTTACACAATTCAGACTGACTCTCTTGAACTAGCATATCAACATTGTAGTTCTTACAACTTAAAGCATCTGCTACCACATTAACTTTTTTAGGATAATAGTGGATTCTCACATTATAATCATTTGTTAATTCCAACCACCTTCGTTGTCTCATATTGAGATTTGATTGGGTAAAGATATACTTTGAACTCTTGTGGTCCGAATATATGTCGCATCTATTTCTAATGGGATAATGACACCACAACTTTAAAGCATGCACATAGCAGCTAACTACAAATCATGCGTATGATAATTCTCCTCATGCAGTGTAATACCCTAAAATTTGCTCTAATTTAAATTTTGGAGTATTTTTCATTTTTGAGAATTTTTGGGAATTTATTGAAATTTATTTGGATTTATTCAAATATGGCCTTTCTTGAAATCAATTAAATAATGGAAAAGTTCATGTAAATTTTTATTGAAAATATTTTATTTGAGTTCGAAATGTCTCAAAGTATTTTCTAGAATTTTTCTAGATTTTTCCAGGTATTTTTGCTATTTATTTTGGCTTTGTTTATTTATCTGATATATTTTTAATCAGAAATGTTTTAAAAATCGGAAGAATAGTACTGGGCTGGCCCAGTACTGTGCTTAGCTCGGCCCAGTTTGCCGAAACCCTAGCCACCGCGCGATCGAGCCTTTGGATCGAGATCCAACGGTCATCGTTGCGCTGCGTCGCCCGCGAGCGTGCGCCATCGGATCGTCGCTGCTTGAATGGCCGTGATGGAGCCACGTCGGTCCGACCGGGCGTAATCGCCGGAGTTAACGCCGCCGAGAGTTTCCACTCGTTTCGCCGGTGTTTGCGCACACGTCGAGGCTCCTTTTAAAGTGTCGGTTGCTGCGCCGTGTAGAGCTCTTCTCGCCGCTCCTTTTAGACTCCTTGCACGCACGCTGAGACCTTCTCTAGCGCCCGTGCGAGCTCTTTGTAGTTGCTTCCTCTCGCCGCCGTAGTTTTTGCTTCCTCCCGCCGTCGTCCGAGCTGTTCCGCCGTGCTCCGACCCCATCCCGAGTTCGCCAAAGGAAGCCGCGCCGTTTGGATCACTTATTCACGCCGGAGAGCCATCGTAGCGCCGTCGACTGCGCCGTCTTCCTCAGCTCCGGCAGCCTCTTCTTCCTCGCCGCTGTCGACCTTCGCGAGCTTCGTCGACCGTTCGATCGCCATCCAATCGTTGTGCTACGTCCATGTAGCCCTTCTCTGTTTACGTTTGGATTAGATCGTAACCGTTAGATCTGTGATGTGCGGCGTAGATTAGATCTGGATATTAGGTCTTTTAGTAGATCTCAGCCGTTTGATCGTTAGTGTACGCGTGAGATTGCGCCGCCTAGTTAAGATGAACAGTAAACCGCTCCGGTAACCGGCACCGTTGGATCGGATCTGAACGGTTGAGTTTAGATCTGGTTTTGCCCTAAGGATCCGCGTCGTTCAGATTTGAACGTGTGGCGGTGATGGCGCCGTACCCTCGCCAAATCGCGTGCTGACGCGTGGGCGTTTTGACCGGGACGGAGACCAGATCCAGCCGTCGATTTCGGGTGCGCCGTCGCGATTGCGCCACGTGTCGCTGAGTAGCCGAGGCGTTGCCAGGCGTGCGTGGGACCTGACCGTTGGATTCCGGCGCACCGTCAGATGCGTGGCGCGTGGCAACGCAGAAATGGAGTCGCCACCGAGCCGAACGTGCGCGTGAGATCTAGCCGTTGAATCCTTTGACGGCCACGATTTCGCCGCGTGGCTAAGATCTAGCCGTAGGTTGAGCGATGGCCGAGATAGTGTCATGTGTTCATGCACAAATCTCGAGGCGATCGGATGACGTCGTGACGGCGTCGATCGGCGTCATCCGTGGGGCAGTGCTCGCTTTATGGGATGAGTCCTCCGTGGACGATCTTAGAAGCCGGGACCGGGTCCATGGACCAGAGCGACATGGCAGCACTAGAGAGTGCCACATGTCAGATGACGTCATGCTGACGTCATTTCTCCACAAAAATATTTTGACCGAAATTCTTTTCTGTGCTGAAGTCATCATGTTGCAATGCTGACGTCATAAATGCGATTTTTCAGTATAAAGATAATTCAGAAAAATCGGATTTTCTAATTTCTGTATTTTCAGATTTTATTCGAACTTCAAATGGCTATAACTTTTGTATTTTAACTTGGATTTGGGTGATTCAAATTTCTAAAAATTCATAAAATTGTGATATCTTTAATGGTGAATTTTATTTGAATTTTTGAGGCCATTTAATGTTCTGTATTAGTAATTTATTGCACATATTGTTTGTACGCGTAGACGCAAATTTGCCGGAAGGATCGAGGAAGAGTTCGTCGCTCAAGACCAAGCTTCGGAACAAGACCAACAACTCTTTGAAGGCAAGTGATGCTTTGATCATTTTGATCCCAGATTTTAAAATGTAATTTATGCTTTGAAATTATGCTTGCTAATTTATTTAAAGTGAATTTAAATTAAATTGGGTAATGTAGCTAATCAACCCATATTGTTATTGTCACCATGAAAGTATTATCTGTATACCCTGAAATCTTTGTCACACTAAGTTTGATTGTATTAGTTGGATGTTAATATTGTGCCAACACGGGAGGCTAGACCGTGAGTAGATGCTTAGCCTTGCAACGAATCATTAATGATCTTTCGGGAAAAATGCTACAATATTGATTAAAGAAATATTTAATGTATTTTGAAAGTGGTGTGATGATGCCACATGATGAGATTGAGGTACAGAGACCTGTGTGGTTCTGTACCGATGTTGAGTTATTACTGGAATGTGTTGCACAATAATCAACTGGGTAGGAAATGATTTAGACTAGGGCAAGTGGCAAGAGGCTGTGTGCCAGGTGGGCCTGTGTGGCAATGGTTTGATGAGTGATGTGAGTCTGTGTGCCACATTGGGCTGTGTGCCACTGTTGAGTGTTGGAAGTCTTGCCTTGGTCAGTTAAGGACTTCACCTTGCAAGCCTTTGATCTGAGTCACCCGTACAACCACATGTCTGGTATGGGACGGACTTAGTTGATTAGGGTTATTTTATCTTTCCTCTGATATCTCAGGGTGACAGTACACAGGGGTGTATACATGCGGGAGCGTACTGTACTTTCGGCTTTGTGCCCATCCAACGGTAATGGCACATCCTATACTTGACTCTGTGTGAGGAAGTGATAGTGAAGGCAATCACCGAGAGGTTCTTTGGTTAAGGTAGAGGTTCCTGAAAGGCTTTGTTACGGACGATCACCTGTTTGGTGAATGGCTGTATCTTGTGGGTAAAGTGTACAACCTCTGCAGAGTGTCAAATCTATTCGAATAGCCGTGTCCGCGGTATAGGACATTGCTCGGGGATTACAGTCAAGGGGTAGATCTTCAAAAACAAAATATGGAAAGGATGGCTGTGTGCCAGTGTCAAAAATGAACCGTTAAGGCTGTGTGCCAGAATCTTCGAAGAAAAACTATTTGAAGAAATTATTATTATGATAAATATTTCACTGCTTTAATCTAAATAAGATACCGCTTTAAAAATGCTGTTTGAAGCAAAAAGAACCAATTAAGCCAATCCTTTGGAATAAGCTTTGCATATAGTAATAGCGCTGCATTCTGTGCATTACTTGTTGAGTGCCTTGTGTACTCACCCCTCCTTGCTTATCAACCTCAATATCAGTGGAGGAGTCTACACCAGCGTGGGAGGAGGAGTACAATGAGGATCCGGACAATTAGGGGGCAAGCCTAGTCAGTTGCCTGTGGCAAGATGAAGGCTTCCACGACATTTATTTTATTCCGCTGCTATTTCTTTTACTTTGAATAATGTAAGCCCTGCGTGGCTGATTTTATGTAAGGAGACCATAAGGTCGTACAACTCAGTTTATATAAATGTTTGCACTAGTTATTCTTATATCGCTGTGATTGTCTATGATGTGCAACCCTGTAAGACTGTGTGTGCTAGCGCGATCCTGGACTAGCACAGAATACGCAGAGGGTCCGGATTTGTAGATTCGGGTCCCGACAGAGGTGGTATCAGAGCAGGCTGACTGTAGGTCTTGACCCTAAACTAGATTAGCTGTGTCTGGTGGGTAAAACTATTTTCTAAGAATTTAACAACTTGAGCAAGAATATCAAGGAAATCTCGTCTTATCCTTTCTCTCTTGCTTCATATCTATGCTGAAATCTTATTATTATTATATGTTTAATTTAAACGAGGTTTGTTTTGGCAGATGAGGATGATCCACACCTATAGAGAGCGCACTGGAGGATTCGTCGCTGAGTTATGGCGTATGATGCAGCTGCTCGGAGGTTTCGACAGGCTGCTTTATCAGGGGACCACTGTCGTGCGGGCAGGACTTGATATCGCCTGGGATGTCAAGATCACTGTTTACGCCCGGGAGAGGACAAGGGCGAGCCGTCCTATCTACATCACCACTAGGAGGACTTCTTTTGAGGCCGGGATCCAGGAGACGGCACGTCTTGCTATGCGATAGATTGCCCGCACTTACTTCGCCGAGTTGGAGGGCACTGTTTTTCGTCAACACCCGCGCCGAGATAATCGCTATGACAGGATGGAGCTCATGGAGGAGGATGCCACGATCACTCATCTGGCAAGGTATGTCATCACCCAGGAGGACGCCATGGATGCGACGATCCGGAGGCTGCGAGAGACCCGTGGCGAGGTCACGGTGAGGTCTCAAGCTGCGGGAGGGCTTAGCTCACTCCATGCGAGAAGATCCAGAGCCGAGATGGCCCTATATGGACTGAGCTCTGAGCGATCCTGAGCCGCACGATCGAGATCCGGAGGAGGCAGAGCAGAGGCACCGGTCACGAGAGCCGCCAAAGACAGGAGCAGCGACCACAGGACCAGCAGAGTCGATGGGGTCGTTTGCACGATTGCAGATGGTCATCGTAACCAGTTTGCCACGATGCGAGCACCGCGGTGTATGCTCCGGGGGAGCCGCAGCCGGGTTGGCTCGATGAGTGATCAAGTCTAGTCGGGTGTAGTGTCGAAACTGGAGTGTTTGAGTCGCGTCTTTTGTTCAGAGTCACCATTAGGTGTGAGTCGTTGTGGAGTCCTATGTTTGTTTACTTGTTTTTGGTTGTGAGTGTCTTGTATGTGTTGCATTGCCCTTAGGCACTTGTGAGCAACCATACTACCTTATATTATATCAATAAAGTTGCTAAATAATTTAAGTTACACCTGTTTCCCCCGCATAAGTTCTTTTACTTGTATATACTTTCTTCTTTTCTTAACCTTGGAAGTTTGCAACAGATGGTGAGGACTCGCGGAAACACTGGAGCCAATGGAAGTGGAGCTAATCAGGCTGACAACCAGAATGAGGAGCCAATTCCTCAGCCACCGCAAGTTAATATGCAGAATTTGGGAGCCTTTCTGGCTGCCCAAACTCAACTCATGAACATGATGGTGCAGACCTTGCAGCAGATCTCCAATCAAGCTGCTGCGAATGTTCAACCTGTGGGTAACCATGGACCACACCCCTATTCAAGGTTGTTGGAGTTTATGCGAACTCATCCACCCACCTTCTCAGGCAACACCAATTCGATGGAAGCGGACGATTGGCTAAGGACAATCGAAAGGAAGCTGCACATTACCTAGTGTGTAGGACATGAGAGGGTGCTCTATGCCTCTCATCAACTGGAAGGAACTGCTGCAGAGTGGTGGAAAAACTTCTGCGTAGCTCATGAAGACCCACAGAGTATTACATGGTAGGAATTGACCTCAGCTTTCCGCCAATACCATGTACCGGAGGGTATCATGGATCTCAAGAAGGAGGAATTCCGGAATCTCAAACAGGGTGGCCAGTCAGTGGCCGACTACTTGAATAAGTTTACCCAGCTAGCACGCTACACACCAGATGATGTAGCCACGGACAAGGCCAGACAATCCCGCTTCATGAAGGGATTGAATGCAGGGTTACAAGTGGGACTGATCACCCACACATTTCCAGACTTCCAAGAGCTGGTTAATAAGGCTCTTATTCTGGAGGACAAGCGCCGAGAGTTGGATGACAATCGGAAGCACAGAATGGTGCAACAAGGAGGACGTCCGGGCCAGCAGAGGCAGAGGATGGCACCCCAACAGTTCATCCGGTTCCAACCCAGAGGCAGTGATAGGGCACCACTGCCGGCAAATTGTCGATGGGCGAAATGCGGACTCGGCCCGAACTATGGTACAGACTGGAGGAACCTCACAGGCAACGGGAAGACGTTGTTATCACTGCAATGAATTGGGGCACTTCGCCAACAATTGCCCGAAGAAGGGAGGTGTCACCCCGGTCCGATTTAACCTGGGAAATACGCCTACAAGGAATCCTGCACCAACTATGAACCGCGGAGCATCAACATCAGCAACTCCATCTCAAGGAACTGCACGAGGCCGAGTCAACCACATTACAGCAGATGAAGTCCAGAACGCCTTAGATGTTGTACTGGGTAAGTTCCTAGTAAACTCAGTACCAGCTACTGTTTTATTTGACTCCGGAGCATCACATTCATTTGTGTCTCAAGATTTTGCTATTCGCAACAATTTGGATATTGTGGAACTTAAGTGTGAACTTGTAGTCCAATCCCCTGGATCAGAACTCCGATCCAATGTAGGATGTTCTGGGGTGAGGCTAATAATTAATGGAATAGAGTTCCTAGCGAACTTAATTATATTGAATACCCAAACCTTGGATGTTACCTGGGAATGGATTAGTTAACCAAACACAAGGCAGTGTTGGACAGGGGAAAAAGTCAATGAATATCCGGATGTTTTTCCGGAGGATCTACCTGGAATGCCGCCGGAAAGAGATATCGAGTTCGTGATAGAGCTTGTTCTAGGGACAGCTCCAATAGCTAAGAGACCTTACAAGATGTCCACGGAGGAATTAGTGGAAATGAAGAAGCAAATTGAAGAGCTGCTGGAAAAAGGATTTATAAGACCTAGTTCATCGCCATGGGGAGCGTCTGTCTTGTTCGTTAAGAAGAAGGACGGGAGTTTTAGGATGTGTATAGACTATCGTGCACTTAATGACGTGACGATAAAGAATAAGTATCCGCTACCCAGGATCGATGATCTATTCGATCAGTTGAGAGGAGCTGGAGTCTTCTCCAAGATTGATCTCCGATCGGGATACCATCAACTGAAGATCCGATAAGAGGATATTCCAAAAACTGCATTTATGTCAAGATATGGACATTACGAGTTTATAGTGATGTCCTTTGGATTGACAAATGCACCAGCATATTTCACGAACTTGATGAATAAGGTTTTTATGGAATATTTGTATAAGTTCGTCGTCGTGTTTATAGATGATATCCTTATTTATTCCAAGACGAAGGAAGAGCACGCCGAACATTTAAGGCTAGTCCTTGAGAAATTGAGGGAACAACAGTTGTTTGTAAAATTTAGTAAATGTGATTTCTGGAAGAATAAGGTTGAATTTCTTGGACACATAATGACTGTAGAAGGAGTTGCGGTAGATCCAAAGAAAGTGAAGACAATTTTGCATTGGGAGCAACCGAAGACGGTAACCCAAATCCGTAGTTTCCTTGGAATGGCGGGATATTACCGTCGTTTCATCGAAGGATTCTCCACGATTGCGAGACCTCTTACGCAATTGTTGAAAAAGGAAAAGAAATTCTTATGGACACCTGAGTGTGAGAAGAGTTTTCAGGAGTTGAAGAAACGATTAACATCAGCACCTGTATTAGTTTTACCTGACGTTCCTCAAGGCTTCGACATCTATTGTGTTGCATCGCATCAAGGATTGGGATGTGTATTGATGCAAAACCGAAAGGTAATCGCATATGCATCAAGGCAATTGAGGCCGCATGAGGAGAACTATCCGACTCATGATTTGGAATTAGTTGCCGTAGTGCATGCCCTAAAAATATGGCGTCACTATCTCCTTGGAAACAGATGTGAAGTGTATACTGATCATAAAAGTCTTAAGTATATCTTCACGCAAGCTGACCTAAATATGAGGCAAAGAAGATGGCTAGAACTAATCAAGGACTACAATGTTGGAATTCATTACCACCCGGGTAAAGCCAATGTTGTGGTCGATGCCTTGAGCCGGAAGAACCACAGCGTAAATATGCTGTTAGAACCAAGTCAGACCGAGTTGTGTAAGGATTTCCAGAAGCTAGGATTGGAAGTGGTACCAGAAGGATTTTTGGCTACCTTGGAAGTAAAACCTACCCTGGAAGATCAGATCAGGGAAGGGCAGAAGGATGACGACATAATCAAGAGAATTAAGGACAAGATGGATGCAGACAAGGCAAAGGATTTCAAACTGGATGAGCAAGGTACTTTGTAGTTTAAAGGGCGCATTTGTGTGCCAAATAAAGAGGATCTGACACAGCTAATTTTGGAGGAAGCCCATGACTCCAAGTACAAAATTCATCCAGGAAGTGCAAAAATGTATTACGATTTAAAAGAAAGATTTTGGAGGCCAAGCATGAAGCAAGAAGTTGCCGAATATGTTGCATTATGTGACATATGCCAAAGAGTCAAAGCTATGCATCAGAGGCCAGCAAGATTATTGCAGCCGCTAAAGATACCTGAATGGAAATGGGAAGAGATCGGTATGGATTTCATAACCGGTTTACCCAGGACTCGAAATGGATATGACTCTATATGGGTTATAGTGGATCGTTTGACCAAGGTTGCACATTTTGTACTTGTGAAGACCACTTACTCAGGCGATAAGTTAGTAGAACTCTATATGTCAAGAATTGTTTCCTTGCATGGAGTGCCGAAGAAGATAGTATCGGATAGAGGTACCCAATTTACCTCAAGGTTTTGGGAAAGCCGCATGAAGCCATGGGAACTCGTCGAACTTGATCTGACATACCATCCGCATGATGGTCAAACCGAGAGAGTTAACTAGATCTTTGGAAGATATGCTAAGATCATGTGCTTTAGCATATTCTACTTCATGGGACAAGTGTTTGCCTTATCTTTGAGTTCACTACAATAATGATTATCAAGCGAGTTCTGAGATGTCTCCATTTGAAGCTCTGTATGGTCGATCTGTCGAACACCCTTGAATTGGAATGAGGCTGGGAGCGACATGGTTTTGGACTGATATTCTTGACAAGCGTAAGAACGATCGCTATGATCGAGAGAAAGATTAAAGATTGCACAATCAAAGCGTAAGAGTTATGCCGACAATCATCACAGAATTGAGCTTTGAACACGAAGATTATGTATACCTTAGAGTTACACCACTCAAGGGAATTAGGAGGTTTCATGCAAAAGGGAAGCTTGCACCCAGATATGTCAGACCATTCAAGATCTTGAGCCGCAGAGGTGAAGTTGCGTATCAGTTGGAGTTGCCACAGTCCTTGGCAGGAGTGCATGATGTATTCCATGTGTCGCAATTAAAAAATTGTCTCCGAATACCGGAGGAGCAAACGCCTTTAGAAACAATCGAGCTGCTAGAAGATTTAACCTATAAAGAGCATCCGGTGAAGATTCTAGATACGATGGACAGAAAAACAAGGAACAAGTCTACACGCTTTTGCAGAGTCCAGTGGAGCAACCACTCGGAAAGTGAAGCAACCTGGGAACGTGAAGATCTGAAAAAGGAGTTCCCTAACCTATTTCTGTAGACAACCCTGAATCTCGGGGACGAGATCCTGTTAAGGGGGGAGGTTTGTAACACCGAAAAATTTGCTCTAATTTAAAATTTGGAGTATTTTTTATTTTTGAGAATTTTTGGGAATTTATTGAAATTTATTTGGATTTATTCAAATATGGCCTTTCTTGAAATCAATTAAATAATGGAAAAGTTCATGTAAAGTTTTAATGAAAATATTTTATTTCAGTTCCAAATGTCTCAAAGTATTTTCTAGAATTTTTCTGGATTTTTCCAGCTATTTTTGCTATTTATTTTGGCTTTGTTTATTTATCTGATTTATTTTTACTCAGAAATGTTTTAAAAATCAGAAGAATAGTACTGGGCCGACCCAGCACTATGCTTAGCCTGGCCCAGTTCGTCAAAACCCTAGCCGTCGCGCGATCGACCCGTTGGATCGAGATCCAACGGTCATCGTTGCGCCGCGTCGCCCGCGAACGTGCGCCATCGGATCGTCGCTGCTTGAACGGCCGTGATGGAGCCACGTCGGTCCAACCGGGCGTAATTGCTGGAGTTAACACCGCCGAGCGTTTCCACTCCTTTCGCTAGTGTTTGCGCGCACGTCAAGGCTCCTTTTAAAGTGTCGGTTGCTGCGCCGTGTAGAGCTCTTCTCGTCGCTCCTTTTAGACTCCTTGCATGCACATCGAGACCTTCTCTAGCGCCCGTGCGAGCTCGCCGTAGTTGCTTCCTCTCACCGCCGTAGTTTTTGCTTCCTCCCGTCGTCGTCTGAGCTATTCCGCCGTGCTCCGACCCCGTCCCGAGTTCGCCAAAGGAAGCCGCGCTGTTTGGATCACTTATTCACACCGGAGAGCCACCGTAGCGTCGTCGACTGCGCCGTCTTCCTCAGCTCCGGCAGCCTCTTCTTCCTCGCCGCCATCGACCTTCGCTAGCTCCGTCGACCGTTCGATCGCCATCCAACTTGTTGTGGTACGTCCACGTAGCCCTTCTCTATTTACGTTTGGATTAGATCGTAACCGTTAGATCTGTGATGTGCGGCGTAGATTAGATCTGGATATTAGGTCTTTTAGTAGATCTCAGCCGTTGGATCATTAGTGTACGCGTGAGATTGCGCCGCGTAGTTAAGATGAACAATAAATCACTCCGGTAACCTGCGCCGTTGGATCGGATTTGAACAGTTGAGTTCAGATCTGGTTTTGCCCTAAGGATCCGCGTCGTTCAGATTTGAGCGTGCGGCGGTGATGGCGCCGTACCCTGGCCGAATCGCGTGCTGACGCGGGTGTTTTGACCGGGGCGGAGACCAGATCCAGCCGTCGATTTTGGGTGCGCCGTCGCGATTGCGCCACGTGTTGCTGAGTAGCCGAGGCGTCGCCAGGCGTGCGTGGGACCTGACCGTTGGATTCGGGCGCACCGTCAATGCGTGACGCGTGGCAGCACGGAAATCGAGTTGCCACCGAGCTGAACGTGCGCATGAGATCTGGCCGTTGAATCCTTTGATGGCCACGATTTCGCCGCGTGGCTAAGATCTGGCCGTAGGTTGAGCGATGGCTGAGATAGTGTCACGTGTTCATGCATGAATCTCGAGGTAGTCGGTGGCGACGCCGTGGCGTCGATCTTGGCGTCATCCGGTGGGGCAGTGCTCGCTTCGTGGACCGAGTCCACCGTGGACCAGAGCCGATCTGTGGACCGGGTCTATGGACCAGAGCGACGTGGCAGCACCAGAGAGATCCACGTGTCAGATGACGTAATGCTGACGTCATTTCTCTAGAAAAATATTTTGACCGAAATTCTTTTCTGTGCTGACGTCATCATGTTGCAATGCTGACGTCATAAATGCGATTTTTCAGTATAAAGATAATTCGGAAAAATCGGATTTTCTAATTTCTGTATTTTCAGATTTTATTCAAACTTCAAATGGCTATTACTTTTGCATTTTAACTCGGGTTTGGGTGATTCAAATTTCTAAAAATTCATAAAATTGTGATCCCTTTAATGGTGAATTTTATTTGAATTTTTGAGGTCATTTAGTATTCTGTATTAGTTATTTATTGCATATATTGTTTGTACGCGTAAACGCAAATTTGCCGAAAGGTTTCGAGGAAGAGTTCGTCGCTCAAGACCAAGCTTCGGAACATGACCAGCAACTCTTTGAAGGCAAGTGATGCTTTGAACATTTTGATCCCAGATTTTAAAATGTAATTTATGCTTTGAAATTATGCATGCTAATTTATTTAAAGTGAATTTAAATTAAATTGGGTAATGTAGCTAATCAACCCATATTGTTATTGTCACCATGAAATTATTATCTGTATGCCCTGAAATCTTTGTCACCCTAAGTTTGATTGTTTTAGTTGGATGTTAATATTGTGCCAACACAGGAGGCTAGACCGTGAGTAGATGCTTAGCCTTGCAACGAATCATGAATGATCTTTCGGGAAAAATGCTACAATATTGATTAAAGAAATATTGAATGTATTTCGAAAGTGATGTGATGATGCCACATGATGAGATTGAGGTACAGAGATCTGTGTGGTTCTGTACCAATGTTGAGTTATTTCTGGCATGTGTTGCACAATAATCAATTGGGTGGGAAATGATTTAGACTTAGGCAAGTGGCAAGAGGCCGTGTGCCAGGTGGGCCTGTGTGGCAATGGTTTGATGAGTGATGTGAGTCTGTGTGCCACATTGGGCTGTGTGCCACTGTTGAGTGTTGGAAGTCTTGCCTTGGTCAGTTAAGGACTTCACCTTGCAAGCCTTTGATCTGAGTCACTCGTACAACAACATGTCTGGTATTGGACGGACCTAGTTGATTAGGGTTCTTTTATCTTTCCTCTGATACCTCAGGGTGACAGTACACAGGGGTGTATCTGTATGGGGGAGCGTACCTGTGCTACGGTTTGGTGCCCATCCAACGGTGATTGGCCTGTCCTATACTTCGGCTCTGTGTGAGAGAAGTGATAGTAAAGGCAATACCGGAGAGGTTATTTGGTAAAGGTAGAGGTTCCTGAAAGGCTTTGTTACGGACGATCACCTATGTGGTGAATGGCTGTATCTTGTGGGTAAAGTGTACAACCTCTGCAGAGTGTCAAATCTATTCGAATAGCCGTATCCGCGGTATTGGACATTGCTCGTGGATTACAGTCATGGGGTAGATCTTCAAAAACAAAATGTGGAAAGGGTGGCTGTGTGCCAGTGTTAAAAATGAACTGTTAAGGCTGTGTGCCGAGAATCTTCGAAGAAAAACCATTTGAATAAATTAGTATTATTATAACTGTTTCACTGCTTTAATCTAAATAAGATACTGCTTTAAAAATGCTATTTGAAGCAAAAAGAACCAAGTAAGCCAATCCTTTGGAATAAGCTTTGCATATAGTAATAGCGCTGCATTCTGTGCATTACTTGTTGAGTGCCTTGTGCACTCACCCCTCCTTGCTTATCAACCCCAATATCAGTGGAGGAATCTACACCAGCGTGGGAGGAGGAGTACAATGAGGATCCGGACAATTAGGGGGCAAGCCCAGTCCGTTGCCTTTGGCAAGATGAAGGCTTCCACGACATTTATTTTTTTCCTCTGCTATTTCTTTTACTCTGAATAATGTAAGCCCTGCGTGGCTGATTTTATGTAAGGAGACCATAAGGTCGTACAACTCAGTTTATATAAATGTTTGCACTAGTTATTCCTATATCGCTGTGAATGTCTGTGATGTGCAACCCTGTAAGACTGTGTGTGCTAGTGTGATCCTAGACTAGCACAGAATACACAGAGGGTCCGGATTTGCAGATTCGGGTCCCGGCATGCAGCCTCAATTGCATTGACACATAAGAAACAACCTTACTTTTCTGTATCAACACACATCCAAATCCTTGCTTGGAAGCATCACAATAAATATCAAAACTACTTTGAACATATGGCAATACTAGCACTAGTGCTGTCGTTAGACGCTTCTTAACTCTTGAAAACTTTTTTCACACTCCGGTGACCATGTGATCTTTTTTCAACAACTGTGTATGTGACTTGGCAATTGTCAAAAATCCCTCGATAAATCAACGGTAATATCCTGCCATTCCCAGAAAACTACGAATCTAGGTAAGTGACTTCAGTTGTTCCCAATGCAGCACTACTTCAACTTTGCTCAGGTCGACGGCGACTCCCTTAGCAGTCATAACATGTCCAAGAAATTCAACTTCCTTTTTCCAAAAGTCACATTTGCTAAACTTAGCATACAACTGTTGTTCTCGAAGCTTCTCAAGAACTAACCTTGAATGCTCCGCATGCTCTTCTTCCGACTTGGAGTAGACAAGAATATCGTCTATGAACATGACAACAAACTTGTCCAAATATTCCATAAAAACCTTATTCATCATGTTCATGAAATATGGATCATTAGTCAATCCAAAGGACATGACCATAAACTCATAATATTCATATCGCATAGAAAACACAGTCTTAGTGTAACACCCCAGCACCCGCTTGCCCCGAATGTTACACCAACAACTATTAAATACTACCAAATTACTAAAAAAATTTCAGCATGACCTCTACGCATTTAGAGCAAAACAGCACAATAACAAGAATGCTAGCAACTACGACATAACCCTTCAAGCATAAACAGTAAGGAAGAGCAAATACCACATATATGAACCATGATATCATACCTAGAGTGTGGAGCAAAACAAAGTGGTAACCACACAATCTGATCACAACATCACCATAAACACATGAACGATTTAAGATACATGAACTTAACAAAATATAATCACTAGGCAACCATACACTCCATACAGGGTTAAATGATTACTAGCGAAACAAAATATATCGCCTTTTAACTACTCAGAGATCTATGGTAAGTGATAACAAGTGAGTGAAGTAGTGCTAAGCCCTCTCCTAAAATGCCGCTCTGGGGGTACCTAAAATAAAAACATCACAAAACAAGCGTGAGTTCATACAACTCAGCAAAGTGTATCATACTATTACAATTAACTTAAAACAAGAGATTAAAGCAATTCAATATGGTAAGACCTTTGCACATAAGAACAACATCATAACTTAACACTCTTTACTCTGTAACCATGCAATGCACATGCATGCTCATAATGCACATTTTCATAGCAAATACCGGTATTGCGGGTGCTCACCCGTCGGTGTGCACCCTCTCGTTCCCATCCAGCCCTTGGAGGGGCCTACCGAGGTAGGACTTTCATGTCTCACTACTCGTGAGACATAGAGGCCCATTCAGGACACCTCTTCTCTTATGAATGAACAAATGCAAATGAAATGAATTAAATTGCAAATTGTATTCTCATCCAACATTCTTATCACCATACATAAACATAAGCCTTTGCATAATCTTAAATGCATAAGCTTAACATTTGTATCCTCTTAACCATAGTCACCATCCTAAGCATAATCATACTCATAATCATCAATATAATTAAAATCACAAAGCAAAGCAAGCCACAAATTTTTCTAGCATTCATTCTATATGATACACTTGCCTCTACCCGTGAGGAGCGGAGTGGTGCGACGATGAGGCCACTCCCGATGTTAATCCACCTGAAATAATATTCGCATGCATTCACACACCAACACTCACTAACCTCTAAAATTCAGCATGAGACAAAAAAAAGACAACTATATTTAAACAGTCCTAACTTCTAGCAAAATATTCCAAATTCAGTAAATGATTACTTTCTTTTGAAATCTAGAGGACATTTCCTAGATTTCTTTAATTATCAAAATAATTCAATTTAGCTTCTAGCTAACCATGCACAACCCAAACTTAAAATTACTGAAAATCTGTAACAATCATGGACAGCATTCACTAAAACAATCATAACTCTTAAACTAATGAACAAAAAATTATGTTCTTGAGCTCTATTTAACCAAAAGACTACTAGCTACAATTTCTTCTATAACCAAACTCACAGGAGATGCCCCTAAATAGCTTCAATCATCTCAAAACCGAAGCAACTACAAATCCATGAAAATTCTGAACAACAGAAAATGTTACTCTGAGCAGCAGGTACTAAAACAAGCATAACTTTTAATTGGCTGAACAAACATTCATGATTATGGTCTCTAATTAACCATGAGATAACCATCAAAAATTCTCCTACAGTCGGACTACCAGGAAGTGGCTCTAGAATAACCAAAACAGTACGAAACCGAGACTGCTAACAACAGTAGCAAGATCTGGACAGCAGTCACACAAATACCCATATCTTCTAAACGGCTGAACCAAAAATCGAGTTCTTGCACTCTAAATAAACATGAGAAAGGTCTACAACTAATTCTACAGCCAACCTTTCTACAAATGGCTCTAGCTACTCCAAAACCAGCTCAAAAGAACTAGGTCTGCACAACTCAAAAATTCAGAACTTCTCCCCAAACCCTAGAACCACCATTTCCCTCCAAAATCCCCAAATCCATTAACCCTAGAGCACCAAAAATAGCAAAACTCCCCCTAAGAACTGCATGCACACCCCCAAAACCTAAAAATCCTTACCTCCACTTACCCACATGGAGGAACAAGGAGAGGAGGAGCAGCTGCAGCTTGGGGAGGGAGGAGACGAGGATTCGGCTGGGAGGAGGCAACTTGCTGCCCCAGCTTGAGGAGGGAGAAGGGGGAGAGGAGGAGAGGAGAAGGGGCTCCTGCAGGTTCAGCCAAGGGGAGAGGAAGGAGGAACAAAAGAGAAAAAGAGAAGGGGATTAGGGGGAGGAGGAAAAATTAGGTGGGGGTAATAGGAAATTCTCACCTCCACTGACCTAAAAAAATCCGATTCGCACAGCTCAAGGATAGGACCACTCCCCAATTAGATTTTCCTTAAACTGGAAAAAACATCTGCGATGCTACACTTAGGGACATCCTTAGCACGAATCTTCAATTGATGATATCCTGATTGAAGATCTATCTTGGAGAAAACTCTAGCTTATCCTAGCTGATCAAACAAATCATCGATTTTGGGCAACAGATACTTATTCTTTATTGTCACTTCATTCAATGCATGATAATCAATACACATCCTTACACTCATGTCTTTCTTTCTAACAAACAAAACGGGCGCACCCTATGGTGATGAATTGGGTCACAAAACCTTTTTTTAGTAGCTCTTCAATCTGCTTCTTCATTTCAACCAACTCATCAGTAAGCATCTGATACAGTCTCTTTATTATTGCGGCTGTACCAGGCGCCAATTCAATAACAACTCAATATCTCGATCTAGCTGCATACTAGACAGTTCATCCAAAAAACATTTGGGTATTTACTAACAACAGGCACATCCTCCAAACTGATAACTTTCACATTGTTAACAATTAACTAATCATCGTCAACTACGGTCGCCTGAAATTCCACTTTATTGCCCTTTGGGCTTTCGACCGGCACTACTCTCCGACCACAATCCAAAAAAGCCTTATTCTTGGATAACCAATCCATTCCAAGGATAACATCTAAGGTCTGGGTATCCAAAATAATGAGGTTTGCTAGGAACTCCATTCCATCAATAACCAACTTAATTCTCAAACAACCTAGGTTAGATCGGAGTTGTGATCCAGGAGATTGGACTAATAGCATGCACTTAAGGTTCATAACATCCAACCCATTCCCCTCAGCAAAAGCTTCAGAAACAAAAGAATGCGAAGCTCCATAATCAAATAAAACTATTTGTGGGTACTGAGTTAACCAAAAACTTACCCAGCACAACTTCTTATGCATCTTGAGATCCATCAGTAATGATATGGTTGACTCGACCTCTCACTGTTGCTTGGGGCGTAGCTCTTGCTTGACTTGCTCCACGGTTTGGTCCTAGTGCAGGCGCCTTTGATGGTATAGATCCAAGGTTGAAGCGAATAGGAGTGATACCTCCTCTCTAGGGACAGTTATTAGCAAAGTTTCCTGGCTCTTGTTAGGAAAAACAACATTAGAATGAAGACTACAGATTGCCTCCTGGTGCATTACTTGCTTGAGCAGGTGTTTGGAAGTTCTGACCAGCGGGATGTGGTGCAGGGGACGATGCTTTGAACGTTGCTTGAGGTTGATACCAAACAAACAGCTGAAGGCCAACTCTCACCCTTTGTTGGCTCTGAAGACCTCCTTGATGAGCCATCCTAAGCTTGTGGTTGTCTTCCATCTTCTTGCGCTTATCTTCTAGGATTAGGGCCTTGTTAACTAACTCTTAGAAATCAGGGAAGTCATGGGTAATTAACCCAACTTGCAGTCTAGAGTTTCGTCCCTTCATGAAGCAAGACTGTCTTACTTTATCTATGGCAACATCTTCAGGGGCATAGTGTGCAAGCTATGTGAACTTATTCAAGTATTTAGTCACTGATTGGCTTCCTTGTTTAATAGCACTGAATTCTTCTTTCTTCAAATCCATGACTCCTTCAGGTACATGGTACTGACAAAATGCAGTATTGAATTAATTGCAGGATATCTCTTGTAGGGTTTCATGGGTAGCACAATAGTTCTCCCGCCATTCAGCAGCAGTCCCTTCTAGGTGATGAGAAGCGTACAGAAACTTCTCATTGTCTTCACACTAAGTAATATACAACTTACTCTCAATTGCTCCAAACCAATCATTGTCTTCTCATTTGTTTCAAGAGGCGTAGTATTCCCTGAGGATATTGGCAGACGAGTCCTCATGAAATCTGATAGCTTTAACTATGGATGAGATCCATTATTGGTAGCTTGAGTTACATTGCTGGCACTAGCTTGGTTGGTTAAAGTTTGCACTTGTTGAATCACATTAACATCAGTTGAGTTTGAGCAACCAAGAATGCTCCAAATTCTGCATATCAACTTGAGGCGAGGATGAGGAAAATTCCATCATTGGGATTCTCACTGGGGTAGTTACCAATTCCACTAGCTCCATTGTTTCCATGAGTCTGAACCATCCGCTGATCACTTCATAGGGTTAGGGGAAAGGGAACAACATAGACAAGAACAAGAATCCTAATGCAGGGGAGATAGGTTTAATCCAATAAAATAAACAAATTTTATTAATAACTTAGTATGGTTGCTTACAAGAGTCTAAAGGCTTCGCAACACATACTGCACACTCAGCAATCATAAAAGATCCAACTCAAACCTATGTACACATAACTAAAGCCTAAAGGGTGACACTTTCTAACTTAAACGAACATGACTGAAAAACAAGGGTCTCAACTGACTAAACTAAAACACCATCACTCGTCAAGCCAACCAGGTTGAGGCTCTCATAGGGCATATGTCGGTGGGTGGGCTGGCATCGGCGCTAAGAGATCCTGATGACCAGGAGCAGTGATCTCAAACTGCACATGCACATCTCGCACCTTAGGCTCTAGGTCTTCACACTCCACCTAGACCTCTTCGTGGTCTTCTTTTTCCTCATCCAGCTCTTGTTCCACTTCCATTTCAATGACATGTAATGCTTCTTCCAGCTCCATTATCCTCTCGGTAGCCATAATGCACGTCTCTTGAAGAACCTCTTCAGCAACCCTTAGAGCTTCATAGACTTGCTCCAACTCTTGGGTAGTATCTCGCATCAAGTTCTCTTGAGCAAAAGCAAACTTGGCCAAGTGCACTATCGTTGTATCATCCACCTCTTCAATGCTTCAGCATTGAGTGGCACCTTCTTGGGGATGAAGTGGGAACACTGTTTCTTCTAGCTCGTCGGTGTAGTCATGGCAGATGCAATGCAGTGCAAGGCGTGAAAACTCCTGGATACCGGTGTCGAACGTAGACCTTCTGACGGTGATGTTGATTGGGCAACTTGCCTTGGTGTCCTCCCTGGTGTAGATCACGATCTTGCATATCATTCCTCGACTCTTGCCATTGACTATCTATTGGCATCAAAAACATGAAGTAGGGTTTCTGACAACAACACACCAGACAAACACCTGGTTCTGAGCGTGCCAATCGATTTGACCTGGAATCGACAAGGTAAAAATATGAAATTCGCTCAAAGCCGATAGTGAAGATCAATTGGCTTAGATACAATCAGCTTGAAGCCGATTAAATCAAGATAAAGGGGTAAGTCTAACTAGCCGATTAAGGCTAATTAGAGGATAAAGGCAGATCGATTCTAAAGAAGGCGATGCGCAACAAAATCAGAATAAATTGAACCTGGGGTGTAATTTGAAGAAGAACAACAATCGGCGATGCGCAACTTTATTGACCAAGATCGAATTAAAAAGACTAAATTACAAGAACTACTCCTAGTCGACAGGAAAAGGTAATATAAACTTGTGTGTTTGATTGTGTTGGATGCCTCTCGCAGCTTGCTTTGGCCCTTCTTTTATACCCGTCGGCCGATCGTTTCCTATTACAACACATTACAAAACCTGATCCGTATCAGCCTTATTTCGGATAGCTTTCCCTCAAATATCTTGCCGTTGCCAAATATCTTCAAATCTTTCCAAATCATCTGTTAGTTACCGTATGTTGACTTTCTTGCTGATTTTGACTAGACTTACCAAATTCTGGTGCAAACATATGCCCCCCATTTTTGAGAGATGACTCGTCATCTTTCAAAAATTTCAACTATTGGCTTTTCTCCGTCGGCTAACCGTTAAACTTCATATAGTAACTGCTGCTTTAATTGCGCCGTAATTTTCTGACATGCGTATAGTGCATTTTAACTGCTTGTGTCTTTTGAGATTCATTTCCTGCCACTTCATTTTTTTATCATGCTATATAAAGTGGCCCCCACATGGTCATTCTTCACGCGCTCAAGCTCTCACACCATCTGCAATCGGTTTAAACTCTGTTCGACGGTCCCCCAAAACAAGTCCTTAGCTCAATCATCCTCCCAGATCGGCTGCAATGGACCCAAGCCAGGTATTCATTCCGATCCCGCATAGCAACGACCAATATTTTTTGGGTCCCTTGGGAAATCTACATGTCAGTACCGTCACAAACCAAGAAATTCCTCGTCTTCCTTTATCGGCTTCTAGTCATAACATAGAAGGTTAGAATAAAGGTTTTAGGGCTTGGCCGACATCTCTCAAGGGGTGGAGAAATTGGTTTATTAGAGTGGCAGCCCAAAAGAAGGGTGAATGGGAGAAAATGGACATAGCCGAGTGTATCCCCCTTTCTTTAGCTGATCTAGAAGCCAATGAGCCCTTGGTGGCCACGACCTGTTATTTTTTGTCGAACTGCTTTAATGCTTTTTTGTTTCGTACCGGTCCCATCGGCCCAATTCTGTTGGACGTAGCTCAGTTGTGCTGTCTTAGGCCAGATGGTGAACATGTATCGGCTTTTAGTGGTAAGCCAAAATATAAACTTATCCGATCTAAAGGTGAAGGGTGGGCCAAATATATCGGAAACAATAATAAGTTTAATGGCCTGGTATCAGACGAAGAACATGTTGCTTTCCTGAACCTTTGGCTAGATCGCTTTTTATTCTACGGGGCATCCCTTGGGCTGACTCAAGTTTATCAAGTAATAGCAGAACAGCTTGTTGAAGGACGTCGGCTAGCATTAGGGAAAACCTTCCTTGGCATAGTGTATCAGATGCTCTATGTGATAAGGAGATGGCTTTTCACTGGTTTTGAGAATTTCACTATTGGGAATGTGGGCGGTCCGATGTGGTTTGTACAAATATGGCTTTACCGCCTATTCAGTCGTTCTTTCAATCTGGATTTAGCCGACGGAACTCCTTTTCCAAAAGAGGACACCCCAGAAGGAGCACCTTTCCAGTTCAGAGAATGTCGATCCTTTGGTGAGAGATTTATAATGTGCTGCAGTAATGAGACAAGAATCACACCCATCGGCTGTAGAAAATTTTTGTCCTTCTTCCTGCAATTAGACATTGAAGATTTTAAACAATAAGACTTCTTTAGTTATGGTGCTACAGCCGATTTTCCTTGGCCTTCTTTCCTGCATTTGGAAGCCGACAGCTCTTTGATGCCTCAGGAGACTTTGGACTTGTATAAAATCTTCATCTCTCCATGCGTCTTCCATGCCGGCCTTAATACTAGGAATCGGACATTCCAGCCTTCGTATGAATTTTACCATCCCTCAATCTATGCACGGCAGCTCGGCTTTGGTCAGGTAATTCCAAGCCTGCCACTTCTTGATCGACTTCAGCCCAGAGCCAGAGTTCACAGTGCCATTTCAGCCGAGTTGGTTTTGGAGTTAGGCGATGAGCTTCAACTTTGCAGCCTTCCTCACTTCTTCCTGAATGCTCGTCGGGCAGGTGGCTTTACAACATGGTGGTCGGCTATTGCAGAGTCGATATATATGGAAAAAAAACTCCATCATTTATAATCAAGGAATTCTTCCCCGATTTACCAAAGCCATTCTTAGTGTCTAACAGCGATTCTAGCAGTGAAGCTAGTTCATCGGATTACACTAACACAAGTTTAGAAAAAATATCTAGCGAGGTATCGGCTTTGATCATCATTTGTTTATTTGCCTTAATCTTCAGACATTTTACTGACTAACCCTTGTTTGCTTTTCAGGCTAAGGCTGCTGGCAAGAAACCTTCTGTCGGCCAATCGGATAGCGGCCAACAAGGAAAAAGGCCACACCAATTGATTGGCCTTACTGGGTACACCTCGGGTACCCTGGACGTTCAAAGTCCGTCATTGTCGGACATAGAGAAAAAACAACCAAGTAAGCATAGTATAATCGGCTGTTATTTCTTTTACTCTTTTGCAACTAAAATTTTAGCCGATCATAATTTCAAAAAAGAAGAAAGCAAAGTATACCAAGGCTCCGGCAAAAAGGGGATCAAAGCCCCAGGAGCAAAGTGGTGAGAGCTCGCCACATGCGTCGGCTACTGCAAAGGTAAGCAGTATATTTTATGGATTAATAAAGTTTTTTCGATGATGTTGGCTTACTCTTTCCACTTTTCTTCACAGCCAACATCTTCAGCACAGGTCGCTGCAATCTTGGCTGACCTCCCTGCTGCTTCTGTAGGAGTCCTTTCTCCTTCATTGCCAACGCCACCAGCCACGACGGCCAAAGCACAGCCAAAAACGTTTGACCCGACCAACCTGTTGGGTTTTACTCTGGCCGATCTTGATGATCCTAAGATCATGGCCACCGACGACTACGATGCAGAGATCAGGAAGATTCTTGAAGTCTCAAAGGAAGCGTCGGCTGCTGTCACCTCTGCTCCTGGAATGCAAGAACGGCTCAACAAACTCTTCGATTTGGTGATGAAGCCACAGTCAGAGATTTTGGCCAACAACCAGTGGATCAGAGATGCCATGGCTGCAGTAGAAGCCGATCTACCACCAGAAGCCATGGAAGCTCTCCTCAATGACTGCCACTTAGACGAGAGGAGGTCTAAAGTGGAGGCAGCTCAGGCAAGGATAGCGCAGCGTGAAGCTCAAGAGGCCGATCAAAAAATCTTAGACGAGCTGGTTGCTGACGCCTAGGCCAAGAAGCAGAAGTTTGACGCCGACACTGAGCTGCTCAAAACCACAAAGAACTCCATCGGCAAGCTCGAATCGACCAAGAAATTTCTTATGGAAGAGTTGGCCAAGACGGAGAAGCTAATCTTGGAAGGCCAACAAACCCTTGAGAAGACTTCGTCGGCCATCAAAGATCAAAAGCTGGGCATCGCAATGGCCGTGGTCGGAGTAAAGAAGCAAATGGAAAAAGTGGTGCCAGTGCCAGGGAGCGCAAAAGAAGATGATCGCATCATTGATGAAGTTCAATGTGTGATTGCCAAAGCAGCCGGTGCCTTATCGGCTTTAGGCACAACTCTTCTAGGCTCTGGCATCCAGTATTAGCTTTCTTATGAGATGTAAAAACTTTGTCGGATGTTCTGAGATACTTGTCCTGATACTTTTTGCAACTCTTTGCTGTTTATAATTGGCTGTTTAACTGATTTATGCTTGTCTTTGTGTAATTTTATTTCTCCTAGCCGACTAACAGCACTGTGTTAACTTGGCCTTCTCAAAGCGATTTCCAGTCGGCTAAGCTCCAACCCAAACACTAGGATAGTATTTCTTGAAGTATTTCCCGTTAATCGCCTTGGGTAAAACATGCCCTTCTAATATTTCGAGTATATATGAATTTCCACCGACTAGCCAATTAACCTTGTACGGTCCTTCCCACGTAGCTGACCATTTTCTGAATCAGTTATCTTTCGAACCAACAGGCAGTATCGTTTTCCAAACTAAATCGGCCTGATCGAAAGACTTTGGCACAACCTTTTTATTGTATGCTTTTGCAACTCTTACTTTATTCTTCTTAAGCCGATCAAACGTAGACAAATGTAATTCTGCTAACTCATCCAAGTTATCGATCATCAAATCGTTATAATCCTGAGCCGACAAACCATTTTGCCTGGCTATTCGTATAGAATTAATGTTAATCTCCACGAGTAAAACGGCCTCTTGTCCATATACTAATTGATACGGTGAAAGTTTTGTTGCTCCATGATAAGCTAGCCGATACGCCCAAAGTGATTCCGATAGTGTTGAATGCCAATTCCTTGGTCTTTCATCGATTTTTCTTTTGATCAATTTGATTAATGTCTTGTTAGATGACTCGACTTGTCCATTATCCTGAGCTTAATATGGGGATGAATTCAACAATTTGATTCCTAGACTCTTCGCGTAATTCTAAAACTCATTAGATATAAACACTGTACCTTGGTCGGTCGTGATTGTTTGTGGTATTCCAAACCGATGGACAATGTGTTCATTAACAAACCCGATTGCTTCAACACTAGTCACCTTTTTAAGCGGTATAGCTTCAACCCATTTAGAGAAATAATCAGTTGCGGCCAAAATAAACTTGTGGCCTTTACTCGAAGCAGGAAATATTTGGCCGATTACATCTATTCCCCAGCCTCTGAACGGCCATGGCTTGATAATCGAGTGCAAAGCCGATGCCGGTGCTAGTTGTATATTGCCAAACTTTTGACAAGTCTGACATCCTTTATAATATTTGAAACAATCCTCTAGCATTGTCGGCCAAAAATACCTTCTTCACCTAAGCATCCATTTCATTTTATAAGCCGATTAATGAGTTCCGCAAATACCTTCGAGCACTTCACCCATTGCCACCCGTGCTTCTTCAGTTCCAAGACATCTCAGCAGCAAACCTTCCATCGTCCGATAGTATAAAGTGTCGTCCATGATTACGTACTTTAAAGCTTGCTGCCTGACCTTGCGCTCGGTCGGCTTAGATGGGTCGATTAGGTAATTCCTTATTTGCGTTCTCCAATCAACAATATACGCGCACATGACAGCTTTGTTTATTAGTTCGGTCACCTGATATCGGCCGAAGTCTTTGTATCCCGACGCCTGCTAAGCCAGTGCGTTGGCTCTATCGTTTGATTCCCGAGGGATATGACCGATAGAAAATAAGGTGAACGAGTCGATGATTTCGAAGCACTATTCTAAATATTTGAGTAATATTTCGTCACGGCACTGGTATTCACCTTTTATTTGCTGTACAATTAACATGGAATCGCCATATGCCTCCACAGTACTTACTCCGATATTTTCTAACAATTGTAAACCTTTGAGCAATGCTTCATACTCTGCCTGGTTGTTTAAGCATCGACTATTTAGCTGAAATGCAAATTTAAAATTATAACCTTTGGGTGATATGAGTACAATACCGATGCCATCACCTTCCCTGCATACCGAACCGTCAAAAAACAACTGCCAAGGGGCGACAGATACTAGGTCGACAGCAGTATTATGCCCTATTATAAAATCGGCCAAAACTTGTCCTTTAACTGCTTTAGCCGATTCATAAGTCAGGTCGAACTCTATTAAGGCATATGCCCATTTACCAAGTTGACCTCGTAAAATTAGAGCTGATAACATATATTTTATAACATCGATTTTACAAACCACCTTACAAGCCGATGCTAAAATATAATGTCTTAGCTTTATACATGAGAAATATAAAGATAAGCATAATTTCTCAACGAAAGGGTACCTAACTTCAGCATCAAGTAGGCGTCGGCTTAAATAAAAGATAACCCTTTCCTTACCATCGATTTCCTGTGCTAAAACAGCTCCGATAGTTTCCTCCTCAGCTGATATATACAACTTGAAAGGAATCCCTTTTCGTGGTGAAGCTAGAACCGGAGGATTAGCTAAATATTCCTTGATGTTATCAAAAGCCTTTTGCTGGTCAATTCCCCACACGAATTCTTGATTATCCTTCAATTTCAATAGTGGGGTAAAAGTACGAATCCGACCGAAAAGATTTGAGATAAATCTTCGGAGATAGTTAATCTTGCCAATCAGCTTCTGTAATTCGTTTTTGCACGTCGGCGGCTCTGTTTTGGCTATAGCTTTGACCATTTCTTGATTGACTTCAATACCTCTTTCATGTACCATAAAGCCCAAAAATTGCCCAGTTGACACGCCAAACGCACATTTATAAGGATTCATCTTCAAGCCATGCGACCTTATGTTCTAAAAAACTTTCTCTAAATCGGCCAAATGCTGTAAGTCATCCGCAGATTTCACTACAACATCATCAATATATATTTCGACAATATGACCGATTAAGTCATGAAAAATCAGATTCATGGCTCGCTAGTAAGTTGCCCCAGCATTCTTCAAACCGAAAGTCATAACTGTCCACTCGAATAACCCTATCGCACCAGGGCACCTGAAGGCTGTTTTTGGTATATCGGCTTCTGCCATGAATATCTAATTATATCCGGCATTTTTGTCTAAAAAACTTATGATTTTATTCCCTGATGCAGCATCGATAATCATATCGGTTATAGGCATCGGGTATTCATCTTTTGGCGTGGCTTTATTTAAATCTCTAAAGTCGACACATACCCGAAGTTTTCCGTTTTTCTTCATGACAGGAACGATGTTGGAAACCCATTCTGTATATCGGCAAGGCCTAATGAATTTGCTATCTATTATTTGCCGATAGCTTTGCATTTTATCTCGTAAAACCTTCATTGTTTTTCTTGTCCCTATCGGCGTAATACCTCGTTTGTCCGATCAAACGTGCCCGGCTTGACATTGATCGGCATAAGTCCTGTCTTACTCAGGCAAATGAAGTCACAATCATCCAGCATTTCCCCAGATATGCATCCAGCTTCTTCGTGTTGCCAATTCGCGTTAGAACTGGCCATGGCGATATGAGCCGATGTGTCGGCTGTAACAACCTCAACTTCCCCTCCATTCCATTGAACAAGCGCTTGATGCATAGTCGACGGGATACAACAATTGGCGTGAATCCAATCTCGACCAAGCAGAACACTGTAATTTCCCTTGGCGTCAATAACAAAAAATGCGATCGGCAAAGTTTTACTGCCAACAGTCAATCCTGTGACCATAACGCCTTTGGCCTCTGTGGGATCGCCTGTGAAGTCATTTAAAACTATATTAGTCTTGATCAAGTCTTCATCGGACTTACCCAATTTCTTGCAGGTGGTATACGGCATCAGATTTACTGTAGCTCCACCATCCACCAGCATCCTTGATATCAGCTTGCCATTTATATAACCTTTCAGATACAATGGTTTTAGATGCCGATGATCATCTCTCGGTTTCTCGAAGATTGCATTTTGGACACCTGAACACGACTGAGCAAAAGTTTATTTGGCCGATTCGGTTTTAATTTTGAATTCGACCGGCAATGTGAATACCATATTGATATCCATCGGAGGTGTCATCCCTAATCATAGAAGAATATAGGTCATCCGCTGACTCAAAATCTTCTTCAACCCGTTCTTGTTTCCTCCATTCCTTCTTGATAACCTTGATCAGTCGAAGCTCATTGAAAGTCTCATCCCTCTGTTTTTCTGCATCGGCTTCTCTGATCTCTTAAGTCCTTAGTCTTTGAAGCCATCTGCGCTGTGATCGGCTAAGGCCAGGTGGGCACCACCTAGGTTTGGGTTCTATTGGCTTACGTATTTGGCAACCAAAACTTCCCGATCAGAACTAGACTTTTGTGTTACAACCTGGTCCAGTATCTGATTTGGTTCAGATATTCTTTCGCGAACAGGTCTTCTATAAATTTTGTCATGGTGATCTCGTATCGGCCCAGACAGCCTATCTCTAGCCGATTGGTTGGGCCAATCGTCTTGGGGATAATGCTCCTTTGGGCATGTATACGAAGATGGCAATGCTACTCCCCTTTCCCAACAAAATTGCCAAAAAGGACATCTTCTATGCGCTCTCTCTACGTTCTCAGTGTGATATAGATTGTCCGACCGACGAGTAGGGCATCGTGGTCGATTATTCATTCTTTCATACTTCTCCATTAACTGAGAAAACATCGGTCCCAGCTTTTTTATTGTCTGTCTTGATGGTGATTTTTTAGCTTTATACCATTTACCCACCTGAGGATTTCCCTTGGGTTTAATGGTACTTGAATTCTTTCCTTCAGGATCGGCTTCTATTTGTAACGAACTAATTGTAATCTTCAATGTCTGACTGCCGTCTGAGGTTGACTGAATGTCAACTTGCCGATCCCTTTTTGGCTCATCATGCATCGCTTTTTTCCTTTGATCAAACATTGAACCATGTTAATAGGGAATGGATCAGCATCAACTTGCATGGTCGGCTCATCAGCGAATTTTAACCGACCATCCTCGACAGCCGACTGGATCTGTTGACGAAAAATATTGCAATCATTAGTGTTGTGAGAAAAAGAATGATGCCACTTGCATTACCTGCGTTTCTTGATCTCGTCAGCCGATGGTATGATGTGTCCTTCGGGCAACCGTATTATTTTCTCTTGCAACAACAAATCGAAAATACGATCACACTTGGAGACATCAAAGGCATACTTAACTTCTGACTTATTCCTAGTCGGCTTAAGCCAAGAACAGACTAAGGATTTTTTACCCTTTTATCCACTCAGCTATGTTTATTTCTGCTTCATCGTCTTCTGAAGAATCGCTCAAACAATAATCGACCATATTAACTTTGGCTTTATCTTTTTCTTTATTATTACCATTTTTAAATCTATCTTTAAACGCCCTATTATCCGGGAATAGGCTTTCCTGAGTCGACACGCGATAAAGCAGATGACTCAGATCGGTGAACTCTTGTCCCAAACTTCTCTCTAAGTGGTGGAATTAACCATTGAAAAGCCAAATCAGCGAGTTGGTTTTCGGATAATGTGACACTAAAGCAACGGTTTCTTATCTCTCTAAATCTTTTAATATAATCAGTCACCGATTCTCCAAATTTCTGGCGAACAGAGCTTAGATCAAAGATCCTGAGTTCTAAACTGCTTGAGAAAAAGTATTCGTGAAATTGGCTTTCCAAATCGTTCCATAAATGAACCGAATTTGGAGGCAGACAAGTGAACCACCAAGTAAAAGCTGCTCCTGACAATGACAATGGGAACAGTCTGATTTTCAATCCATCGGACTGAGCTGCTTCGTCGCATTGCGCGATAAAGCGTCCGATATGCTCCAGGGTAGTAATCGAGTCATCACCAGAGAATTTTGCAAAATCTGGGACTTTGAAATTGTGAGGATAAGGCATGCGATCTATGTAATCGGGATACGGCTTTCTATAGCGAGTAACCTTCCCTTTCGGCTATATGCCGAATTGATCTCTCAAGACGGCAGAGATTTGATCAGCCCAGTTTGCATTATCGGCCATTAGAATAGTAGGCCCTTGATAATGCTGGTCGTAGTTGGCATTCTGCCCCCCGAGTGCAAACTCGGGTCGCTAATTAGGCTGAGCCGATGGCAAACGGGTATACTGATCATACCTATTATGTCTAATTTGGGGTTCTGGTACTGGAACAAAAGGTTCTGAATAGGTCACCACCTTATGCGGACCTGGATTTCTAGGTAGGACCGATTCATGACGCTGTGGGTATCTGTCAGGTTCAATCGGTTGTGAAACCGATTGTGGAAAAACATAGAACGGGGCTGACGGTGGTAGGTTCGCCGATGCGTCCAACTTGGCAACATCGGTGTAAGCCTGGTAATGGTTTACCCCACTTGACCGAGGATCTCTAGGCAATATGATAGTGGGTTGAGTAGGCATCATGGTAGGGGATGAAGTCATAGCTGATGGTTTAGGATCGGCTGGTGTGCTCTGCGTGTTTTGCGCTACTGAAAAAACACGGTAATTTGGCAGAGCTTGCAACAGGTCGAGCAGACGTCCGGACGAGCCCAATTCCTGGGCGATAGTTTTAACGCTATTTGCTATCATCGGCTTAAGCATGGTGACAAGAGCCGATGAACTGTTTATTAGAGCATGGTGTACAGACTGATTAATAATAGCCGATAATTTGGCTTGAGCAGGTAGATATCGGATTACCAGTTCTATGACACATGCATCCCCCAGGGCATTGACCGTCGGCAGAGCGGTTTTTTGAGTGACGCCACGTCTAGTCTTCTGATAACAGTTTAGCATCATCTCTTCTAGCGCAGTTTTCCAATCTTCGATTTCTCTACGTTGTTCTAGCGTTAAATCGTCCATCGTCGAGACGATTATAGCTTCTGCGTTGAGATCGGACGATGGAATCGGTTTCCCTGATGAAGACATTGCGTCCCACCGAGTGTACCAAGAGTGTGTTGGCGTCAAAAACTTGAAGTAGGGTTTCTGACAACAGAACACCAGATGAACACCTAGTTCAGAGCGTGCCAGTTGATTTGACCTGGAATCGACAAGGTAAAAATATGAAATTCGCTCAAAGCCGATAGTGAAGATCAATCGGCATAGATTCAATCAGCTTGAAGCCGATTAAATCAAGGTAAATTGGTAATTCTAACTAGCCGATTAGGGCTAATCAGAGGATAAAGGCAGATCGATTCTGAAGAAGGCGATGCGCAACAAAATCAGAATAAATCAAACCTGGGGAGTAATTTGAAGAAGATCAACAATCGGCGATGCGCAACTTTATTGACCAAGATCGAATTACAAAGACTAAATTACAAGAACTACTCCTAGTCGACAGGAAAAGGTAATATAAACTTGTGTGTTTGATTGTGTTGGATCCCTCTCGCAGCTTGCTTTGGCCCTTCTTTTATACCTGTCGGTCGATCGTGTCCTTTTACAACACGTTACAAAACCTGATCCGTATCGGCCTTATTTCGAATATCTTTTCCTCAAAGATCCTGCCGTTGCCAAATATCTTCAAATCTTCCAAATCGTCTGTTAGTTACCGTATGTTGACTTTCTTGCCGATTTTGACTAGACTTACCAAATTCTGGTGCAAATACTATCCAACAGGTTCCTCTATAGAGCGGTCTCTAAAAACCTCCTAGCACTTGCATAACTCTCCATATCTCGCATAACTCTCCATAACTCAGCAACATACCCATCGATACACTCTCCATAGGTCTACAGCATCGATAAAGACAGCCTAGGGTAAGGCCTCAACTCAAACCAGCAAAGAGAAAGGAGAAAAATTCAGCAAAGCAACAAGGATAGAAGAATGAGATGAGTCAATAACTTATTATTATTCACATTAAGTTTTCTCTTTAGAAAATAGTTTTGAAGAACCAAGAGAGATGGCCAGTCTAACTAGGGTCAAGACCTACCATTAGTATGCTCTGATACCACCTCTGTCGGGACCCGAATATGGAAATCCGGACCCTCTGTGTATATTGCACTAGTCCAGGATTACACCAGTGCACATAGTGTCAACATCGATGAATATCACAATCGCACACAACAGAAACATAATATAAGACTCATTTATTACATATAAGATAGTTGATAGACCTTATGGTCGACTTTAAATGACTATGCGATGCAGGGCTTAAACTATAATAGATAAACTTGCAGTGGAATAGAAAACGTAGATAAACCTCTCAGTATGCCACTGGCAACTGACAAGGCTCGCACCCTAGACATTCACCTCCTCCTGATATTCCTCAAATGTTGGCGTAGATTCTTCTTCAACTGATGATTTTGTTGTGGTAAGGGTGAGTACATAAAGCACTAGATAAGTTGTGCACAGAATGCAATTCTAATATAACTATATGCAAGGCTTAGTCCAAATGAATTGCTAATATGGTTATTTTGTAGTATAGCAGCATTTACAACTGAATACAATAGATAGATTGAAATGATAGTAAAATAAATAACATTAATAAGTACCTTTCATTTAATTCTCAATAGTAAACTTGGCACGGCCCTTAACCATATTCCAAACATTATATGGCACACAACCTCCCTTCCTAAATTTCTTTTTTACAAAATCTAATTCCTGAGCATTATCCATAACTGGGGATATGGCAATCCGAATAGATTGACACAATGCAAAGGTTATACACTTCTGTCATGTACCACTGGCATATGTGTTCTCGTAATTTATTGAAATCTTTGGTTTGTAAGCTCTTGCGGGGGATATTGATCTTTTGAAAAATAGAAATGAGTGCACTAATGTTTGTTTTAAAATTTGTTTGTAAAAGGTTGAGTGTATTATGCATATACATATACCTTAGGGAAAAGGTATGAGCCGCCGACCACGATCAGCATGTGTTGCATGACGTAGAAGCCGCACAGGTCATCGCACCCCTGTTGATGACACTGTGAACAAAGAAAATCGAATTAACAGATGAAGAACAAATGTTAGAAAAAATTAATCCTATGCTAGGCACTTATACCTTGGCAGTTCCACTATAGCTGGTCGGCTTGTTTGTTATTTTGTTGCCCTCCTTCAACAACGTAAGACAAGAAAGCCCTACAAATATTGGAGAGATGCTATTGAGGCAAAAAAATGAACGTAGTTAAATACGGAAAGTCTTAGGTTAGAGGAATGTACTTACTTCTGCAAAACAGGCATGATCGCATAAGCCATCGGTCTCTTCTCGATCGAGTTAAAAGTGTAGACTGTGTTTTCAATCAAAGCGATGACGAGTAGAATCCAATGATTGCTTATTAAATGGTATGCAATGCAAGAAAATAAGTTTATGTACGGTTTAAGTGTGTACAAGTAATTGAATGGTAAAGTAGTACTTACACCTCATGGTACAGGAATAGAACAAAGTCCTTTTTCGCCTCAGCCTACAATGCCTGCTTGATGTAGTTGGCAAGGAACTCCGGTTGAAGCCTAGCCATGGTCGTAGACACCATCTCAGGGTTGACGAACCCAACTGGGTGTTTACTCATAACAGCTCGCTACCTCATTATCCTACAACTCGTGTGAAATGTTAAAAAATGTAATACAAAATCCTATAACAGTCATAGGCTCATGCTGTACGGTGCGATACTCACAGCGTCCAGGATCGTACGGTAGAAATTTCGATGGCTTTCAGTCTATACAAACGGAAGAGATCCTCAAAACTGATTGGAAATATCCCATGCTCCTCGCAGTGGAAATGTGCCCCTCGATACATCACATTGAAATCGATGTGACTCTTAGCCTCATTCGCCTTGTCAATGTACCATCCATGGAGCAAGCGAGTGCACATGCCTGAGCGTTCAATTCATTGCTTGGGACAAGGGGCTTTCCATGTACGTACCCCTTATAATCTCGAGGGGGCTATGTGGCCTCTCTCAACTTTCCTTTCTCAACAGAAGGAGTCTCCTAGGTCTCCTATGAATCTTTGGGTGTCATGCTAGTCCTTTTGCACACCAGCTCTACACTTTGCGTAGGACTCATCATAGTGGTGGGAGTAGGAGTAGGAGTAGGAGCAATAGCATGTATGATAGGAACCTACAAAGCACATGCATATTTAACGTGTTGCAGTACTGGGATGATCGAGAAGACACGGGGATTTTTACCTAGAGTAGTACAACACCCGTTGTGGGCCACTTGATGAACGACATCCGTGCTTGACCGAGAGTGGTGATATCTTCGTTCAGGGAGAACTATAGTCCACCTGCACCCTTATGTAGCCCTTTCCAAAAGGGTTACTGTTGGTGCCAAAAAACATGAAGAGGGGTTAATCAGCCGCAACACACCAGACGAACACCGGGTTCTATAGTTCAAGGCATGCCAACCGATTTGATCCTGCAATTGGTAAGATAGATGGAAAAATATGCTCAAAGCTGATCTAGCAAGACAATCGACAAAGATCTAAACAGCTAAAAAGCCGATTGAATCTAAAGTAACGATAACTCTAATTAGCCGATTAGGGCTAATTGGATGATAAAGGTAGATCTTTTCCAACGGAGGCGATGTACAGCAAAGATCGAAGAAAAATCAAACCTGATTGGCAGAATTGATGAAGATCCACAATCGGCGATGCACAACTTTATTGATCGATATCAGATTACAAAAGAGATTCTAATCTACAGAGGCTACTCCTAGTCTACAGAAAAATAAAAGAGTAAGCGAGTTGTTTGTGATGAGACCATGCTAGCCCGGAAATCCATGCTACTATCTCAAGGCAAGACAAGGGCCCAACAACTTCTGTTGCTCCAATCCCAGCCTAAGATCAAGTCCAATTTGTTCACGAGTCCAGTTCAGCCCCTCGGAGCAGTCCAACTAAAAATGAACATATCTGGGTCATACAAAGTCTGTTTGAGGTGTTGTTGGACTCTACAGAGAAGCCCACGATGAGAGCTTTCGAACGGAAGTGGTTTCACGTCTAAACTCCTTCTAGAAGCATGGATTTCTAGGCCAGCATGGTCTCATCATCCTCCCCTTCTTGATTTTGAGTCATCCTCGACTCAAGCTCATTGGCCTGCAAAAGGTTAGTAACAAGAGGCGGCAAAGAAACCAACATATTCTTTGGTTGTTGATAGTGTGGCACATTAAAAGAAGATTTCAAAATGGTACAAATATAAAGTCGATGCACCATGTACTTTCCCTTATCATTATGTTTGCCAATAGCATGAAAAATAACTCTGGATGACCATGAGAAATAAGCAAGCATAGAAAATCTCTCATCTAAAGAAATGAGATCACATATGACATCAAATTCAATATAACCCAAAGTATTCAAGGAAGACAACAGTTTAATCTCATCCTTTTCATTATCAAGGTGAATAACATGTGTTATTTTCAGCACACGTGTTTAGATCAGAAATAAAACTGACATGTTCATTCACTAGTTGAGGCATGGATATAAAAGAGACATTATCACACAACTCTTTTTTATCAATAGGGACAGCAAGACAATCATATTGTGACAAAGGTGATTCAGTTTGAGTGTCCACTAACTGTTGTTCTAGCATAGCACCAGTAGTGGCCAAATTTACCAAATCAACATAATTCCCTCGTGTGAAAATAGCACCTATGTCGTGACCTTAGTTTTCCATCTCTGCCGATTTAGGCATATCATGATCTGTAAATTCTTGAGGCATGCATGGGATATCAAGTATCTCCTGCTCCTCCTTCTCTTGCGTGTTTTCCTTCTCGTTCTTGTTCTCAATGTCCTATGAAAAGTTAGTAGCAAGTGGAAACTCGACAAGATGCCGTCCTTCCAAAGAAAATTCTTCACTTTGGCAATTATAGACATTAATTTCAGCAAGATGTCTTTCATGTTCAATTTGATTTTCAATCTCACAAGCAAGATTAAATAAACTAGAAAGAGAATTGTATTCCTTATCAATAAGAATACCCTAAATTTTCATATCAAGTCCATTTAAGAATTTTATTTCCTTAGCTTCTCCAGATTCATCTAAACCACAACGCAACAACAAAGTTTCTAATTCCTCGTAATATGACTTGACAGTTTTATCACATTGTTGTAAACATTGCAGTTCATAAAGTAACTTTTTAGAATGATAAGCAGGAACAAATTCATCTCTCATAAGTCATTTAATATGTTTCCATGTTTGTGGTACTGTCTTATAAGTACAAAAATCGTTCCACCAAATTGATGCACAGAGAGTTAAAGCACTAGCGGCAACTTTAATTTTTCGTTTATTACAGAGGTTACATTGCGAAAGAATTTTATCTACCTCTATTTCCCAATCAATATAAGCATCAACACCAAATCCGTTATAAGAAGGAAGAACCGAAAAATTCTTACCTTTACCAGCAGAAGGAGATGGACTAAAGTTGGGTTGGTGCTTATGCTCTTTTCTGTCAAGTGCATTCTCCATGATTTGAATTTGCTTGTTCATAGTCTCATTCATCTCTCAAAGCATCTCTCGGAGCTTGTTATGAAGAACACACTGGTTATCATCCTGATCCTTTGATAACCCTGCCTTTGCTAGTAGAAAACAGAAGATAGCACAAAGTATTATCCCTATCAACTACTAGGTGCTGGACAGTGTTATCACAAACTCTCACGCGTCTTACCACACCCTTACAAATGTTCTTACCAAAGCAGCAGGTGGTACAACCGGTGGCTGGTTCGTCGTGACTGGAGAGTGAGTGAGTCGATTGCAAAGGAGAACCTGAATTGATAAGAAGTATGTGGAGCTCGGAAGGCAATATTTAGTAGCAAGGAATAAGCAATATCGAAATCAGATTAGCAAGCTGAATAAATGTCTAACGTACTTGTCACAGTTGCTGGCCTAAACGTGTTCCAAGAACTAGTTCAACCTATCAAGGGATATATCAAAGCACGTAGGACTCAAAGGATGCAAGCAATTTTGATTATCTGCTTCTTTTTCCCTCTTTCTGCTTCTTTTCTTCTCTCTTATTTTTTTCAGTGTGGCTCTTCTTTTTTTTTGCACTTGCCTTTTGTTTTCTTTTCTTTTAACTCAAAGGCAAAACAAAAATCTCATATTTTGGAATGAGAGGAAATGTTAAACAGATGACCGAAACAACGGTAAAAACAGGATAGCAAACTTCTGGGGCTCGGAACTCAGTCTTAGAAGCCAATTTTGAGGCTCAAAAGTTGCACAAGTCTAAATACATGTGGATGTTTCAGATGTGCGTCGTCTTCCTCTTCGAAACAAAAAAAATTATGCCCTGATCGGAGTTCGTATGCAAAAGTTATGCCTATTTTACTGAACACTGCACAATCTAGAATTGCCTGCAACTTCACTTCTTACTTTCGGTTAGGGCTAAAATAGCAAATTGGATCACGGGTGAAAAAGGGTGGCCAGCGGTGTAGGGCAATTGACACAAGGCAGCTTGTGACCTATCTAGCGCTTGTGGAGCAGAAAATATAATGTAGAGCGGCGGCAAGGGCAAACCGAGTGAGACTCAGTTCTGTTCTAGGTTTGGCGGTAGTGGGATGACTAACGGTGCAAAATAAGAACTAAGGCAATGAAAAAGAACCACTAGAAACTAGGATCACGACCTCCAACCGGCAACACGACGACGATGGACATAAACTCAACAAGCGAAACTAAAAACGAAAATTGCAAAGGCACAAAGGGTTGTAGGACAGCGAAACCGATGAAGAACTTTTTTTGTAGGGCAATTTTTTTTTGGACACTAGGACGATTGCAAAACTAAAGTGGGGATATAAGAATTACCTATAGGGCAACCGAGACTCTGATACCACTTGATGGGAACGGTGGCCCGATCTTCCGACAGGTAGTAGTAAGTCGATTGGTGGAGCACTCGACGTTGACGATCCGGCTTCGAATCAGAACTGAATCAAACCCTGCAAACGCTACACCACGGCCCCGTTGGTTATCAACCATGCACGAACATGGTTGACCTTGCCAAGAAGGCTTATCCCTACTTGCAAATTATATGTAGAAGATGCAATCTCAAATTGCAAGAACGTAGAAGATGCAAACACAAGCAAGAACGTAGAAGATGCAATCTCAAATTGCAAATTATATGAAGCACACGAGTTGGGGTTCCACAAACCGATGAACAGCGAAGAACTGACAAAGTGTCTAGTTGTAATCTAAGCAAAACCCATGTATTCTAACGACGGCTATTGAATATATAAGAGGATGAAGGCAAGGGAGGCGGCCAAGGGGGTGGCCGTGCAACCTTAGGTCGTACAAGGCCTTTGGGCCCAAGTGGAGATATCGCAGCACCCGGCAGATTCTGTTCGTCATATTATTTTGATGATTGCCATCAATCCAGAAGGATTTTAGACATGAAACCACTTCCGTTGGAAAGCTCTCGTCGTGGGCTTCTCCGTAGAGTCCAAGAAAACCTCAAACGGACATTGTATGACCTAGATATGTTCATTTCTAGTTGGACTACTTCTGGGTGCCGAACTGGACTCGTGAACGCATTGGACTTGATCTTGGGCTGGGATTGGAGCAACAGAAGTTGTTGGGCCCTTGTCTTGCCTTGAGATAGAAGCATGGATTTCTGGGCCAGCATGGTCTCATCAGTTTGATTGATTGATGTTGTTTTTCTCGCTTGCCCACGGCCATCTTTTATAGCTTTCGGCTGACAATGTCCGTCTCCGATACGCTGGTGATCCTTGTCTGCCTTAACTCGGACAGTTATTCATCTTTGGATAAATATCGATCATAATCAAAAATTAAAACTTTTTCCTTTATCTGATATCGGCCAAAATCCCCTGATCTTTAGCTTGACAATTTCGTCATGCCTTGCCAAAATCTAGTGCAAACATATGCCATCCATTTTTGGGAGATAATATGTTATCTTCCAAAAATCTCGTCTATCGGCTCATGCTGCTATCGGCTTAACACAATATCCTCACTAGTAACTGCCCCATTTATGGCGTTGTGAAAATCTCGATATGTGCATTATGCGTTTTAACTACACACGTACCTTCGATATTCTTTCCGCTATTTCATCTTTTTTACCCCTCTTATACATATGTGGCCCCCACATTATCATTCTCACGCACTCAAGCTCTCTGAACATCTGCCATCGGCTTCTTCATTCTAGCTATCATGTCCTTCAACGCTCATCTCCTGTAGTCCTCAATCGGCTTCCAACCAAGATCGGCTGAATGGATCCCAACCAAGTACTCATTCCAATCCCTGACAGCATCGACCAGTACTACCTAGGCCCAGTAGGAAATTTAGACTCTGATATAGTTATAAACGAAGAAGTTCCCCTTCTCCCCTTGTCGGCTGCTGGTCATAATATAGAGGGATGGAGTAAGAGCTTTAGAGCTTGGCTGACAGTGCTCAAGGGATGGAAGAGCTTGTACAATGGGGTAGCAGCCCAAAAGAGAGAGATATGGGAGAGAATGGGGATAGCTAAGTGCCTCCCTATTTCCTTAGCCGATCCAGAGGCTAATGATCCCTTAGTGGCCACGGCTTGTTATTTCTGGTCGGATACTCTTAATGCTTTCATGTTTCGCGCCGATCTCGTCGGCCCAACTCTTCTGGATGTGGCCCAATTGTGTTGCTTGAGGCCAGACAGGGAGCAGATATCGACTTATAGCACCAAGCCCAAGCACAAACTCATTAGATCTAAAGGTGAAGGATAGGCTAAGTATATAAGCAACAACAACAAAGTGAACGGGACAGTATCGAATGAAGAACATGTGGCCTTCCTCAACCTGTGGCTAGATAGATACCTTTTCTGTGGGGCTTCTCTCGGACCGACCCAAGTGTATCAAATCATAGCAGAGCGGCTGGTAGAGGGCTGTCGGCTAGCCCTAGGAAAAATGTTTACAGGGGCGGTCTATCAGATGATGCATACATAAGCAGTCGGCTATTTACGAGCTTCGCCAGTTTCACCGTCGGCAATGTGGGAGGACCCTTATGGTTTGTTTAGATTTGGTTGTATTGTCTGTTCAGCCGACCCTTCGCTTTAGACCCAGTTGAAGACATAACATTTACACGGGAGGATACCCCAGAGAATACAACTCCTTAGTTAAGAGCTAGCCGATCATTCGGGGAAAGATTTATCATGTGCTTCGGGAATGAGATAAGGATTACACCCATCAGCTCGAGAAAGTATCTATCATTTTTCTTGCAGTTAGACAGTGAAGATTTTAAACAACAAGATTTCTTCAGCTATAGTGGCACAGTCGATTTTCCATGTCCGTCTTTTCCGCACCTAGATGCTGATAGCTCCTCAATGCCTCAATCAACTCTAGATTTCTATAAGATTTTCATATCTTCGAGTATACTACATGTCGCTTTAACACAAGGAACCGAACCTTCCGTTTATGGAAAGCAGATGGGTTTCGACCAAATGGTCCCTAGTCTCCCTCTACTAGATCGGCTTCAGCCAAGAGCTCGAGTCCGTAACGCAGCCGCTGCCAACATTGTGCTGGAAATTACCGACGAACTCCAGATTAAGGACTTGCCGCATTTTGTGCTGAACACACGTTGGTCAGGGCATTTCTCGTCTTGGTGGTCGTTCATCATAGAAGCACTTTATTTGCAGAAGACACTGTCTGCTATCATTAATGCATTTTTTCCAAATCTTCCTGAGCCGATGATAGTATCTAACAGCGATTCAAGTGACGAATCTAGCTCTTCAAGGTATACTAACACAAGTTTAGTAGATATTACTAGATAGGTATCTGCTTAAATAATTCTTTCTTATTATTGTCTTTTCTTCTTTCTGTATAGTGGTTTCACTAATCGGCTTCCTTTCTCTTTTAGAAAAAAGCACCAGGGAAGAAGATTGCAACCGGTCCATCGGGTAGTGGCCAACCCAACAAGATGCCCATCAGTCGATGGGCCTTACAGGCTACACCTCCGGCACTTTGGGAATTTAGAGTTCCTCTTTGTCGAACATCTAGAAGCAGCAATAGCCTAGTAAGTCCTTTTGTCGGCTACTTCTCTTTGTATAAATATCCTTCTCATTAACTAACACGTAGCCGATTTGTTTCAGAGAAAAAGTGCGCTAGGTCTACCAAGGTTCCGGCTAAAAGAGACTCAAAGCCTAAGGAACAAAGCAACGAGAGCTCACCGAATGCATGAGCTACTGATGGGGTAAGTTTTTCTACATAAACTTCCAATGTATGTTCATATATCGGCTTGACTCATTTTAACTCATTTCCACAGCCAACTCGATCAGTGCAAGTAGCTTCGATTCTAGCCGATCTCCGTGATGCCTCTATCAGGACTCCGCCACCATCGTCGCAGTCGACACTGCCGGCCCCTGTTGTTGTCGCTCCGGAGTCATCTGATCCGACCAACCTGATGGATTTCTGGTTCGCCGATCTTGATGATCCGGAAATAATGGCCACAGATGACTACCCAGCAGATATCCAAAAAATCATCGATGTTTCGATGGAGGCGTCTGCTGCTATGACGTCGGCTCCAGGGATGCAAGACCGACTGAACAAGCTCTTTGATCTAGTGATGAGGCCGCAGGCAGAGATCCTTGGCAACATTCAGCCGATCAGAGACGCCATAGCCACCTTCGAAGCCGACCTGCCCCCACCTGCAATGGCTGTGTTAATTGACTTCTATCACTTAGACGACAAGAAGGCAGTGGTTGAGGCAGCCCAAGCTAGGATCGCTCAGCGGGAAGCGCAGGAAGTCGACCAAAAGCTTCTAAATGAGCTGGTGGCCAATGTAAAGGCAAAGAAGAACAAATTCGACGCCAACATTCAAGCAATTAAAGTCAATATAACGGCCTTACCGAAGCTTGAATCATCCAAGAAACTTCTTGAAGAGCAACTGGCCCAGCTAACCAAGCAACTCCTCGTCGAGCAATCAGCAGCATCCATTAATGAGCAATCAGCAGCATCCATTAATCAGCCAGCATCAAGAAGCAGTCGGCCAAGGTCATCTCTGTCCCTAGAGATGCCAAGGAAGATCAAAGAATCATCGACGAAATCCAGGAGACAATTGCCAAGGCTGCAGGCCCACTGTCGGCTTTAAGGGCAAGGCTCCCTAGCTTAGGCTTGTAAATTGTCTTGCAATGGATGTAAACTTTTGGAAAGTTTGATCTTAGAATGATGCTTTTGAAATGCTAAGTTATTGTAATCGGCTGTTTAACCGATTTTATTATCAACCTTTTTGCATATTTGTAATTTTATTTTTAGTCATAATTAACTGCACCGAGTTAATTTGGCCTTTCTGATGACATTATCAGAGCCGATTAAGAACCAATCCAAACACTAGGATAGTATTTCTTTAAGTACATTCCGTTGATCGCCTTAGGGAGCACAACTCCTTCTAACATTTGTAGTTTGTAAGAATTTCCATCGATAAGCCGATTTATCCTATAAAGCCCTTCCCATGTAGGAGACCATTTACCAAATCGGCTATCCCTAGAGCCGACTGGCAATATAGTTTTCCAGACCAAATCGGCTTCACAAAAAGATTTATGCATCACTTTTTGTTATATGCCTTAGCAACTCTCACCTTGTTCTTCTTGAGTCAATCCAACGTACATAAATGCAATTCTGCCAAATCATGTAAGTTATCAGTCATTAAATCCTTGTACCCTTGAGTCGATAAGCCATTTTGTCTAGCCACTCGCATGGAGTCAATATTAATCTCTACAGGAAAAACGTTTTCTTGACCATAAACCAGCTGATAGGGTGAAAGTTTTGTTGATCTATGTTATGCCAACCGATAAGCCCATAATAACTCCGACAATGTTGAGTGCCAATTCCTTGGTTTCTCATCGGTTTTCCTTTTAATCAGCTTGATCATGTCTTGTTAGACAATTCGGCTTGTTCATTGGCTTGAGCATAATAAGGTGATGAATTCAATAACTTAATACCCCAAACTTCTGGCAAAATCTCGAAAATTATAGGATATAAACACAGTACCTTGATCGTTCATAATGGTCTGTAGGATTCCAAACCGATGGATAATGTGCTCATTAACAAACCCGATAGATTCAACGCTTATAACCTTTTTGAGTGGTATAGCTTCAACCCACTTAGAAAAGTAATCGGTCGCAGCCAAGATAAACTTGTGGCCTTTACTTGAAGTGGAAAATATTTGGCAGATTACATCTATACCCCAGCCTATAAATAGCCAAGGTTTGATAATAGGATGCAAAGCCGATGCTGAAGCCAATTGTATATTACCAAATGTCTGACAAGTTTGGCATCCTTCGTAATACTTAAAGCAGTCTTCCAACATTGTCGGCCAAAAATACCATGTACGCCTTAGCATCCACTTCATCTTATAAGCGATTGATGGGATCCACAGATACCTTCATGTACTTCACCCATTGCCACTTTAGCTTCATCGGCTTCAAGACATCTTAGCAGCAAACCTTCCATCTTTCGATAGTACAATATATTATCCAATATTACATACTTCAAAGCTTGCCGCCTAATTTTCTGCTCTATCGGCCTAGAAGGGTCAATCAAGTACTCCTTTATCTTTGTCCTCCAATCGACGGCGATGACACACATCACTGTTTTCTCAATCGACTCACACTCTTCTAGTCGGCCAAAATACTTATAGCCTGACGCTTGCCGAGCTAAAAAAATTTCTCTATCATTTATTTCACTAGGAATGTGACTAATAGTGAATCCTTTAAATTAGCCTATTATGATAAGACATTGCTCCAAGTATTTGGTTAGAATTTCATCATAGTAATTACACTCTCCCTTAACTTGATGCACAACTAACAGAGAGTCACCATATGCTTCAACAATGTCTACTCTAATATTTTCGAGCAACTGCAGGCCTCTAAGCAATGCTTCATACTCTGCTTGATTATGCGAGCATCGGCAATTTAGCCGAAATGCAAATTCAAAACTATGTCCTTTGGGTGAAACAAGTACTATTCCAATACCATCACTCTCTCGACACACCAATCCATCAAAATATAGTTGCCAAGGGGCTACAGATACTAGATCGGCAATAGTCTCATTTCCTATTAAAAAATCAGCTATCGCCTGCCCTTTAACTGCCTTAGCCGATTCATACGTTAGGTTGAACTCGATGAGCACATAGGCCCATTTACCAAGTTGACCACGCAAAATTGGAGCTAACAGCAAATATTTTATAACATCAGTTTTACAGATAACCTTACAAGTCGATGCTAAAATATAATGCCTTAGCTTTGTACAAGAAAAATATAAAGATAAGCAAAGCTTCTCTACAAAGGATACCTGGTTTCAACATCAAGTAAGTGTCGACTTAAATAAAAAATTACTCTTTCTTTACCATAAACTTCTTGTGCCAAAATAGCTCCAATAGTTTTCTCCTCAGCTAATAGATATAATTTAAAAGGTATACCTCTCTGTGGCACGGCCAAAACCGGAGGATTAGTTAAATACTCTTTGATGTTATCAAAAGCTTTTTGTTGATCGGCTCCCCACATAAACTCCTGATTATCCTTCAATTTTAACAATGGGGTAAATGCACGAATAGAGCCAGAAAGATTTGAAATAAACCGGTGCAAATAATTTATTTTGCTGATCAACTTTTGCAACTCATTTTTGCACGCCAGCGTCTTTGTTTTGGCTATGGCTTTTACCCTTTCTTGATTGACTTCAATTCCTCTCTCATGAACCATAAAGCCTAAAAATTGCCCAACCGACACTCTAAAAGCACACTTGTAAGGATTCATCTTTAAACCGTGCGATCTTGTATTTTTGAAAACCGCTTCCAAATCGGCTAGATGCTGCAAATTTTACCACAACATCATCGATGTAAATCTCCACAATAGAGCCGATCAAATCATGAAAAATTAAATTCATAGCTCTTTGAATGTAGCACCAGCATTTTTCAAGCCGAAGGTCATCACATCCCCCTCAAACTATCCAGCTATTTTTGGTATATCGGCTTCTGCAATAAATATTTGATTATATCTGGCATTACCATCAAGAAAACTAATGATCTTATTTCCTAATGAAGCATCGATAAGCATATCGGCTATTGGCATTGGATATTCTTCTTTCGGTGTAGCTTTGTTTAAGTCTCTAAAGTCGACGCAAACCCTCAATTTGCCATTTTTCTTCATCACAGGAATGATGTTAGAAACCCACTCAGTGTATCGTTAAGGCCTGATAAACTTGGCCTCTAGCAACCATTCAATTTCTTCTTTTATAACATTGTACAAGGTTGGATTAAATCTCCGAGGGGATTGTTTGAACGACAATAGCCTGGTTTCGTAAGTAGCCGATGTTCTACGAGTTGTCGACTTAATCCAGGCATTTCATGGTACTTTCAAGCAAAATAATCTTTTTCATCTCTAAGGATTTTGACCAACTTTTTCTTGTACTCTACTTCTAATTTTGCACTAATAAAAGTAGGTCTTTTCCTATCACCATCACCTATGCCGACTTCTTCAAGCAAGTTGGTCGATGTAAACCCTTGGCCTACATCTCGATTTCTTGGAAATCCTCGATGGCCTCATAGCTATCTGTTAGTTGCCGATAGCTTTGCATTTTGCCTTGCAAGGTCTTTTCTACTTGCTTGGACTCCATCAACGTAAAACTTCACTTGTCCGATCAAAGGTGCTAGGCCTTATGTTGATCGGCATAAGCCCCGCTTTACTAATCAAATGAAATCACAGTCATCCAAAACTTTGCCTAATATGCACTCGGCCTCCTCATGCCGCCAATTCGTATCTGAACTGGTCATAGCAATATGAGCCGATGTATCGGCTGGAACGACTTTAACCTCATCTCCAATCCACTAGACAAGTAGTTGGTGCATAGTCGACGTGATAAAACAATTTGCATGAATCCAGTAACGCCCAAGCAGTACACTGTAATTGCCTTTAGCGTCGACTACAAAGAATGCAGTCAGCAATATTTTGCTACCGACATTCAACTCTGTCACCATGACACTCTTAGCTTCAGTGGGATCGCCTGTGAAGTCATTCAAAACCATGTTAGTTTTGATCAAGTCTTCATCAGACTTATTTTGCAAGTGGTGTATGGCATCAGGTTAATCGTCGCTCCGCCATCCACAAGCATCCTTGAAATCGGCTTGCTGTTAATGTGCCCTTTCAAGTACAATGGCTTAAGATGCCGATGAGCATCTTGGGGTTTTTCGAAGACTACATCTTGAGCACCCAAACATAGCTGAGCGAAGGCCTCCTTAACTGATTCAGTCTTTATTTTAAACTCGGTTGGTAGGGTGAACACCATATTGATGTCCTTTGGATGAGTATCGTCTTGGATCATTGGATAATCTAAGTCATCGGTTGAATCAAACTCTTCCTCAACTAGTTCTTTCTTTCTCCATTCTTTTTTAACAGTTTTAATCGACCGAAGTTCATTGAAAACTTCATCCCTCTGTTTTTCTTGCTTGGCCTCTCTAATCTCCAGAGTACTTAGCCTCTACAACCGTCTGCGTTGTGATTGACTAAGGCCAAGAGGGCACCACCTTAGTTTGGGCTCAATCGGCTTTCGTATTTTACCAGCCAGATTTTCCTAGGTTGTAGAACTCAGTACGAGAGATGTGGTGATTGGTGACAATGTGGTTTTGTCATAGATCATGCAATATTTGTGATTATTCGCAATTTGTGATGCTATGGTGACGAAAAACCATCTGTCACCAACCACACGTCTCTAATCATGTGCTGTGATGTTTTGCAGTTTTTTCATCACAGAACTTGTGACGATAAAGTTTCGTCACTAATTCTATGACACCCAAAAAACGTCACCAAAATCATCACAAACTGTTGGACACGGTGGCACTACGTAGGGCACAAATCCATGATGGCGTCACGCGGATCTGACGTGGCGACATTACTGTGACGAATATTTTCATCATAAATTGTTGCATGGCCCATTCAAATTGATGGGCCAATTGTGTTTTGGCCCAAGTATGAGCTGACCTATTTGTGGGTTGAGCCCATTTTGAAGTCCAAATAGAATTGGACCTCCAAAATGGTTGGGCTTAAAAATGGGCTCAACCCACAAATAGGTCGGCTGATACATGGGCCATAACACAATCGGCCCATCAATTCGAGTGGGCCCATTTTTGGAGGCCCAATTCAGATTTGGCCTATATCATTTATTATGTGTGAGCTGAGCCCAATAAAATTTGGCCCTGTTGGCAGCCCATATTCTCAGCCCATTCAACATTGGCAGGCCATATTCTCAGCCCATTCAACATTGGCAGCCCACATTCGCAAACCATTCAACATTGTTACAAATAAGATCAATGTTCACAAAATACAATCATTGTATAAACAAAATACAATCAGTGTTCACAAAATTATCATACAACCATTGTTCACAACATAAATCATTAATTCTAGGAACCAACAGTTCACAAAATACCACTATTGCATCCAAAATAGGAGTTGTATCAAGCTGAAAATGTTAGTAGGACTGACCTAACCCCGATTGAAGCTTAGCAGTTGACGAAGGAGGGTATTAGATTCTTGTGCTGACTTCTTCAAACTCTCAATCTCATTTGACTGGTTTTTCATTGCTGTTTATGATGCTTGTGCCTGCTTCTTCAAGGTATCCAACTCTTGGTGCTGAGCATCAATTTGTTGTCCAAGCTCTGCTGCTCCTTGTTTCTCTGTCTCAAGTTCATCCTGAAGCTCTTGTACCTGCAAAGAAATGCCACCTCTGGAGATTTTCTTGGAGGCTAACTGAATGCCCACATTTTGAAGAAATGTACTTGATTCTAGAACTTGAGAAACAGCTCTAGTTGCAGACTTTGGTTCCTGTCCATCTTGTACTGGTTCAGCCATGATTGCTTCCATATCAGCCTAGCAGTAGAAGGATTACAACTCAGACTTCCATCTTGCACTTAGATTTTTTCAATTGTACTTCATGTATAAAAGGGAAAAAAAGGAAACAAGGACTTACAATAGCTTTCTTTACTGGCTCACTAAACCAATATTCTTGCTGCAATGAAAGTCCTTGAAAAAATCAATCGCAGTGGGCTCTACATCTTTAAATTTGTCTTGCTTCTAAAATGATGTGCAAACAATTTCAAACTTTCAGCTTGGAACATGATCAGGATTTCATGAGTAGTGATCACTAACATCATTTGTTTAGTTTCTTACCACGACATGGGCATGTGCAATGTAGCACCGAGAGCCTTTCTGTTGCTGAAACCGGACTTTTTCACGATTCAGTTGGTTTTTCATACACTTCTCCTGTAGACGATACATTTGTGTAAGGTAGACAAATAAAAATAGTAAATACTAAAAAAATAGTACACCCGAGTACTAGCTGGAGAAATAGAAAATAAACATTACATTTGCCCAGTGCACATCGAAAAAACAGGTGTGTACAACCGAGCACGCACCGAACAAATAAACAACAAACATCACATTTGTCCCGTGCACACACTGGGTAAACGGGTGTGTACAACCGAGCACGCACGAACAAATAGATAATAAGGAGTCCAATCCGATTAACATAGTACAGGCAATACATAGTTTAGGCGATTTGAAGTTGTCATACCTTGTAGATTGAGCTTGACCACATCTGCACCAGTTCTCTCCATTGGGCGTAAGTCATACACTTTGCAGGCAATGTGGTTCTCACTTCATTTGCTGGTACACCATCAGAGTACTTTTTTTTCAGCCTGTACCTCATCTGTCGTTGTCCACCCTTTAACATATCAGCACATGCATTTCTCACTGCCTTACTACTGGTGTCCATGGTAAATTGGCCCTAGTTAAGAGCATGAACATCATGAAAAGAGAATTCAAAGGATATAATGAACTTTGATAGAACAAGTAAAATAGAAATTGACTTCACTTGTGGGCAAGAGTTTATATACTTACAGCAACTTTGCAATGTAGTTTGTAAGATGAGACTCATTCTTCTTGTACTCCTTCCAGTGTGGAAGGATTGGTATATGATGCCTAAGTATGATGCCACCCTGTGATGCAAGCTTTGCATCTTGCATAGGTGCCTCCGGCCATCTCTTCCCTTCAGAAATATTGATGGCAATCTTACTGCATAAACCTCTGCTCATCCTATCAAGATCTTTGCCCATTCTTCTTCCCCTTTGCCCTTGTTGTGTACTGGCAGTTGGTGCACCTAACAAAATTAAATTTATAGAGTTAGTGTAAATCATTTAGTTGCTATTTGCAATAGTGTAAAGAATATTTTCCTTGCACAAAGGAGATACAATGACTTGCCTTCATTGGTCATCTGGATCTGGTCCTCATGTTGGGTTGGAGAATTAGCAACTACCAATGCATCGTGAGTGGCAGTAGACAGGCTTAGGGTGGCCACTTCTTGTGGATTTGGACTCGTACCATGGACAACTTCCTCATTTGCAATCTTCTGCCTGGTGACTCTAGTAGGTTCCTATTGTGTATCAGGTGCCATCACTCTCTTTGATGCACTTGGTCCTACAACAGACATGTTGTCATTCTCCTTACAAACCTGTGAGGCGTTGAAAGGTAGAATACAAGAAGAATTAGATCCAAATTAAACAAATTGCATAATAAAAGGTAATGCGAATTACCGCTGCAACAGTTATAGGACAAACTTGCACATGCAAACAAGAATTAATACCTTATCAACTTCCTGTTGTTCAGAGTCCTCATTCTCTTGAGGGTCATGCAAAGAACCTGAATCTTCGGGTCCACTACCCTTGCTCTTTGGTAATGTATGGTTAACTATTGATGCTAATGCAGCGACACCAAGTCTTTGCAACGCTTGATTGTTCCTCATCATATTTTGAACCCTCCGTTTGTCATATTCGGTAAGTGCTGCTTCTATACATTCGTAAAAAACAAATAAGTGTAAGATTGTTTGTTTGAAATGCATGTAGAAGCATCGAGGCATCCAAGTATATAGCAGTATTGTGTGAGTGCAGTAAGATTTAAATACAATTTCAAGTTAATATAACACTACTGTGTGTGTGCATCCAAGCTCTATTTGCATTTTAGTAGTCTGAACAATTTCAAATGCATAATCATAAGTGTTTCTGTATTTAGAAGAGAAAGGAACAATTGCAGTTGATAATGATTTACACCGTAACTAATGTAGACAACAATATTGATATACATTATTTAAGATAGAACATGCTAATTGGAGATGGTTCTGGCTTAATGCGCTGCCTGGCTGGTGGCCTCTTCGATGGGTCAAATAAATAAGGTACAAACATATGATTTCAACATTCTCCAACATGTGAATGGCGAAATCGAGCAAGCAAACAAGATTAAAAAGCAAGAACAAAAAGAAACGGCCGCAGTCTTTCATGAACCTACAACCTATGGACAACTACCTAGCTGCTTCCGTTGACTGATGCCTACGAAACATGCGAAACAAAGTACCTGCCAACTTCCGTTGAATTGGTGCAGCCTTCTGATGAGGACATCACTACTACGGATATGACCACATTTGGTTGTCCCAACTCCAACACGTCATCCACGGGCCAAGAAGAGAGAGAGATCAAATCCATCATGTTCTGGAATCCAATTCGGCCTCCTAAGACAGCACCGACTTCAAATATGAATAACTTTTGCATACGGACTAAGATTTGGGTGATCTTGGACTTGATTGAAAGCTTACAATGAGATCTTTATAATGGATCTAATCATAGCTCCAGATTCATTGTGGATCAGTCGAAATAATCAAAATAATACACTACAATATCGTTTTGGGCTGTTTTGGGCCTTGTAAGCGTATGGGGGCATAAGCCCAAGTTGTGTGCGCCCCCCCCCCTTGGCTGCACACAACCCTAGGACGTCCCTCTCACGTCCATCCCTCTTATAAACTCAGTAGCCTCCGCTTTAGACACTTGGGTTTTGTTTGATTAGTTTAGCCAAGTGCAAACTTTGTGTCTTCGAGTTGTGCTGGACAGCCACCTTGTTAAGACGTTCAATAGAACCCCACCTTGATTTTGCCTTCAATTCTTATTCGCAATTTTAGATTGCTTTTACTATTGTTCTTGCTTGTTCTTCAGTTGCTTGCAGGAATTGAACCTCGTGTTCAGGTTGATCGTGCCCACGGCAAGATCAATAACACTCCGGAGTTGGTTTAGCGATTACTAAGGCGCATCGTCGTCGTACGTTGTAGTCGGATCTTCAAGTCGGTTCCACCAAATTGATAGTTACCGCTCTCATCGAAAGATCGGGACACAACCCTCACATTAGGTGGTATCAGAGCGTCAAGTTGCTCGGTGAGAGATTCTGTACCGTAGATTAGTTTTTGTTTTCTGTCCTAAATTGAAAATTCCTAGAAAAAAATTCAACCTTTAGACTCAATCTGGTATTTTAGTGAGTTTTGTTAGGTTTTGATCCATTAGAATCCTTGTTTTAGTTGCTAATCGTTTTTGCTTCGCGTAGCTTTTTTTCAATCTGTCCAGTACTTTGTTTTGTTCATAACTTTCGCATACATGCTCGGATTCTAGTGTTTTTGCACTTTCTTAAAACCTAGGAACGATCTCTATAAAAACCTAGTTGGGCATGGACTCTAATTCTAGAGCCAAATTTGTTTAATCTGGATGTCAAAGTTGGTGAAGCAAGTTGTACTTCCAATCCAGATTGGTTCGGTATTTTGATCATAATTCTCACATCCGAACTCCGATTGGGAAGTTTTTATACTTTCCTGAACCCTTGAAGAGTCCTTTACAAAAACGTTTTTGGGTGTCCTTTGTAATTCGGACTCCTTCAAACCGAATTTGATTCGGATTCGAAATCGGTCTCGCAGGCTGAAATTGGGGGTATTCTATGGTGTTCGGTTTTTGAGCCATAACTTTCACACCTGATCTCCAAATTGCATGTTCTTGTACTCTTTTGAAAGCTGAGGACATGAGCTTCAATTCTTTCCATAGTGAACCTTCTAAATTCGGTCGTTTTGAAGCTTTAATCTAGGCGACAAATCTGCTGCCTTGCAAACATTGAATTTGGGTATCTTGCTTCAATTCGTGTTCTAGCTTTGTTCCTTTGAGTTGGTTGAGTCCCCTAACATCCACAATCTATAAAACCCAAAAGATATCAGTACACATACCTTTGGGAACCAATTCATCCTTTGCGAATACTTTGATCCCAATTGAGACTAGCTATTTGATATTGCTTAGGGCTGTTCATATTGATACACTGCATAATCTTGAATTATCATATCATACTATCTTGTGACATCGAGTTAGGGATTCCAAAACTTTGTTCATAGTAGTGTTGGCCGAAAGTCACTCAAAGAAAGAAAAGAGAAAGAAAGAGCCAAAAGGAAAAAAAAGAGAAGAAGAAAAAAAGAAAAAGAAAATAGTGGCCGGTCGCACTACATTGAGCAAAACCCTAACTTGTGTTCATTATTTCAAATTGTGCAATTGTATTAATTGTTGAGCAATCTTGTGCCCTTTTTACCTTTTCTTAAGCAATTAGCTAGTGTCTCTCCATAACTTATGCAACACGAGTTTTGGTGCTGAAAATTTTCTTATTTAGCTTATTCCATTGGTTGCATTAAGTTACATCATCTTTGCGCATGAGTTGCCTTGAAATTCACTTATATCTTTGAGATCAGCAACTAGGACATATGAATTCTAGTTTGTGTCATTACATAACATTACAATAACTAGAATTATCAGATTGTATAGGAAAAAGTATAGCCTACCCAGCTCCACATATTCTACGCTCGTATGTTTGTTCGGTCCCTTGGCATTCGCTTTATCCAAGCTTGGGAGAACTTTTGACATCACCAACGGCCGACAACTCCAGCAGCACGGTAAGAACTTGTAAGAACTTTGGTTAAGGCTTGAGAATTGAGCGACTTTTCTCCACTTCCTAGTAGTTGATAGGGAATTACATAAACCTTTGTTTTTCCCTTTTTGCTACTAACCACGTTAGGTGACAAGAGTTCATTGCATCATTCTCCACGCACGAAGGGCAATGTACGACTCACTAATGAGCGAATGTCGCTGCAAGAAGACCGTCTCTGGTCCATCGAGACTGCTCAGGGAGTTGCTAACGCTACCCTTACTACAATTTTGTCTAGACTTGATAATATGCTTGCAGCTGCTGCCCCTAGAACTTCCAGTCCTTCGCCTCGTCTCCTAAGCAACAACAATGGTGTACTACGTGCACAACGGGTTCCCATTCTTGACCCGCTTCCAAAGATGGACCCGCCTCGGTCGCCCCACCACACATCGCCACGGGTTCATCAACTGATGATGAACAAGGTAAAATCAAGTTTGAATTGCCTACTTTTGGTGGAAAGTTCGATCCTAATGCATATATTAATTGGGAGATAGCGGTAGACAAAGAATTTGCAAACTATGACTTATCTGAAAATCAAAAGATTAGTGTCGTAGTTAAAGTGTTAATGTCAAATGCAATATATTGTTGGAAGCATATATCTAGACATGATAAAGGACCTAAAACTTGGAATGCCCTGAAAAGACTTATGAGAAATGATTATGTTCCTGAATATGTTGCTGAATATTTGTTTACTAAACTTCAATGCTTAAAACAAGGTTCTAAAATTGTTATTGAATACTATCATGAATTGCAAAATTGTTTGTTGCGTTGTGGTTTACAAGAATGTGAAGAAGATACAGAGTTTAGGTTCATACGTGGACTTAATCATGGAATTCAAGATGTTCTTGTTAATGAAACATATAGTTCTCTTTCAGACTTGATTAAATATGCATGTAGAGCTGAAAACATGCTTGTCGAATCTTTGAAACAGCCTTTAGCTTCATTTGAGGTGCTCATTGTTGCACCTTCTGTTGTAGCTAACATTTTGCAGAAAAGTAAGCACCATCAGGAGAAGGATGAAGAAGAAAATGTGCAGAAAGAGGAGATCTTTGCTGCTCCATACGTATGTGAAGAGTTGGAAATTGAAGTTGCACCTACAACCACTGAGAATGATTTAGAAGGTATGTACTGTATACATGGTAAAAATTATTTTGAAGAGATAAAACTGTCTATGAATCATGCTATCTTAGAGCAACTATTAATGGAACCCATTACTGATTTGCTTGCTATTCCTGGTGATAAAGAAGAGTTATGTGATAATGCTTTACTTATATCCACGCCACAACTAGTGAATGACCATGAAACATTTATATTTGAACTAAACACTTGCACTGAACACAAACATGTTATTCACATTGCCAATGAAGAAGATGAGCTTAAATTGATGTCTTCTTTAAATACTTTAGATTACATTGAATTTGATGTTCTGTGTGATCTAGATAGTTTCAAGGAGAAGATTTTTGTACATTCTGATTTGCCATGGTTATCGCGAAATATTTTTCATGTTGTTAGCAAACATAATGATAAAGGAGAATACAAAGTGCATAGAGTATACATTTGTTCAGATTTGAATCCTCTACTTCCTATGCAACAATGTGATCAATTTGGTAATTTTAATATCATATCAAGTACCCCTACTTTCGTTTATAGTCTATACGATAGTTTTCAAGAAAGGGAGTGTTTGGGTGATTGTGATTCACGAGCCATTGATTTGATCACAAAAGATATGTATGTTGCTTTGTTCTTTGTCGCTACTAACATTTTGCAGGAGAATGTGATGGAGTCGAGGACGACTCCAATTCAAGAAAGGGAGAATGATGAGACCATGCTCGTCCTGGATATGATCAATGCTATATCAATTTGGCGACACTTCACGGCATCTTCTGCATTATCTACATCTACTAGGATGGCTTTCCTTCACGGAGGGGAGGAAGCATCAAAGAGTGCAAGCTTTCAACATGCCTTTATATGTGTTTGCACCAAAATTTGGCAGATAGGGTTAAAATCGGCAGTACAAGATCAACAAGATACGATTGGATAACGGATCAAGATATTTGGAAACAAAACAGGTTGTTAAGGAAAGCACCCTCCAAATAGAGGCCGATACGGATTCTATTCCTAACGTGTTGTACCAGGACTCTATCGGCCAATGGCTATAAAAGAGGTCTAGAGGTGATCAGAAAAAGCTGCCCAGAGCCAATCAACCAATTCGCGCCTACTTTTCATCTACTTTTCCGTCGACTAGGAGTAGTTTCTGTAATTTAAATTCTTGTAACTCAGTTTCGATCAATAAAGTTGCGCATCGCCGATTGTTGATCATCCTCAGTTACACCCCAGGTTTGATTTATTCTGATCTTGTTGCGCATCGCCTTCTTCAGAATCGATCTGCCTTTATCCTCTGCTCTGATTAGCCCTAATCGGCTAGTTAGATTTACCCTTTTTTCTCGATTTAGTCGGCTTTGAGCTGATTGAATCTAAGCCGATTGATCTTCATTAATCGGCTAGTTAGGCTTACCTTGTTACCTCGATCTTGATCGGCTTCAAGTTGATTAAGTCTAAGCCGATTGATCTCTACGATCGGCTTTGGGTGAATTTTATATTTTTACCTTGTCGATTACAAGTCAAATCGACTGGCACGCTCTGAACCAGGTGTTCGTCTGGTGTGCTGTTGTCAGAAACCCTACTTCACGTTTTTGACGTCAACAATATGATGAAAAGAAATATTGAGCTATGTGGATGATTTTCAGATGAGAATATTTTTTGTTGAGGACAAGCTAAAAGCTAAGCATGAGTCGAGGACGACTCAAATTCAAGAAAGGGTGGATGATGAGGACATCACTACTACGGATATGACCACATTTGGTTGTGCCAACTCCAACACCTCATCCACGGGCCAAGAAGAGAGAGAGATCAATTCCATCATGTTCTGGAATCCAATTCGGCCTCATGAGATAGCACCGACTTCAAATATGAATAACTTTTGCATACGAACTAAGATTTGGGTGATCTTGTACTTGATTGAAAGATTACAACGAGATCTTTCCAATGGATCTAATCATAGCTCTAGATTCATTGTGGATCAGTCGAAATCATCAAAACAATACACTACAATACTGTTTTGGGTTGTTTCGGGCCTTGTAAGCATGTGGGGGCATAAGTTCAAGTTGTGTGCGCCCCCCTTGACTGCACACAACCTTAGGACGTCCCTCTCACGTCCATCCCTCTTATAAACACAGTAGCCGCCACTTTAGACACTTGGGTTTTGTTTGATTAGTTTAGCCAAGTGCAAACTTTGTGTCTTCGAGTTGTGTTGGACAGCCACCTTATCAAGACGTTCAATAGAAACACACCTTGATTTTGCCTTCAATTCTTATTCGCAATTTCAGATTGCTTTTACTATTGTTCTTGCTTGTTCTTCGGTTGCTTGCAGGAATTGAACCTCGTGTTCAGGTTGATCGTGCCCACGGCAAGATCAATAACACTCTGGAGTTGGTTTAGCGATTGCTAAGGTGCATCGTCGTCGTACGTTGTAGTCGGATCGTCAAAGTCGGTTCCACCAAATCGATAGTTATCTCTCTCATCGAAAGATCGGGACACAACCTTCACATCACCTTCTGCCCCGGTGCCATCGGGGTCGTCGGTGGTCGTTGGGAGGGAGAAGGGGACGGGGCAGGGAACGGCGAGGGCAAGATTGGGGATGGCAGCGAGGGGAAGATTGGGGATGGAGCACGGAATGGTGAGGGGAAGATTGCGAGGGGAAGATATTTGGCCGGTTGCTCTTAGTAGTTTACCAAATTACCCTTGCTGTGGTGTGGTACGTCCAGGGAAGATTTTGGGAAGGCAGGCACAAAATTGACATTTCGCGTATAATTCAAACGGGGTGCTGTGAAATTTTGCAGCGGTGGCTGCAAGGTTTGGTGACGGCGCGGCATCGTGCATCCATTCCATCCGGTCTATCCCATGCAAGCGAGAGACAACGTGCTAGATGTGGATGCGGAGAGACTAAAGGATGAGAAGGGCGGCTTGCACCAGGCACCAGGCAGTAGCCTTAACGCGGCCACGTGTCACCAAACCTTGTAGCCACCGGTCAGCGAGCACGTCACGTGTGCAGTTACCTCTCGTTTTCGCAAGCGAAATTTGGCTATGTTAAAAAATGATGCGAAAATAGGATAACCCATTAATACCTTGTTTTCAATGCCGGATGATCTGTTGGTGAGAAGGCTTCAAGTCTACAGTTTCTATTGTGTTCAATGGATAGTCCGTTGCAACATCGGTGCATCGACGGATCGTCCCTTGTTTCAGAAGATGAAGACATGGAGGTTGATGGAACAAGAGCACACACCGAACATAACACCAGGTGAGTATACACCGGATCATCCTGTGGTGAGAAGGAATGGAGTATAGGGTTACTGAATGTTGCATTCAATGGATAGTTCGTTGCCATCATTTTGTTCACGATGTTTTATCTGGTGTACACATATCGATTAGCACTGGTTTGAGTATTGCATTCAACGGGTAGTCCGTTGCAAGCATTTTGTTCTCGACGTTTTATCCGGTTTGCACATATCGATTCGGACTGGTTTGGTTTATGTGTTGTATTGGGAAGCGACGGCCCATGCTTTGGCACATACGCTAGGCCTAGATGCTTAGCTCTAAGAAAATAAGACATAGCTTGTCCCAAACACACATGTATTCACAGCAACATACTATGCTCATCGACCATAATATATTACAAGTCACTTCGGCATCGACAAACACACGTATATATACTATAGTTCTCACACGTCACCCCTGGAAAACTCGGTCATGTTCAACCAATAGTCGAACCCTCTACCGCTCCCCTATGCCCTATCACTACCGATACCTCCCCTCCTACCACTCCTGAGCTGAGCACTGGTTCCCGAGGATTGCCGGCACTACTACAGAATGGTACAACACTATCGCTTCATCCGTGTCGGTTCCCAACTTTTCACGAAAAACCGATTGTGATATATGTATGTCATTTGTAATTTTTGGAAAGAGGTCACCTCAATCGGTTCTGAGAAAAAATCGATTCTGAGATGGAACCGATTGTGATAACAGAGCTCATCACAATCGGTTTTTGCGTAGAACCAATTGTGATGAGTGCGACCCTAATCTGTTTCGGTTCTTAACAAGAACCAAAACAGATGAGGGTTCAAAGGAATATACAAAGTTTTTCCCATATTGATCACCTTTTTCCCAGTAACATCATACTATATATAAGCATAAGCACAATATACAAAAGTTTCCAACCAAAAAACTACTGGGAAATACTACTTAGTAGATCTAGTCCACATCATCACCAGTGTCGTCTCGGAGTCGGAGTCGTCGCTGTGACCGTCAGGGTCCTCGCTCGAATCGGCTTTGTCTGGGTCATCCTCTAGCTCCTAGCCGTCACGATAGCCCTTCGATGAGTCGTAGTTGTTGTTGTCATCATCGGAGGAGGAGGATGTTGGTTGCGGACGCTTCTGGCCGACGTCGACGCTTGAGGGGGAGGGAGCGGAACTGCCCGCTTGCCGCAGAGGGAGCGGACGATTGGTTGATATGGCGTCGGTGTTGCGCCGTAGCCATTGCCGCAGAGGTCTCAAAGGCTGGGATGGTGGTGGTTGCGGTACTGGAGGTGAAGGCGGTGGCAGTGGCGGAGCCATCGGTGGTACTGGAGGCGAAGGAGGAGGTGGTGGTGGCAGAGCCATTGTCGGAGGCCAGGCAGCGGAGCTGAGAAAGGAGGTGGTGTCTTTTTTGTTATTGCTCAAGGCGGTGTTGGAGGCAATCGATCGATGGAGTATATATCATCGCCGAAGTGCAATTAACGATCTGCATTGGGGAAACGAAATGCCTGGAACACGGTCTTCAAAGTGGAATTTGAACAGATAGTTTAATTCTTTGGAATACAAAGCGATCAACTCGAAACACTGCGCGTGCCTGTCTTGGGAAGATGAAGGCATTGGGAACATCACACAGTTTCTGAATGGAGCATACACCGGATCATCCTGTGGTGAGAAGGAATGGAGTATAGGGTTTCTGAATGTTGCATTCAATGGATAGTTCGTTGACAGCATTTTGTTGCCGACATTTTATCCGGTGTACACATATTGATTAGCACTGGTTTGAGTATTGCATTGAATTGGTAGTTCGTTGAAAGCATTTTGTTCCCGGCGTTTTATCCGGTATGCACATATTGATTCAGACTGGTTTGGTTTATGTGTTGTATTGGGAAGCGATGGCCCATGCTTCTCATATGAACTTTAGCATGTCCCAAACACACATGTATTCACAGCAACATACCATCCTCATCGACCATAACATATTACAAGTCACTTCGGCATCGGCAAACACACGTATATAAACTATAGTTCTCACGCGTCACCCCCGAAAATGTCGAGCATGTTCAACCAATAGGCGAACCATCTACCTCTCCCCCTATCACTACCGCTACCTCCCCTTGTACCAATCCTGCTACCACTCCCCCTACCACTCCCGCACCAAGCACTGCTTCCCGAGGGCTACCAGGACGCCTGACGAGGTGTCTGCAAGCTGGAACATTGGGGGGCCGATGGTGGCAGAACAGAGGACCCAGCCACACCTGATTGACCGCACGTTTAGCGCTCTAGGCTCGCCGGCAAATCAAAGACATCGAAGTCCGATTCCTAAACGCTAGTATGGTTTGAGCCTTCGGCCTCTTCCGCATCAATTTTACGTGCCAGCCTCTCATCCGCCTCCTCCTAGGCATGCTTGCTAGCTGCTACATCTTGCTCCTCCTTTCCATCATCGCTGAAAGACGACCATTCCATCGAAGAAGAACTGTGCAACAGTACCAAGTCGGAAAGCAGGTCCAGGCTCGAATTTAGCCTCTAAGCACAAAGGCCAAACCAAATCATTACTAGACAGAGTAAATTACTTAACAAAACAAATAAGTAGCTTGTTCATACATGAAAATCAAACATACATCACATATCTAGCACTCTACTCCCCCTACATATCTACCTCTTTGGCATCCGGGGCCAGAGAAGGAGGAAGCATCGCTGTGGCGGTAGAAGGCCGAACATCGAAGTCATGATCCTGCGGAGCAAGCGCTCTGACATCAGGAGCAGGAGTAATAAGTGTGGTCACCACAACAAGATCCTCCAGACCAGGTGCACTGACAGCAAGTGCAGGAGTAGGTGCGGTCGCTGAGACAAAAGCAGAAGTGCTAACATCAAGAGCTGCTAAGATAGACACCTCAAGTATTGGAGCAGCAGGTGACTCAGAGCTAGAAACCACAACAACCTGCTTGTCCATCTCCTCGGTTATCTGAGCGTTCACAGCCTTGAGTGCTGAGTCTGTCGAGCTAAGTCCAAACTCATGCAAGGTTGGCGGTGGAGTCAAAGTCAGAGCTGGAACAGGTCCTGGCTCTGTAAACTGAGGTGGTGGCAATCCGATCTGCTGGTGCACGTGATTGATGCAGCCAGAAAAGATAGAGAACATGTTGATCATAGACTGCTGAATTGCTCCAAGTGACGCCTCGTGCCTCTGTGTCAAATGCTCTTGCAAGACTGTCTGTCGCTCCTCCTGATGTGCCTGCTGCTCCTCCAATCGTCTAGTGTGCTCAACCTGGTTCTGCTCACCCTCAACCAGTTTCTAAAAAATTGCGGCAAGCTCTGATGGCTGACTGGCTATGGCAGGAGTGACTAGAGGCGGTAGCGATGCTGAAACAAGTGCTGTGGAGGCCGAGCCACTGGCCTCGTGGTCGTGTGTGCCAGTAACAGGAGGTAGATACTCCAAGTCCTCACTGTCACTGTCACTGTCAAGGTCCACATCAAAGTAAGCAGGCAACTGTGCCTCTTCCTCTACCATTGCCTAGTCCTCCTGAGCAGCTGCCTCATGCTATATCTTAGTGAGCCGCTCCATGGCCTGCCTCATGGTCCTCTGGCCATGGTGTCTGTCTCCTGTGCAGATGGCAAGTACTAGGTGAAACGTTTGTTGGACGACTGGTACACACTACTACAGAATTGTACATCATAATCGGTTCTTTTTTGTCATTACAGTCGGTTCAAGTGGCGATATGAAGTCTTTAGATAGTGATGAGGTGGAGTTATCACAGTCGGTTTTGGACCGATTGTGATAAAGCCTCATTAGAATCGGTTCTTAAGTGAAACCGATTCTGATGAAGGGTCATTAGAATCGGTTCTTTCAAGGAAGTGATTGTGATGACCCCTCATCAGAATCGGTTCTTCTGTGGAACCGATTCTGATAACGTGGTTATCAGAATCGGTTCCACACAAAAATCGATTCTGATGAGGGTTCATCACAATCGCTTCCTCCAAAAAACTGATTCTAATGATGGATCATCACAATCGCTTTATTCCAAGAACCGATTGTAATGGTATTGTTATCACAATCGCTTCCATCAAAGAATCGATTCTACTTATGTGTTCATCACAATCGCTTTCTTAAAAGAACCGATTCTACTAATGTGGTCATCACATTCGCCTTCTTAAAAGAACCGATTCTGATGATTGGTCATCAGAATCAGTTCCTGATAAGAACTGATTCTAATGATAGGGTTATCACAATCGCTTTCTTCAAAAAACCGATTATGATGAGACGTCATCAGAATCATATATATAAGAACCGATTCCAATTATGTGGTTATCAGAATCGGTTCCTCATAAGAACCGATTCTGATGACCCTCATGGGGGTGTGCCAATTTTGTATATTATCCAAAAAAGCACATATTAACAATGGGCATATATCACATTCACAATCAGAACACAGAATGCACATATCACATTCACAAAACACGAACACTTAAATTACAATACATATAGCCCATTCGTTCACAATATACAAACACAAACATGCTTAACAATCAGTACACGTGCATACATATCGTATTGACATATACAATTAATATTGTTTCCATATGGACTAGTAGGACGCTTTAGAATCTCCAAACCTACCGTCCTCCGATATAACTTCTAACCAATACCACTGGCATAAGTGGTCTCGTAAATTGTTGAGTGCTTTGCTGTATAAGCTCTTCTGAGGGATATTGATCTTCTGCAAAACATAAATGAGTGCACAAATTTAAGTTTCAAATTTTGTATGTGAAAGGCTAAGTATGCATGTGAAGGACCATGTGGAGGTCCATCCATGTTTGTGATGAGTATTTGACTTTATTTGAGCAAGGTGTGCTCAAGTTTGAGTTTGATTTGGATTGATCTTCAAAATGAAGCAATTTGAGTTGTACCGGCCGTATGGACACGGTAGTGGTGAGTTGCATGGTTTATTGCACATCTTTGTGGGCATTGCTATGTGAGGAGTTTCCTTGTTTTTGATGGTTGCAGGACGACGGTGCTAGGTCATGGTGAGGCGAAGGATGACCGGGACTAGGCGAGGAGCGTCGGAGGTCCAGACGGTTGGGAGATCGCCGGAAGATGATCGGAGACGGAGTCCGGGCAACTCAAGAAGACAAGGAAAGGAGATGATGCTAGCTAGATGCCGCGTGGATCAATGAGGACCGTCGGATTGAGGTCTAGTTGATAGGTTAGCGGGTCTAGGTAGTATGCTTTGAAAACCGTGCAAGGAAACCCGGTATGTGTGTGGGTTTTGGGTTAGCCCTTGCATGGCTGTGTGTGTGGGTTAATCCTAGCCCTTAGATGAGTGCTCTAGGGTTGAGGGACTCATCCAAGGGTGGTAGGTGGCCCAAGAGTAGTATAAATAGGGGTGGAGGGGTAGCCTCCTTCCCTTGAAGGTGTTGAGGTTTTTGATGCTCATTTGAGCTTTGCCCACATGAATGTGAGGCTTTGTAACCTCCCCTTCCAGAAATGAAAGTTTTATTCATCCACCTCTGAATTTATTTTGCGCATTTACATTATGTCTTTACTTTACGCAATTTAAATTCAGCATTTACTTTCCCGCAATTTACTTTCAAGTAATTTGGATTTGCCTCCCCTCCTTCTAAATGCTGCTGTTCTTGGATGTTTTGAGTGTGTTCATATGGTTTTACATCTCTTTTGCACTCTTGGATTGAGTAGAGAACATCTTTTCTTTCAAGTTCCAACTTTGTTCTGAACTTGTTCTTCGCGCAGCAGTCAGTGTTTGATTTTTGTAAAAATATAGAAAAATCCTTTTTGAGTGATTCTTGTTGGAGGAGGTGCGGGACTCTGGTACCCGCTTGTAGAAACATTTTGGAGTTCACTTGTTGTACCGTTTGGGCGCCATGAGGTGAAAACCGAGCCCCAAACGTTCTGCTCGAAGTTCTTGACCAGACTGTGTTCTTCAATTTTTCGTGTTTTTTCTGTAAGGCTTTTTGAGGAGAAATTTGGTGGAGTTCTTCAAGACTCTGATGCTCACAGGGAGAAAAAGTCTCAAAATTTTGTGAGCTACAGAAACCCACCAACCTCCTGTGCAAATTGAGGACAAGTTCTGGGAATTCTGCTTTTGCTTTTCTGAAAGTGACTTTTGTGATTTGAATTGATGTCCTTTCTAAAAGCAAGAGTTTGAATTGATTCCTCTTTATCTTGGACACTAGACAACCAGGATTGTGACTCAAAAATCCCCACATATTTTATGGTACTTATCCATGCAAGCTTGGGGTACACATAGTTGTCTAGTTTTTCGGGTTTTTCACAATTCCTTTTGAGCGATCTTGTCGAGGTTTTTGTTGGAGTATTTTGGGGGAATTTTTATTTGCGACCATTCACCCCCCCTCTGTTCGCCATTTCGGTCCTTCAGCATGTACATATACCTTAGGAAAAATGTGTGAGCCGCCAACCACAACCAACATGTGTTGCAAGACATAGAAGCCGCACAAGTCATCGCTGCCCTGTTGATGACACTGTGAAGAGAGAGAGAGAAATTAACACAAGAAGATTAGATGTCAGAAAAAATTAATCGTTTATATTCTAGGTACTTATACCTTGAATCGCTTATACTCCAGCGTCTTGCCCTTTTTGTCATCGTGTGTCCCTCCTTCATCGACATAGTCCGAGAAACCCCTACATATATTGTAGAGATGCCATTGAGTACAAAAAAATATAGTTAAATTCAGAAAGTGTTAGGTTACAGTAATGTACTTACTTCTGCAAAGGACACTTGATCGCGTAGGCCATCGATCTCTTCTCGATTGAGTTAAAAATGTAGACTGTGTTTTCATTCGGAACCAGGACGAGTAGAACCCAATGGTTGCTTATTAAATGGAATGTAATGCATGGAAATAAGTTCGTATACAGTTTAAGTGCGTACAAGTAATTGAAGGGTTTGTACTACTTACTCCTCGTGGTACGGTATTACAACGAAGTCCTTCTTCGACTCAGTATGCAATACCCCCTTAACGTAGCCAGCAACGAACACCGGATGAAGCCTAGCCGTGGTCGCAAACACAAGCTCGGGGTCGATGAACCCAACTTGGTTTTGATTCGTCACGACTCGCTGTCTCATTGCCCTGCAACTCGTGTTGATATTAGAAAACATAATGCAAAATCCTATAAAAGTCGTCAGCTCATGCTATATGGTGTGATACTCACAGCGTCCAGGATCGTAAAGTAGAAATATCGACGGCTATTAATTGGTACACACGAAATAGATCCTCAAAACTGACGGGGAATATCCCATTCTCGTCACGGTGGAAATGTACCCTTTTATACATCACATTAAAGTCGACTCGACGCTCTTCCTCATTCACCTTATCAATGTACCATCCATGGAGCATGCGAGTCCACCTGCCTAGATCATTTAGTTCGTTGGATGCAATCAGGGGCTTTCCATGTACGTAGGCCTTAAAATCATAAGGGATGTCTGTGGCCTGTGCTAACTTTCCTTTCTGAGCCGAAGGAGTCTTCGAGGTCAGGGTAGTGGGCTTTTCAATTACCTCAAGGGGCGTTGTGGCCTTTATCAGCTTTGCCTTCATGGCGGAAGGAGTCTCAGAGGCCTCTTGTGGTTCTGTTGGTGTCGTGCTTGTCCTTTTATACGTGACCTTTGCACTCTGAGTAGGACTCATCACGGTGGTGGGAACAGAAGCAGGAGCAGGAGTAAGCACAGGTACAGTAGGAACCTACAAAGCACGAGCATATTTAACTTATTGCAGTACTACTGGAATGGTAGAGTAGACGCGGGGGATTTTTACCTTCATCAGTACGACACCCGTCGTGGGCCACTTGATGAACGACATGCGTGCTTGCCCAAGAGTGCTGATATCTTCGTTGGGGGGAACTCGAGCACATGTGATAAGAAGTGTTCGTGGACGTAGTCCACCTGCACCCTCATGTAGCCCTTCCCCAAAGGCTGACCATGCACAGTGTCGGTCTCCTTGCATGGAAATGCAACCCCGCGTGCAGCCTCAACAGGAAATCTATCCTCCGTCAGGGTGGTGAGCTGGCACTTAGCAGGGGCCTGCAAGATGTGCGCAACTTGAGAAGAAACATTGTGGGAGTTACACTTGTAGCTTTAAGTTAGGAAAAATTAATTATTACCTTCAGCTGGGGATCGGTCTTATCATTTTTGGAACCACAGCTGCTAGGTTGGGGCACAGGCTTCTCTACAAGAGGTGAGGGCATCTGGCTCTGACTCTGGGAGATCATCGCCATCATCTCAGCCCTCAGGCGCTCCTCACGTGCCATCATCTCCCCCCTTATCTCATCTTCATGTGCCATCATCTCCCCCCTTATCTCATCTTCACGTGCCATCATCTCCCCCCTCATCTCCTCCTTGATCTCCTCCCTCAGCTGCTCCCTGAGCGTGTCCTTGAGGCGCTCCGCACGTGCATCCCATGACCTTGATCTAGCATTCGAAGCGTCATCTTGGAAGTAGGACTTCTTCGTATGCCTCGACCCTGCGGCAAGCACCCGGCCCTTATGGTCGGGCTTCCGATTGCGATTTACGGGATATCCTTCGACCCTTGGCTCGAAGGTCCCTGCTCTTTCCGCTGGCTTACCTCCTCCTGCAATAAGCGAGTACGAATTAGATCTGAAATATAACAAGCTGGGTCAACTGCAATGTACTAAGTTAGATGTCTTACGATGGCAGAGACGACATGCGCAGTAGCGGGGTTTGCGACTACAAGCTACCCATCGGGGCTTTTCTTTGTCCTCACTAATACCCAGTTGCTTGCCCGTTCCTCACATATGTGGGAGTAAGGCATCGTCGTCCCGGAGTTCGCGCACTCCTCGGTTAGTCGCGCCCACTCTGCCTTCTTCCCCTCATAGCCGCCTATACCGAGGTGGTGCGGGTGCGTGTTGTGCCTCCGGATAGCGGTGTTCCTCTCTCTTAGCTGCTCTACCTCGGGCATACCCTTCGTCGTGAACTCCTCCCAAACATCTGTAGTCACGAACGGATACCTCTCGAATGGTGTACGACCTTTCAGTACGTACTCACTATGCATGAGGACCCTGAAGTGCCTCAAGGCAACACCCATCCTCTTTAAGGCGTACCGCCTCGCGTTCCGTTCATCTTCCTCCTCTATAATCCATTTGCCCTAAACCTCGTCCTCACCGATTCTTACGCTTTCGTGACTTCCTTCCTCCAATCCTTAATCGTTATGGGCACTCTCTCCCTCACCAATTGACCAAGGAATGACCGGTATCGCCCCTTGTACTTGGGAGGGCCTGTGCAGACCCCCGTGGCATTGAAGTGGAGAACCTACGGTGTTCTCCCTGTGGCCCCTTTGTTCGATCCTCGGGCCTTCCTCACCTTACTCGGCCCCTCAACATTTGGAACTTGGCTCAGCCCTTCGGGAGCACCTTCTACTCTATCTGGCAAGGAGCCGATGCTCTCTAATTGTGACATTTTGAGTTTTCTTATTTGATAAGGTCATATATTTGACATGAGATAAAGCAATTCGTACCTATTTTGTGAACTTGACAATAAATCATGTAAAGCAATAGCTGAATAGATAAGTAATAAGATGTAATTGTTGTAGCATATTTCAGTATAGTAACAAATGAACGAATGATCTTCAAGAAAAGTCTATCTGTTAACCACCTAAATACGTACCAACTATAACCCCTAATCTCTAAGTAGGTTTGGTCCTAATCCCATTCGAGGATATGTGGTTCGAGCAAGTTCCTAATCCGTTGTACAACTCGGAGAAAATTTGAAGATCTCCCATTGTTCTCCGTGTACACGTCCGACAACAGGTCAAGAGGGGTGTATACCCGGAGAACACCATAGTGAGATGCTACCGAAATCTACTCTGGAGTTGTACAACGGCTCAGGAACTTGCCCGAACCACATATCCTCGAACTGTCCAAAAAACGTGGACAATTCGAGACTGCTTGCTTATGAATTTGCCGAAATGGCATATTCATAAACAAGTACTCTCGAACGGGAAACGTAGGTTACGTATTCTGAACTCTAACATAGATCATATTACAGTAACATTATATGAAACCAAATGAGTTATCTTCTAATCCAAAAAGATGTCTTCCTGATAAGAAACAACATGTCTCAGAACCATTGTAATTGGTGTAATAGAGAATAGTATATGGTCAGGAAGCACTGAAAAATTATAAACTTAAGAGTCATTACAGTGTAACAAGCACAGATAGAGATGGTTGCCACAAGTTACGAAGTTGAAGAAAATAAGTTGCTCAATGCTATAATGTTTTTTGTAAATGTAACTACTGCATAGGCATAAATGAAATAAGAAGAGCAAAAAAACTCAGATAATTTTCATTTTATTTGGTAATGAATAAACACATTTAAATCAAATGAAGCTAACACAAAGCTGTAATGGTAAAGAGTTAATGTAAGAAATGCACATACCTCCAAGCAATGTACAGAAGCCGGAGACCAAAGAATGCATACAGGACTGAAGCACAAAATACCAACCTATCCAAATCAAGCTGGCTCTAGACCTCTCCACTTCGTAATCTGCAGAAATGATTTTAACAGCCATGGTAATATACTTGATTGGGCAGAAACTTGTCAATTGCAGAAAAATAGCTTCCTTGTTATCTAGTTTCATCCAGCAAGGAAGGTAATAATGGACCAGAAAAATAGCATATTGCATGCCGATATTATGTCTCGACAAATCTAAACAAAAATCTTTTTCTGAGTGGTACTAGGATACAATGGCACAAACAAATTCAGATCCAGGTCATGCAATCATGCAAACTTTTACACAAGAATCGAACATAGGAACGCATAAACAGTTAACAAATATGATCCCATTAAAGAAGAAAGTGGAAAGTTGAAAACCTCTTCAATAGAGTTGAGACCAATATGATCTTCGTGAAACTAGTCCTCACAAATACAACATTGTATCATTTCAACTTGCTCCTTGGCTTCGGATCGTGGATATGGCCTACCACATGTGCAATAGGATCCTTGAAGTTATGGTTATAAGAATTTGCCGGATTCTCGGATCTTTCTCGGGCAAAGTTTGCAAAGGTGTCCTCCAAACTTTGAGTTGCCACACCACAACGAAACTTTCGCTTTGTCCAAAGTTCAACAACCTTTAGTAAATGTAACCTTTTCAAGCATTAGTTGTGTGCGCAAGTACAAACAAAAATTGCGAAGATAGAAACTAAGCAAAATGTTGCATCAGGCGGGGCGGGCGTTAGGGCGAGGCGGCGGGTCGGACGACAGGGCGGGCGTGGAGGCGGGCGGCGTGGCAGGGAGGGGTGGCGGGCGGCGGGGCAGGGAGCTAGGGGTGGCCTGCGCTAGGGTTAACAAGCTCGTATGCTGCACGCCTGAATCGGTATCGCGGGAATAAAATGGGGCTTTCAGTCATCAGTATCGTTTTTTTAGTAAAACCGACCATGATAAGCTCAATATCCGTATCGCTTCTTCAAAGAAACCGACATAGATGTGTACAGTCATCAGTATCATTTTTTTAGAATAACCAACACTGATAAGCTCAACATCCGTATCGCTTTTTAAAAAAACCGACACAGATGTGTATAGTCATCAGTATCGCTTCTTTTAAAAAAACCGACACTGATAATATTAGTATCCGTATCACTTTTTCAAAGAAAATCGACACAGATGTGTGTAGTAACCAGTATCGCTTCTTTTAAGAAAACCGACACTGATAATCTCAATATCCATATCACTTTTTTAAAGAAAACCGACAGTAATATATCCATATCGCTTTTGTAAATAAAACCGACACTGATACATAATTATCTCTATCGGTTCTTAGAAAAAACCGACACAAATGTAGTTCATTGCACTATTCCCTTTCCAGACAAACCATGAAGTCTAAATTTTCAAAATACTGCAAGTTCTGAATTTTCGGCATTTCATCAGAGAGAGAAAATGCCATAACTTTTTCATACTTTGTTGAAATTATTAGGAATTTTGCAGAAACATATTTTGGGGTACTCCAAATCTTTTCATAAAAGAATTTTTGGAAAAAGCGATCTCGTTCAAGAAATATGCCAAAATTCATTTCGTTGACATGATTTGTGCGTAAAGCGTAGAAAAGTCAAAACTTTTTCAAATTAATCCGAAAATGCACGATAATTTCCATAAATGATGATTCGACTATTTACAAGCTTTCCCAACAACAATTTCATCAAATAGAATTTTCTTTCACAACATATGGCACATAATGCAAGCAAAAAGAGACATTGCATTTCCATCAAAGCCTCCAACAGCAATTCACCATGGATTTTTACTTCGAAAGCATTGCAAACTATTTTACATACATAATACAACAATGAGATTAACACCAAACATTATAATAGTCCATTTATTTACAATACTGCCCTTCATGATGATCTACTCGCATGTAATTGGCTCCATGTGTGTCGTCATCCCCTCTAAGATAGGCCCCATCTGCAAATGAAGGTATCTCATCGAATTGGTTATACTCTTCTTCATCTACAACATCTTCAACTCCTATGATCCGTCTCTTGCCATGAAGAACGACGTGCAACCTCGGATTGGTCGGGTCACGCACGTAGAAGACTTGAGTTGTTTGCTTCGCAAGGACGAACGGGTCATCTTTGTAGGCGAGTCTACTGAGATCCACAATAGTAAAGCCTCTCTTGTCGACCTTCACTCCATGTGAAAGTCCTACCTACTTACATCGAAACAATGGAACTTGGTATATTCAATAATCGAGCTCCCAAATTTCTTCGATCAACCCATAGTAGCAGTTCATTGTGGTTGGGGAGGCTCTTTTCGAGTGATGATAATCAGAGAAAGCATTTATGCTCACACCACTGTTTTGGACAGTACTCTTCGCATCGTGACTCTCAGTGTAAAAGGTGTAACCATTAATATCGTATCTCTGCCATGTCTGTATATTAAATCTTGGTCCGTCAGCCAACCATTTTACATTCTCACTAAAGGAAACCTCCGCTTTTTCTTTGAACCAAGTGAGGAATCGATCGTTGTGTTCTTGTGCGATGGAAAGCTCATCCATTTGTGGATTCTCTTCCCGTAATATCAACTTATGCTGCTCGATGTATGGACGAACATCTGCACTGTTCTGCAAGATTGTCAAATGCGCCTTGCAATACATATCAAACCTCGGACTCATTAGTTTGGACCCAACGGTTCCTTTACCAGCAAGTCTGCCCTCGTGATGAGATATAGGAACACCGATTGCTTGTCTTTTACCTAGGTAGTCCACGGAGAACTCAATAACCTCTTCAGTCCCATAACCTTCAACAATACTACCCTCAAGCTTCGATCGATTCCTCACGTAGGACTTTAATATATCCATGTACCTCTCGAACGGATACATGTAACGTAGGAAAGTGGGTCCACATATCTTAATCTCTTTGACAAGGTGAACAACAAGGTGGACCATTACGTCGAAGAACGACGGTGGGAAATGCATCTCAAGCTGATACAGAGTCTGCACAACCTCACTCTGTAAGTTGTCTAGCACATCGGGGTCAATAACTTTGCAGGAGATCGCATTGAAGAAATAACAGAGCTTCGTGATTGCCAATCTGACATCCTCTGGCAGAATATTTCGGATTGCAACTGGGAACATTTGGGTCATCAAGACATGACAGTCATGGGACTTCATGCCCAACAACTTCAAATCCTGCATGGACACAAGCTTCTTAATGTTTGCAGAGTAGCCAGATGGAACTTTAATACTTTGGAGACATTTGCAGAGATCTTCTTTCTCCTTTTTGGACAGGGTGTAGCATGCAGCAGGAATGTACGGACCTTTTCCATCATCCTCTATCACTTCAAGGCTGGGCCTGATTCCCATGTAGACCACGTCATGACGAGCATTCACACCATCCTTGGTCTTCCCAGGTATGTTCAGCAGGATGCCAACCAAATTATCGCAGACATTCTTCTCAACATGCATGACATCAATACAATGTCGGACATCTAACTCCTTCCAGTATAGTAAATCCCAAAATATTGACCTCTTCTTCCAAATGGTCCTAGGACGAACAGATTTACGGCTCTTTCCGTACTGAACATCGATATCCTCTACACGTGAATATATTTGCCTTCCACTTATAGGCTGCGGTGCCGAATGGACTTCCCTCTTCCCATCAAATTTGTCATCCATCTTACGGTATCGATGACTTCGAGGTAGAAACCTACGGTGACCCATATACACAGTTTTCTTGGAGTTCGGCAGCCATAGACTCTCAGTCTCCTGTTCACAAATAGGACATGCTTTGGCTCCTTTCGTACTATAACCCGCCAAATTACCAAGGGCCGGGAAATCATTTATGGTGCAAAATACCATAGCCCGTAGGGTGAAATGCTCTCTTTTGTATGCATCCCACACCACGACCCCCTCATTCCACAATTTTACCAAATCCTTGATCAGTGGTGCAAGGTACACATCAATATCATTTCCCGGCTGTTTGGGTCCCGAGATTAGTAATGACATCATGATATATTTCCGCTTCATGCGCAACCAAGGCGGGAGGTTGTAGATACACAACAGAACTGGCCAGGTGCTGTGACGACTGCTCATGTTACCAAACGGATTCATTCCGTCGGTACTCAACCCAAATCTTATGTTCCTCATTTCGGCACCAAACTCCTCATGTTTCCAATCGATGTTTCTCCATTGAGCCGAATCAGCAGGGTGTCTCAGCTTGCCATCTTCCTTTCGAGACTCGTAATGCCAACGCAACAATTTTGCCTCTCTCGGATTTGCAATCAACCGCTCTAGACGCGGAATGATGGGTAAGTACCACAATACCTTGGCCGGTGCGCCTTTAGTGATCTCTTCACCGTCGTTGCCCCGACTCTTACGCTTCTTGCCGTTATGCTTCTCCTTTTGTTTGTACCGGGGCACACCGCAAACTGGACAAATGTGCAGCTCCTGATGTGCGTTATGGTACAAGATGCAATCATTCGGACATGCATGTATCCTTTCTATTTCCATTCCCATGGGACATAGTAGCTTCTTCGCTTTATGAATGCTTGTTGGCAACTCGTTTCCCTCCAGAAGCAGATCCGATAGAAGAACTAGAAGTGCATTGAAACTTGTATCTGTCCAACGGTGTTTTGCCTTCAGTTCGAACAATGCAAAGACCGAACCCAACTTGGTGTATTCCGCTTTGCAACCTTTGAACAACGGTTTCGCATCATCTTCCATCAAGCTTTTAAACTTTTCAAACTCTCTTTCTGTGTAATTACCCTCCACATCCCGCAACATTTGCTCCAAATTATCCCCCTCAAACATATCAAGCTGCAACTCGTCATCCGGTTCCACCGTGTCTTCGTTGCATACCGGAAGGGTACTACCTGCCTCCCCGTGATGGATCCAACATGTGTAATTCCTGACAAAGCCACGTCGAATCAGGTGGTCCTCAATTTGAGCTGAGTTATTAAATCTTCTCAGATTGGTGCAATCAATGCAAGGACAATATATGAAGTTTACTCCCCTCCTCACCATGTCCTCTTCTACAATTTTTTTGAACTCCTTAACACCCCTCTGAAATTCAGCACTCAGATGGCTTTTCTGATACATCCATTCCTCACGATCCATCTGCAATTAAATTTCGCACAATAAATTAAGGAAAAACTGGAGCGACATCTAGCTAGCTATTTTAAATATTGAGATATCATTTCCATTAATATTACCTTTGCAAAATAGAGGACAGGTTCCAAGATATATAAGTGTACTCCCGATCGATACCTAGCTTCTTTCCTGGTTTAGAGCTTCCAATTCCCTAGATAGGAGACATAAATTTTTAAAATCAACAATGATATCAAATAATCTAATTATATAGCTCGTGTAGTAGCTTGCAAATCTTTTTACTACAACGAAACAAAACAAGAGTACCAACGATGACTCCTAATCTCTAAATAGGTTAGGTCCTAATCCCATTCGAGGATATGTGGTTCGGGCAAATTCCTAAGCCGTTGTACAACTCCAAAGAAAATTTGGCGAAGATCTCATTGTTCTCCATATACACGTCTCGACAACAGGTCAAGAGGGGTGTGCATATGGAGAACACCAGGGAGACGCTACCGAAATCTACTCTGAAGTTGTACAACATAGCTCAGGAACTTGCCCGAACCACATATCCTCTAACTGTCCAAAAAACGTGGACAATTCGAGACTGCTCGCTTATAAATATGCCATTTCGTTCGGCATATATATAAACAAGCATCCTCGAACGGGAGACGTACGTTCCGCAGCCTAAACTCTAAAATTTATTACATGATAGCAACAATAATTCCATATTAACACGAGAGCACTACAATAATTAAATAGATGTGTGCTTGTTAAATAAAGAGTGTGAAATCTAAAAGCACGTACACACTTCCCGTGCAAGTTAAACTTTATTCACGACATATCCAAATTACCTTGTGCAAAATTGAAGGGGTTTAAAGAATTGCTCACATTTTGAAGAAAACTGCAAATGAGGACAAAAAGAGGGGAATCTCCTCAAGATAGTGTTTCAAATTTGCCCTCTAAATACCCACCCAAGAGGACTTCAAATTTTCTCACCCAAGTATTGCTTCCAACCACACAATATGAGCTGTTTTCTTGAGTGGCGGCGGAGAAATCTCCTCTGGAACAACAATAGAGAAGAGTTCAACGCGAGTGGTATATATGACCTAGCGAGGCACATCAGAATCGGTTCTTTTTCAGAAGCGATAGTGATGTGCAAGGTCATCACTATCGCTTCTATAAAAAGAAGCGATAGTGATGAGCACGTGGACATCAGAATTGGTTCTTTTCGAGAAGCGATAGTGATGTGCACGGTTATCACTATCGGTTCTTTTTATAGAAGCGATAGTGATAAGCTCGTACACATCAGAATCGGTTCTCAACTAAAATGCGATAGTGATGTGCACGGTTATCACTATCGGTTCTTTTTATAGAAGCGATAGTGATGATCACGTTCGCATCACTTTCGTTTCTTTTCTTAGAACCGATAGTGATGTATATTCACATCACTATCGCTTCTATCAAAAGAACCGATAGTGATGTGGACGTGATCATCACCATCACTTCTTTTGTTGGAACCGATAGTGATGACCATGCACATCACTATCGCGTTTTAGTTGAGAACCGATCGTGATATGCCCTGTGCTACATCACAATCACTTATAATCTCATAACCGATAGTGATTAGTACTAACACCCATCCGAAGTTATTTATCACAATCGTTTCTTCCTAAAAACTTAAGAACCGACACAGATAAAGCGATAGTGATATGCCGTTCTGTAGTAGTGACATGTGCACGTACTTTGGATGGTGAAGCTAACTCAGAATGTAGGAGATGAAATGAGAGTACGGCTGCTGTCGGGACATGGCCATCCCATCGAAGATCATATCCTCAATCTCACAAATAAGAAAGTCCACAATGTCGAACGGGTTAGAACTGAGGATGGATTGAAGGAGCCACTGCTGAAGACTAGTGATGGCCTCCGAAAATCCAATCTGTGGTAACAAGCTCCTCCTCAGTGCCTGGTGAACCACCTTTGCCTCTGGGATAAGCAAGTCCGGTGTGCGGTTCAATGCGGCATGAACCGGTTGCTGAAATAGTGAACTCACCGGCTTGTCTGTAGGGAAGTTACCACCAACCAAAGCACGGCGAGGTGGGTTAGCATCCCCATAGACTATGCTGTGTAGAGACCTGTTGCGCTCCTCAACACCAAGCATCTCAGCTAGCTGACGTCTGTAGAGTCTAAACTGCTGGCCATCAAACATGAACTGAATATAATCTCAGCCCTCAGGAATCCAGACTGTAGCATAGAAAACTCGTACCCATTCCTCAACATATCTGTCATGCTCTGAAAGCAAATCAGCCAATCCGGGGAAGGGATCAAAATATGCTTGTATGTTGACACTCCTGAGGCTCTGTACAGACCACCCTAGTGTAGTGTCTTGTGCTCAAACAGCTTGATGCGCATCAAATCGTAGGAGGCATAGAAACTCTACTGAATTAAAGTCCAAAATCTCCGGTTGGCTCGAGTGTCACGACCCTGTGGAAACCACTAGCCAACTGGCACAAGTTGTAGCCTTTTGATCCTCTTGGAAGTGCAACCCCTCAGATCACGCAACATGACCTCCTCGTCATCTGGCTGTGGTGGCACATGCTCCTGCTCACCGCTCTCCTCCACCTCATTAGGCTCAGGTGAGCAAGCCTGCTTCTGGCTAGACTGGTGACCAGAAGGAGGCGAAGTAAATCCCCCGTGTACGCACACGGCGGGAACGACGAGGGGCCGAGGAAGGTGCCTGAGACTCTTGAATCCGAAAGGCACCACCACCCCGTTCCTGTGCATCAGCACCATCTGCAGCACTGTGCTCGGTCCCACTCCTTCTGTGCCTTTGTTTTCTTCGCCTTAGGCACCTCAATCTCCTTTCCCTTTCTCTTACCCATCTGCAAGTGATACTGTATAAGGTTGAGAAAAATAGGGGAGGGCTAGTGTTACACGGGGACGGTGGCGAATGTCAAACGGTGGAGGCATACCGCGGTGGCAAGGACGGCCGAAGGTGAGAGAGGGTGGCGAGACGGATCCTCCGGTGGTCGGAATCGGTGCAGGACGACGAGAGGCTGCGGGGCGGCACGGATGGGAGGTGGCGACGTAAGTGCGGTTGAATGAAATGTGGAACGGCCAGTCAAGATGATTCATATAACATGTGGGGCTGCCAAAACTCGGTAACACAAGAAGATCCCCTGAGAGCATCAGAGAAAACACTGGACAAAGTCTTTCAACAGCACAGGACATACCACTGTTTTTGAAAGACAAACGCTGGACATATGCTAAGAATCAAAGTACAGTGCACAAAACAATGGAACACCAGCTTGTCCGCTGGGTAACACCGGTTAAAGCACGGGATAACGACACAATTAGCCAGATGGCACTGCAGGATGATACTATGTGTTCAACAGACAAATCTCCAGCTAAAGGAAGGGGATATTGATGTTGAGCACCGGAAGATCCGCTGATTTTAAATAGACTTCATCGGACAATATGACCAGAAAGATACATGCAGTACTGCAGATATGCTGCAGCCTTGCTTCAATTACTCATTGGACACAAGAATGAGAATATGAGATCAACTGTTTTTGAAAGAAACAATTTGCATTCAGAAACATAAAACTGAGTTCACATGTCACAAACAATTTGCATTCACTGGTACTGCAGCACTAATGAGTTCAAATCTAAACCACTAAAACATAAAATTGAGTTCACAAGCTACTCGTGATCAGTATCAACGTCAGGAACACAGGGACTTTCATTGTCACTAGCGTAATGGTAGTCAGTTTCATCCTCATCATCAGAGTCGCTTTCATCCAATGCAACCTCACATTGTTTTCGAAGGTCATCAACTACAGTTGCAAGAACGATACTACACTCCTCATCAGCCTGACTCGGATTCTCCAAACTATCTACATTAACTTGCACTTGACATTCTTCAGAGTCATCATCTTGGTATGCAAGTCCACTGCCATTGGGTCCTGACTCCATGTCGGTTTCAGTGACACTCCACACATGCCTATGCTCAAATTTCTGCACAACTCTCTAGTTTCCACCATACTTGGTGTCTGGCAAGTAAAACACCTTTTTTGCTTGTTGTGCTAGAATGAAAGGATCATTTTTGTACCAGTAACTTCCACAGTTAATGCTTTTGATGTATCCATCATCTTTAATCCTTGTCTTCTTTCCTTCGAGATCAAACCAGTGACACCGAAATAAAACAACTGATCGATTGATGTCCAAACTTGAGTTATACTGCAACTCAATAATTTCTGTAAGACAACCATAAAAATCTATATTTCTCTATTATGTGTACCCTCAACCACAACTGCACTGTTCTGTGTCTTTCTATTTTTGTCACGGTCATGTGTGTGGTACCGAACACCGTCAATAAGACATACTGAATATAATCGAACTCGCAGATCTGGTTCGCATGCCAATGCATATAGGTCATCAGTAACCTCTTCTTCATACACGTAACATAGTGTTGCCATCTGTACAACAAAAATATGCAGCATGGTTAACACCTATATACAAACGATCGTAGTTTCATCAAAATTTGTGCAGAAAAATTCACATGCTTCTTAAACCATGTGGCAAATGCCTTCTCAAGCCTTATTTCAAGATCCTGAGTACCATCATTCGCTAACTCTTGCCTGCACAGCCTGCAATACCATAGTTAATTCAAAATTATAGCTAAATAATAGGTTGTATAAATAAATTCAGAAGTGTACAAGGGATTACATACTCCATATATGGCTCAACCTCAGGACAATTATTTAGGACATACCAAACCATCTTGTCATAATCAGCTTGAAGACATGTAACCTTTGCAGCTCCAAGTAAATGAACACCATGCTGGAAAACAGATATATCACCTTTTCTTAAATCAACATGCTCTCTATTCCTGCCCTCCTGATTGAATCGTGTCTCAACATCATCAAAGTACCTTGATCAATATGTCAAGCACTCATTAGCAACATTAAAAAGTTTCCTTCTTCTCCATGGATGGTCCCGTGGAAGGAATTGACGGTGGCCAATATAACATATCTTGTTCCTTATTTTCTTTGAGCAAGGATCTTTGTCACAATGCACACAAGCATAATAACCTTTTGTGACTAGGCCCGATAATGTGCTCAATGCTGGATAATCATGAATGCACCATATAACTGCAGCATGTAGATCAAACATTCTACTACTAAATGCATCGTACGTACGGACACCCTTCCAAAGCTTAAGCAACTCTTCAATGAGAGGCTCCAAGAACACATCAAAATCCTTTCCTGGAGAACTTGGACCAGGGATGAGTAAGGCCATCATTAAGTTGGATTGTTCCATACATTCCCACGGTGGCATGTTGTACGGCACAACAAATATTGGCCACATGCTGCTGTATGATGTGATCATGTTGCCAAATGGATTGAAACCATCAGTCGCAAGGCCAAGTCCCAAGTTCCTAGCATCTTCTGCAAACCATCCAAATTTCGTATCGAAGTCCTTCCATGCCTCACCATCAGCTGGATGGCTGAGTTCATTCTCCACTGGTTGTCGCTTCAACTTGTGCCATTGTGCCTCCTTTGCTGTTTTCTTAGAAGCAAACATCCTCTTTAGCCTTGGAATCAATGGAAAATGCCTCAATATCTTCTCAGGAATGCGCTTGCTTCCATCTGCATCTTTCCATCTTGATGCATCACACACTGGGCACTCATCATTTTTGGCATACTCCTTTCGAAACAAGACACAATTATTCTTGCACATATGGATTGAATTTGAAGGACCATGTGGAGGTCCATCCATATTTGTGATGACTATTTGACTTTATTTGAGCAAGGTGTGCTCAAGTTTGATTTTTATTTGGATTGAGTTTCAAATTGAAGAAATTTGAGTTGTCTCTGCCAGGAGTGGCAGTACCGGCCGTATGGGCGCGGTAGTGATGAGTTGGATGGTTTATTGCATATCATTGTGGGCATTGCTATGTGATGTGTTTCCTTGTCTTTGATGGTTGCATGGCGACGGTGCTAGGTCATGGTGAGGCAGAGAATGACCGGGACTAGGCGAGGAGCGTCGGAGGTCCAGAGGTTGGGAGATCGTCGGAAAATGATTGGAGATGGAGTCCGGGCAAGTCAAGAAGACAAGGAAAGGAGATGATGCTAGCTAGATTCCGCGTGGATCAATGAGGGCCGTCGGATTGAGGTCTAGTTGATAGGTTAGCGGATCTAGGTAGTATGCTTTGAAAACCGTGGAAGAAAACCCGGTATGTGTGTGGGTTTTGGGTTAGCCCTTGCATGGCTGTGTGTGTGGGTTAATCCTAGCCCTTAGATGAGTGCTCTAGGGTTGAGGGACTCATCCAAGGGTGGTAGGTGGCCCAAGAGTAGCACAAATAGGGGTGGAGGGGTAGCCTTCTCCCCTTGAAGGTTTTGAGGTTTTTTATGCTCGTTTGAGCTTTGACCACATGAATGTGAGGCTTTGTAACCTCTCCTTCCAGAAATAAAATGTTTCCTCAAATCATTTCTTTTCTTTGTGCATTTACATTACGCATTTAAATTACGCAATTTACATTATGCACTTAAATTCCGCATTTAAATTCAGCACTTACATTCCTGCAATTTACATTTATGCAATTTGGATTTGCCTCCCCTCCTTCTAAATGCTGTTCTTCTAGGATGTATTAAGGGTGTTCATTTGGTTTTACATCTTTCTTACACCCTTGGATAGACTAGAGATCAAGTTTTTTTTATCAATTTGCAAATCTTTCCAGAACTTGTTCTTCACGCAGCAGTCAGTATTTAATTTTTCCAAAAATATATAAAAATAATTTTTAAGTGATTATTTCTGGAGAAGGTGCAGCACTCATATATACTTCTGTATAAAATTTGTTGAGTCCACTGGTTGCACCGTTTGAGAGCTATGAAGTGAAAACCGAGCCTCAAACTTTCTGGTCAAAGTTCCTGACCTTCTGTATTGCTTGATTTTTTATTCTTATTATACAAAGCTTTCTGAGGTAATTTTTGGTGGAGTATTTCGCGACTCTACTGCTCACAGGGACAAAAATGCCCAAAAATTTTAGAGCGACAGAAACTCACCAACCACCTGTTCCAACTGAGGACAATTTCTTAAAATCTGCTTTAACTTTTCTGAAAAGAGACTTTGGTATTTTAGCTTTATCTCTTTTAGAAAAGAAGTCTTTTGAATTGATTCCTCTTTTGTTTGGACACTTGACAACCAGGATTGTGATTAAAAAAACCCCTCATATGATTCATGATTCTTATCCATGCAAGCTAGGGGTACACATAGCTGTCTAATTGTTCTGGGTTTTGGAGGGTGTGCGAATATGAGAAGCACCAGTTTGAACAAAAATATTTGGGTGCTTTAGATTTTTATTGCAAGAGTGTTTGGAGTACTTTGAGTGGGGGAATTTTATTTAGGATCATTCACCCCCCCATCTGATCGCCATTTCAATCTTTCAATTGGTATCAGAGCCGGTTTTGCTCTTCCATAGATCTTGACCGGTCTCAAGAGCCATGGCGATGGACAAGTATTCCACCAAACCTCCCATTTTTGCTGGAGTTGATTTTTCGTTTTGGAAATCGCGGATGGAGTCATACATCACTGCCCAAGGCTTCCTGATATGGCAGAAGGTGAAACTCCCGTATGAGGTTCCATCTGATGAAAACGTCACGGCCGGACATATGGCTGACGTTGAGGCGAACGCTAAGGCAAGTAACATCCTCATACAGGGTCTTAGCCGCAGTGAGTATGATAGGATTTCTCACCTTCGTTCCGCTCACGATATTTGGGTGACCCTCGATGTTTACCATGACAGCACTACTCAAATCAAGACCGTGAGGCAGGACCAGTTTTCTCACCTTCGTTCTGCTCACGATATTTGGGTGACCCTCGATGTTTACCATGACGACACTACTCAAATCAAGACCGTGAGGCAGGACCAGTTCAAGCGTGAGTTCAACAAGTTTGAACAACACGCTGGTGAGAGTCTTGATGAGTGCTTTGGTCGTTTTACCAACATCTTGAGCGATCTTCGAGCAGTTGGTTGTATATACCCTGACTCGGATAATGCTCGACATTTCTTGACCGCACTCGATTTGCGCGTTTGGGAGATGAAGGTGACCACCATCAAGGACACCACTGACCTGTCGACCTTGACTCTTGACGGGCTTTATTCCTACCTTAAGACTCATGAGATCGACGTCGTCTCGCAGAAGACGAAGTCTTAGTCGATGGCTTTGGTCACCGATCCAATTGGATCCTCTCTTCCTGATTCATCTGTTGGTTTCTCTCTGTCTGCCCTTTGCGAGCTAAGCGATGACCAACTGAAAAAATTTCCGAAAAATGAGCTTGCTCTTCTTGCTCGCAAATTTTCATATGCATACAAGAGAGTGAGAGAGAGGAAGAGAGGTGGGATGATCACCTGTTTCAAGTGTGGTGGCCCCAACCACATTCGAGCAAACTGCCCCAAACTGGAGAAGGCTAAGAACGATGCCGGCGGTACGGCAAAGAACGACTACATCGACAAGAACCGCAACAAGAAGCCTCCAGTTCGTGAGCCGATGCGTGAGAAGAAGTACCGCAACTTCTCCAAGAACAAGAAGCTCTTCCACCGCGTCCTCGTCGCGCTTGACGACATCAACCTCTTCGACACGGAGACATGGAGCGACGAGGGCGAGGATGAACCGCAAGAGAAGAAGGGCGGCGACGACTTCTCCGGCATGTGCTTCATGGCCGACGCCAACGGCATCAGCGACTCCGAGCTCTACAGCGACTCGGACGAGGTACCCTCCTATGACCAGCTCAATGAAGCTTTTTGTAAACTAGGAAAATTTCATGCTAGAGCTAGAGCTAGGTGTACGGAGCTTGAGAAGGAAGTAGGTACCTTGACTCGGGAGTTAGCTTCTCCTAGATCTTCTTCCTGCCGAGTCACTGATGATTGCTCTTTGTGTGATGCTATTCTTGTGGAGTTGGAGAACTTAAGGACTATGCATGATAGTGTGTTGACTGAATTAGATAGTCTTAAATTGAAGAATGCTAGCGATAATTCTGTTGATGCTATTCCACTAGATGCTAGTTTTCTTCACGCTCACTCTACTCCATCTTGTGCTAATTGCCCTGAATTGCTTGCTGAAATTGATGCCATGAGTTCACACCTTAAGAAGCTTTCTGCTAGAAATGATGAACTTGAACTGCATGCTTCTAAGGACCCAGTCAGCTCATGTGAGGGCAGTAGGCAACTAAAACTTGACAATGATGCTTTGAATGTCAAGTGTGATGAACTTGCTAAGGACATACTAGTTAAGTCAAAATCTGGTTGCCTGCTGTGTGCTGGGGTTAAGGATGATGTGGATCAAATCCATGTCGAGCTTAGGAAGAAGTTAGAAGACCAAACCCTTAGGATTAGAGATGCTTCTTGCGTTTCTTGTGATGCCATCAAGATTGAGGCAGCCGTCTTGAGGAACAAAAGCACGTCTTTGAGAGATCTTCTCATTCAGTTCTTCTTCTTCCTCTCCTTCCCCCTGTTCTTCTTGTGCTTCTTTCTTTTGAGATTGCCAGTATCTTATGAGCACTCTCGAGAAGTTTGTTGGAGGCAAGAAGAAGCTCAATCTTATTCTAGAACAATCCAAGATTAGTAGATTCAATCAAGGTCTAGGATTTGATCCCTTGGAGCACGCTCGGGCGCATCCTCCCACCATTGTGCGCGGCTCCAAGAGTGGTGAGATTGTGGTAGCTCCCAGAGTGAGCACCACCGTGTTTAGGTCTGCTGCGGTTGTCTATAGGACTTCTGACTAGAAGGGTGTTACTCCTGTTGCTTCTGTCTCTAGCAAGGCGAAGTACACATGCACCTTCTGTAAGAAGGATGGTCACCTAGTAGATTTCTGCTTCAGGCGTGCCAAGATCACTCGACGTGAGCGTGTTGTTACTCTTAGGGGTATTCAGGGTCATCCCCATACTTTGAGTGCTCCCAAGGTACACACTGCTTCTAGAAAGGTTAGAGAGTCGCCTGTTTTTGGGCAACGTCCAGGACTCGGTTTTCATGTTGGTTCTTCGAGTTTTAGTCCTGGAGCTGTTCGTAGTCAGTCTTTCCCCCGTCCTTTTGATATTCCTCATTTTTCCCATCGAGGTAGATATCAGCGGCGTGCGGTTTTTTTCTGGTAGGAGATTTAGGAAGCCTCACTGGGATGGTCTAGCTTTTGCACCACGGCGGGCTAACCCAGTTCCAGCTCCTAGATCATCTACTAGAGTTGCTACTGATCATGTTAAGGTTAAACGACAGAGAGACACTCTTGTCCAGTCTTTTTCGTGGTTGGTACTGAGAGGCGTTGTGTGGTTCAAGATTGGGTTCCCAAGTCTTCACTCTATCCCAAGATCGAGTAATCTTTCTCTCTATGTCTTGATCAGTTCGCGGATGGGAAGGAGATGTTTGGATTGTCGACTCGATTGTTCTCGCTATATGACCGAGATTCTCGATGGTTCTCTTCCTAGTCCGAGCCCCCGTGATGAGTTGTCACTTTCGGGATGCATCTTCGTAGAGTCATTGCTAAAGGTACCATCTGCATTAACCAAAATTTCATTCTTAAAGATATTGCCTTAGTAAGTAAGCTGCAATACAATCTGCTCTCTATTTCTCAGCTTATCGATGACTCTTTCGAGGTAAGCTTCAAGAGTAATGCCTGTAGAATCCTTGATTCATCAAGAGGGTTAGTTTGCGGGATTTCTAGATTTGGGAGAGTCTTTCGTGCTGATTTTTCTGCTTCTTCTGGAGACTCTCTTCGATGTTTGATTGCTTCTGAGTCCCGTGATCTCTCCTTCTGGCATAGGAGACTTGGTCACATTGGTTTTGATCATTTGACCCGAGTTAGCAGCCACGATCTCATTCGGGGTTTTCCCAAACTCAAGATGGTCAAAGACTTAGTTTGCTCTCCTTGCCGACATGGCAAGATGGTTACTGCTTCTCATCCTCCAGTCACCGTAGTGATGACTGATGCACCAGGACAGCTTTTACATATGGACACTGTTGGTCCAGCTAGAGTGCAGTTAGTGGTGGGAAGTGGTATGTTCTTGTCATTGTTGATGATTTTTCGAGGTATTCTTGGGTGTTTTTCATGGCCTCGAAGGATGAGACTTTTTCTCACTTCAGGGATTTAGTCAGTAGGTTATCTATTGAGCTCCCAAGTGCATTACAAGCTATACGCAGTGATAATGGCACGGAGTTTAAGAATTCCTACTTTGGATGGTGAGCCTGCTGATCAGAAGGAGTTCCGAAGCATGATTGGCTCTCTCCTATATCTCACTGCTTCGAGGCCAGACATACATTTCGTTGTGTGTCTTTGCGCCCGATTTCAGGCTTCTTCTCGCGCCTCTCACCACCAGGTGGTCAAGCACATCTTCAGGTACCTTCGTGCTACCACTGATTATGGTATTTAGTACTCTTCTTCTTCTTGTCTATCCCTTCGAGTCTTTTCCGATGCAGACTTTGCTGGCTGTAGGATAGATAGGAAGAGCACTTCTGGCACTTGCCAATTCATTGGCACTTCTCTTGTTTCTTGGTCATCCAGGAGCGATGCAGGGTTGCACACCACTCCGAGGCCGAGTATGTAGTCTGCAACCGATTCTCAGTAGCTGTGTTCTCTGGATGAGATCGACCTTATGGACTTTGGGTTAGAGATAGAGAGTGTGCCACTTTTCTCGTGACAACACTTCGCTATTTGCATTGCTAAAAACCCAATGCAACATTCCTGCACCAAGTACATTGATATTAGATATCACTTCCTTAGAGACCATGTGGAGAAGGGAGATATCGCGCTCAGATTTGTAGAGTGACCTTGATTAGCCGATATCTTCACCAAGCCTTTGCATAGCTCCGATTTGTTGCCTTGAGGAGTGAACTTGAGTCATGAGCCCTTCTGCCTTTCGTGAGGGGAGCTAGTTTGTATATTATGTATTGTATGTTTTCTTCCAGCTTTTCTTTTCTTTGTGCTTCTTCCGGTGACTTTGGGCTTCTTTTCTTGAGTTGAGTTCACTCACTTAGACTTCTCGCATGCCTTGCATGGACCTCTTATCTTGTGCTTTAGGTTGCTATCATGCGTGATTAGTCGTTCTCTCTTCTCTCTAGGTTGAGTTCCCTCACGCCTTATAAGTCTAGCGGTATTGGGCCTCCTGGGTAGACAGTGTCATGTGCACTCCTTAGTTGGGATTTAGAGTCGCTTCCTATGTCGAGTCTCTGGGAAGGTAAGAGCGAGTCCGAGCCGTAGTGAGTCTCTTCTATCTTATCTATGCTCAATAGCCATCCAGCTTTTACAGCTTTCTCGACTTCTTCTCCTCATTCTGCTTTTTCCTCGTTATTATTGAGTTCATTCGGGTTTTCTTTATGCCTAATCTTGATAATAACTCAACTTTAACCAGATTTGAGCTTAAAATTGATTCATTTGTTGAGGGGGAGTTTGGGAATCTGTTCGTGCATTTCGTATAGACTGCATTTCTTGTTTAATGAGCTTTGTCTATTATGCAATTGATTTCTTCTTCATGTTATACACCATGCTACATCATATGGAGGAAATCACTAGCTTAGATATGTTCAAGTTCTGTAACACCCCGGCATCTATCATGCCCGAATGCTACCAAACATAGAAACTACAACAATTAAATATCCCAAAACAAGCTAAATTCCAGCAAGGTTACCAATTGCTAATACCGAAAATTCAGCAGGATAACATCTGTTTTTATCATGAATTTAGCAATGTTAATATCCTGGCAAGTAATATCAATATATAAAGCATCTAAAGAAGCAATGAACATAAATGTAACATCCACAAAATCTCATACTAACAGTTTCAATCTCTCTACAAAAAAAAACGAACCCAACGAGAGATTTAAGCACTCCAATTGACCCTTTAACAAGTTTCATGGCCTTTACTTATGTCCAAGAATTCAAATCGTAACTTATAACATTGCCTAAAGTGAAATGCTACGTGAGGAGGTGTAGCTAATCCCTTATCCCGCATGCCGACTTTTTGGTACCTAAAAAAACAACATTAAACACAAGAGTGAGTTTAAAACTCAGCAAGCATAATGAAATGAGTGTAAGAATCATTTAGCAGCAACAACAACATATTCATCATTTTCATATTCATAATATCGTTAACAATTCGTACTCATCTCCTTGAGTAAGATGCAATGCCATGCGATGCACATGTCCTCTCAAAGGCGTATACCGGTATAGCTGAGTGCACACCCGTCGGTGTGCACCCTCTTCCCCCTTCCATCTCGTAGATGGAGGGTGCCTACTCCTCGCTTCCATTCGCCACGGTGAATGAAATCACGATGTAGGACATACTCTATGGCTCTCCGGATTAGTCATAACTTTCTCACCGGTTTTACCGGACTAGTTAGGACTTTCTCACCGCCCTGGCCAGATTTCATGCCATGAATGCAACATGTACTAGTAACCCAAAACAACATGTACAACAATTTTATCTCATCTTGGCATAGCATTACTATGAATCAAGTCATCATATCCTGGTTAACATTAGACATAGCAAATTAATCTATCGCTTACTCGCTCATCACATAAGCATCAACATAACAAACCACTCATCAACTAGTCCATGGCACACACAGATCTCTAACAATTTCCTACCACACACTATCCATTCCAAAACACTTGCCTTAACCACGAGGAGCGGAGTGGCGCAAGGTTGAGGCCACTCCTGAAGTCACACCACCTGAAAATAAATTGCATACATCTCAACACAATGCAATCATAGCACATGCAACAAGTTTAGCGACATCGAACTTACGCCCTACTCCAATTTTATTCCTTTCGCCAAATAACAAAACCGCCCTTTGCTGTCCCGATGGTCTAAAGGTTATAAGTTCCACCCTTATAAACCAAACCTTAGGGACCAAGAATTTTATGAAACTACTAAAAATTACCCACTAAAAACATGTTAACCAATTCTCTCAAATAAAACATTTAGCCTTTCATCTTTAGCCCTGAAACCCAATCTGCTACCACACTGGACAGCAGACTTCAAAATAGCATAACTAATTTTATACAATTCCAAATGAAGTAAAGGATAACATTTCTGAAATCTACAGGAAATTTCCTAACTTAATCTGGTCATTAAAAAATTTAATCCAACATCTAGATAGCCCTACTCTTCAGTTTTCCGCGACTGCTGCCAGAAGAGACAGATTCTGGACAGTAGTCACTAAAACAGCCATAACTTTTGAACTACCCAACCAAATTTCATGATCTTGGTCTCTAAATAAACTTAAGACGATTATCTACAACTTTTCCAACAGACAACCCCTCTGAAAACGACTGGAACTATTTTTAATCTCTGCCCTAAGATTCAGATCAGCACTGCTCGAACCCTGATCTCGCCCCACAATACAAATTCTCCCCAAACCAATCTAATCACTGCACAAATACCTGAAATTCTATCAATTAAATCACCAAAACAGATCCACAAAATAACTCAAACCTGAATGGGGGACGCCAGGAGGGAGGAGGGGCGTCGGGAGGGAGCACTCGGAAGGGGAGGGGTGCAAGAAGAGGAGGGGCGCAGGGAAAGGAGAGGCGCAGGGAGGGGAGGGGGCTGCTGGAAGGGGAGGGGGTGGCTGCAAGGGGAGGTAGGGTGGCTTGGGGGGTGAAAGGGGAGAGTAGGCTAGGGTTAGGGAAACCCCCTATAGGCCATGACGCTCCACCTACAGCCCAGAATCAGCCCAGACCAACCCAAATCTCTCTCGGAGGCCCAAAGATAGCCCTCAAGACCCACACTAACCCTAAAACAGCCCACCACCGCTTGAGTTAAATTTTTTTTTTAGATATTACAAGTTCATTTAACTTGCTAAGCTTAAAAATGAAATAAGCCTTAAATGAAAAACTTGATGAAACTTGTTGCTTTTACTTGCTAGGTTTCTTCTCTAGAGGTTTGTGCCATAATTTGAGAAATTTTGGAGTTCTCTAGAGTCCCTATAGCAACTTGGGTGAAACTAGTTTGATCCATGCTACAGTCCTTTAATAGCTCATAAATCATTGTGCTAAAAATGAAAATTAAACAAAATTGATTCTTCTTGTGCACATACGACTCAACACCTTGTATTCACAAGACCGCTTCCCATTGCACTTGGGATGAACTTGGAATACATCGTGTTTGACCTAGACCATCCTCTTAAGAGTTCATCTTGAGATGGTCGCATACGGCTTGAGTCAATTGGTTGTCAAAAGAAAATGCAAATAAATTAAAAACAAAGACATATGTGGGTAAAGAATGCAAATAATGTCAAACATTTGCACCCCGCTATGTCTTGTATGATGATAAATCAAAATTTGCATTAAGTGATAAATGAGCCCGAAGGACCTTGTATGCTCTTCTAGATTCCCCAAAGTATTGAGTAGGTTGAACTCTAGGCTTTCCTTTTGATCCTTAGAGTGGCTATTCTTCTATTTTTGAAACTAAAGCTAAGTGTTGCACTTGTCAAATCTTGCTAAAAATGAAATATTCAAAACTAAGCTCGTATTTGCACTTGGACATGTCTTAGACTAGTCTAATCTAAAAATTGACTAGCTTGGTGTCATATCTTGTCATTGTGATCAATTGGATAATCTTCAAAGCTCCCTTAGGTTGCATTTTATGCATACATAAAAAGAGGGAGAAAATTCCATTTTGATGCCTATATTGCCAAAAGGGGGAGAAAATGTAGAAAATGCATCATTAAAAAAAAGAGAGAGATAAAAATGTGAAAGCTTGTTGGTTCTTATGATCTTTGTAAATCTTTGCTATTTTTTTATGGATCATAATCACAATTGGCACTTATGATTGGTTTTTAGAGCTTTTGTGGAAAACTTGCTCTTTTCATTGTCTTGCTCTAAATTCTTTCTGCCAACTTGGTCATGATTTTATATCTTTCTCTCTGGACCAAGTTTGGCTTCGCAATCAAATTGCTTTCTTCTTCTCTCATTCAAACTCAAATTTATGCCTTTTGTGTGGTTTGTCAATATACTCATCAAGGGGGAGATTGAAGGACCATGTGGAGGTCCATCCATATTTGTGATGAGTATTTGACTTTATTTGAGCAAGGTGTGCTTAAGTTTGAGTCTGATTTGGATTGATTTTCAAATTGAAGCAATTAGAGTTGTCTCTGCCAGGAGTGGCAGTACCGGCCGTATGGGCGCGGTAGTGATGAGTTGGATGGTTTATTGCATATCATTGTGGGCATTGCTATGTGATGTGTTTCCTTGTCTTTGATGGTTGCAGGGCGACGGTGCTAGGTCATGGTGAGGCAGAGGATGACCGGGACTAGGCGAGGAGCGTCGGAGGTCCAGACGGTTGGGAGATCACCAGAAGATGATCGGAGACGGAGTACGGGCAAGTCAAGAAGACAAGGAAAGGAGATGATGCTAGCTAGATGCCGCGTGGGTCAATGAGGGCCGTCGGATTGAGGTCTAGTTGATAGGTTAGCGGGTCTAGGTAGTATGCTTTGAAAGCCGTGCAAGAAAACCCGGTATATGTGTGCGTTTTGGTTAGCCCTTGCTCTAGGGTTGAGGGACTCATCCAAGAGTGGTAGGTGGCCCAAGAGTAGTATAAATAGGGGTGGAGGGGTAGCCTCCTCCCCTTGAAGGTTTTGAGGTTTTTGATGCTCCTTTGAGTTTTGCCCACATGAATGTGAGGTTTTGTAACCTCTCCTTCCAGAAATGAAATGTTTCCTCAAATCATTTCTTTTCTTTGTGCATTTACATTACGCATTTAAATTCCGCAATTTACATTATGCACTTAAATTCCGCATTTAAATTCAGCACTTACATTCTTGCAAGTTACATTTATGCAATTTGGATTTGCCTCCCCTCCTTCTAAATGCTGTTCTTCTAGGATGTATTAAGGGTTTTCATTTGGTTTTACATCTTTCTTACACCCTTGGATAGACTAGAGATCAGGTTTTTTTATCAATTTGCAAATATGTCCAGAACTTATTCTTCACGCAGCAGTCAGTATTTGATTTTTCCAAAAATATATAAAAATATTTTTTAAGTGATTCTTTGTGGAGAAGGTACAGAACTCATATATACATCTGTATAAAATTTCGTGAGTCCACTGGTTGCACCGTTTGAGAGCTATGAAGTGAAAACCGAGCCTCAATCTTGCTGGTCGAAGTTCCTGACCTTCTGTATTGCTTGATTTTTCATTCTTATTATACAAAGCTTTCTGAGGTTATTTTTTGGTGGAGTGTTTCAAGACTCTACTTCTCACAGGGACAAAAATTCCCAAAAAATTTAGAGCAACAGAAACTCACCAACCACCTGTTCCAACTGAGGACAATTTCTTAAAATCTGCTTTAACTTTTCTGAAAAGAGACTTTCGTATTTTAGCTTTATCTCTTTTAGAAAAGAAGTCTTTTGAATTGATTCCTCTTTTGTTTGGACACTTGACAACCAGGATTGTGATTAAAAAAACCCCTCATATGATTCATGGTTCTTATCCATGCAAACTAGGGGTACACATAGTTGTCTAATTGTTCTGGGTTTTGGAGGGTGTGCGAATATGAGAAGCACCAGCTTGAACGAAAATATTTGGGTGCTTTAGATTTTTATTGCAAGAGTGTTTGGAGTACTTTGAGTGGGGGAAATTTTATTTGGGATCATTCACCCCCCCGCCCCCCTCTGATCGCCATTTCGATCTTTCAGAATTATATCCAAGTCCAATGGAACGAAGAAAGTTCTTTGCTTCATTGTAAGATGGTGAAAGAGAGCAAGCTGGAAATGCTGAGGATAGCAACTACAGTACTGCAGTAAATGCAACATTGCTGAATTTTTTTAAAATAATACATTTTTTAATTCAAATTGCAAAAATATATCACCAAATAAAAAAATTTCAAAAATATACCCTTGTCGCCCGTTGATTGGGCGATAGGGGCTAATCGCCCTAGGGATTGGCGACTTGGCAAGATGTCGCCCAGTCAGATGGCGACAAGTGCCACGTCAGGTGGTCGTTGCCGCTGTCGCCCTCCCAACGGATGACATCGAGAAAATCGGTGAACGGTTGGGCGATAGGCGTGCGGGCGGCCTCCTGTCGCCCAACCAGAGGGCGACTTGAGGGGCTTCAAAAACCACAGGCTCGACCGAGAGAAGAAGAACGGGAGGGAGTAGAGAAGAGGGAGAAGAGAGAAAAGAGAAGAGAGGAAGAGAAGAAAAGAAGGGGAAGAAGAGCGGCGTCTGCGCAGGTAATTTTTTTTCGCTTCATTTTATGTAGTTTAGGGTTAGGGTTAGAACTAATTAGTTTCGTGGATTTTTTTTTTGTTTAGTGTTTAGGAAGGGTTAGGGTTAGATGTAAATATTTTCGCGGTTTAATTTGTTTAGTGTTTAGGGTTAGGGTTAGATCTAATTAGTTTCGTGGTTTTTTTGTTTAGTGTTTAGGGTTAGATGTAAATACTTTCGCGGTTTAATTTGTTTAGTGTTTAGGGTTAGGGTTAGATCTAATTAGTTTTGCGGTTTATTTTGTTTAGGGTTAGGGTTATGGTTAGATGTAAATATTTTCGTGGTTTAATTTGTTTAGTGTTTAGGGTTAGGGTTAGATCTAATTAGTTTCGCGGTTTATTTTGTTTAGTGTTTAGGGTTAGGGTTAGGGTTAGATGTAAATATTTTCGCGGTTTATTTTGTTTAGTGTTTAGGGTTAGATGTAGTTAAATGTAGTGTTTATATTTTTAGTAATTTAGTGTTTAGGGTACGGATGGCCCATTAACAAACACCGGTCCAAAACATGAGTAATTATCTACCTAAAACATACGATTATCTGCGTTGTACATATAGTCAGTAGATGTTTTTTAGAAATACAAGTGCAGAGATGAATATTTTTAGTAATGTAGATATTTTTCGCAAGTGTAGATATACATACGTATAGTTTATAGTACTTTTTATGAAGAGTAATTAATTCGTGTGTTAATGAATCGGTTCGCAGATATGTCAGAACGAGTTCCATTTAGAATCTTTTACGGAGAAGGGGTTGTCATGTATGGTTCAGAGGGTGCGGATCTGAGTAACTTTGAGTATGTGGACAGAAGTTTAAGTAGGGTCGAAGAGCGGACATTTGCTTCTGTGTTGAATTGGTTGTATTATACGTTTCGGATGGAACCAGAGAAGTGCCAGCTCAAGTTATCTTGCCTTTGTACCATGCGAGATGATCCTGTTTATTGGGAGTTAGTTGAGCTGAAGGGAACTGCATATTGGAGGTCATATGTGAGGGGGGCGGAGCAACGTGGATGGTGTCAGGTGCTTTTAGTGCAAGCGTATGAAAGGGTTGTTGCCCCACAGCAGCAGCTGGACGCCGGTGAGTGTAGTGAGCCTCAAAATGAGTTCACTTATGGTGACACTGAAATTGGGGGGTCTAGCCGGAAGCAGCATGTTCAGGGTTGCAATGAGGATATCGTCTACCAGAGTGGTGAGCAAGTTGAGATTGGGGAGGATGATGGAAACATTGGTCAAGATGTGCGGGGGCAAGTAGACGAAGGTGAGGAAATTGAGGAAGTAATAGCACAGATGGAAGAGGAAGACCTTGAATATGAACAAATAGAAGTGGAAGACGACGATAACTCGGATGAGGAAGATGAAGATGTTGAGCCACTTGTGCCAGCAGATTGGAGCACGATCAATTTAATAACACGTTGTAAATGAAGGCAATGATACACTTTGGCGAAGATAGCGACAATGAGGTGAGGCCTAACAACATTTACCCGACAAAAAGGCGGTGCAGGGATGCTATCAAAGATTGGGCCTTATCACTAAGAAGAACTTTCGTGGTTAAGAAGTCCACCCCAACCTCGCTACGACGTGGTGTGCGAGATGGAAGGGTGCCCTCGAGAGTGCACGCGTACAAGCCCAAATGGGGCACCCACCGCTATGTTCAAGGTTGAACAACATAGTTGTATGGTGAGGAAACCCTAGTGGCTCACAGGAACTGTCGTCCCGTATATCGCGAGTGTCATGTACCCGAGATAGTTGAGAACACGAATTTTGAGCCGGTGCTATTATCCGAGCAATTGAGAAATGATTTCAGTACACAATTAGCTACAGGAAGGCATGGAGGGCAAAGCAGAAGGCCTTGGAAATGAGATTTGGGAAATTTGAAGACTCGTACCATAATCTGCATGCACTGCTCAGTTGCATTCAGGGAAGAAATCCTGGTACTTTTTATGATTATCAAGACTGTCTGTCAAGCAAGTGGCCGAACAAGAGGCATCTGAAGAGAGTTTTCTTCGCATTCGGAGCTTGCATTAGGGCGTTCTATCATTGCCATCCATTTTTGTGTGTGGACGGCACATTCCTGACCGGAAAATACAAAGGACAAATAATGACAGCTGTGGCCGTCGACGCGAACAACCAGATTCTGCCTGTTGCCTTTGCCTTTGTGGAAAGCGAGAACTATGAGAGTTGGCTGTGGTTCCTGCAGAACTTGAAGATCGGGGTGGTGAAAACTCGCCAACATGTGTGCATACTGCATGACAGCATGCCGATGCGCTTAGTGCTATCGATGATTGCAAACAGGGGAAGAGGAGCCATTTTCCTGGACTGACTTGCAGAGCCGATGGTGCATGAGGCATTTGGGCGCGAACTTCTATAAGCAATTCAAGAACAAGGAACTGATGAATATGTTCAAGAGGCTATGTAAGCAGAACCAAGATAGCAAGTTCTGCACTCTTTGGAAGAATCTTGATGAGCTAACAAAAAAAACACAAAAAGACTACTAGCAGTGTAACACAGGAGCAGGCAGAGCCTTTATTCCCACTGGCAACAGAAGATGAGGCGACGAGTGGGAGACGTCACCAGGACATGTCCCCGCTCTAGATCGACTAGAGTTCAGGGCCGGTGGGCAAGGGGCCAAACAATCGGTGAGTTTCATGCAACGTACTCATGTTTCACTCACAAAGTAGTAATTCTAAATCAGTTCATCGCATACAGGAGTTCAAAAAGAAAATTGCGAAATTGCTCGAGTCAAAGGAGAAACCTCCTCAAGGGCCACCCGAAAGCCCTGACTTTTGCGAACACGGCCTGCAGGAAGTGGTTGATACCTGCCACGATGATCTAGCGGACCAGAGATTCTACCGGTGCCCCTTGGCTGAGGATGAATGGTGTGGCTACTTCAACTGGGTGGACCCGGAGATGTACCACCCACATCTCAAACTTCTTGTATGGGATAACTGGGGGGAGCAACCCTCTCCGTGGTCCTACTACTGCCCAGAAAAGCCAGACCCCGAGTACGCCTACGGTGTTATTCAACGACCAAAGCGGGCATACTGCATTGACTGCAGGGCACGCTTTCGGTTGTACAAGGATAAGCCCAACACACACATCCTGCACCATATAGTGGAGTGCGAGCCGAAACAGAGCAGGTGTCTCAGCAAGTCTCCGCCAATAGCCAACGTAACAGACGTGCAAGAGGGTACCTCCTCTCGAAGAGGAAGGGACAAGGGGAAGCAGCCGGCCGAGGTCCGCACCACGCAACAAATCCTTGACGCGTTACGCAGACCATCCGGGAACCCGGGTGGTATTAACATAGGGGACGTCGGGAATCGGGATGACCAAAAAATTCTGTCTTACACACCCGAGACGTACGGCATAGGCCACCCATTCAGCGACAGCTGGGAGCACTGCGGATCCTCATGGAGTTCTTTCATAGTAGGGATTGAGCGGTGTCCGAGTACAAATCTCAAAATTTACACGGGTCAGGTAATATGCAGAAAATGTGGGACATCATTCTGGCTGTACCCAGATAGGCGGAACGATCATCTGTTCCACCATGACAAACAGTGCTTTCGTTAGTTAGTTAGTTAGTTAGTTAGTTAGTTCGTCAAGCAATTTCGTCACTGTTGTAATGCCCTTGTAATATAATCTTATCTATTGCTTATTTTATCATCTGAACTTTCGGTGCATGTGCCCTTATGTATGTTCAACAAATAGTTTGAGTGCTTCGTACGAACTATTCATAACATGAGTTGTCGTCAACTATAATACTTAGGGTTATTGCACTAGTGGAAATTACATGCAAAGCAAGGTGTAAATTACATATTTTTCTAGAATATGGTAGTGCATATATGAAAGATCAAATGTGGTCCACTGTTCATAAAAATTTCATTTAGACATGATATTTTACGGGCCAATGAAAAGGCTACAAAACATGACATGAGTTGTCGTCGACAATAATACTTAGGGTTATTGCACTAGTGGAAATTACATGCAAAGCAAGGTGTAAATTACATATTTTTCCAGAATAATTTCCATTTGGACATGATATTTTACAGGCCGCCGAAAAGGCTATAAAAATTTATTCACATGCAATAACGCGATTTGTTCACATGCAAAAACGCGATTTTGTCCACATGAAATAACGCAGAAGGCTACGAATTGTTCACATGCAATAACGCGATTTTGTCCATATGCAATAACGCAGAAGGCTACGAATTGTTCACATGCAATAACGCGATTTCGCTACTTAATTAGTACCGTTATACTAATTACAATTTTACTAACACCCTCATAATATGGTAGTGCATATATCAAAGATCAAATGTAGTCCACTGTTCATAAAAATACCGTTTAGACATGATATTTTACGGGCCGTCGAAAAAGCTAAAAAACAAACACTCTACCTGTTACCCTTGAATTTTGAAAATTATTTCAAATTTCTCTAGAGCCTAAAAATATTTTACTTGAATCCTAAATCTGTTTATCCAAATATTTTAATCTTTTTTGAAGTCTCTGACATTTTTTTAAATCTGTAAATTTTCTGGCCATGTCGCCCTTTCATTGGGCAATTTCTCTATGTCGCCCTACCATTGGGCGACTAGTCCACATGTCGCCCTACAGTTGGGCGACTTGCACATGTGTCACCCTACTGTTGGGCGACTTATTCTATCGTCCAATCGCAGCGCGAGTACTCTGTCCATCTCACTGCCTAGTCAGCATGTCGCCCTATGGTAGGGCGACGGGGGTATATTTTTGCAAAAAAAAAATTGTGGTATATTTTTGCAATTTGAATTATAAAATATATTATTTAAAAAAATTTCCAACATTGCTGATCTGATAGAATGACTTGATATGAAGTAACTTCACAACAAATGAAAACCTAGAAAAACAAGCACATCCAGGGTACAGTTCACGCTTTAACTCTTCTATAACACTTGCAAACATTGTTGCCCGCCACCATGGTCTTGTGATGTGTACATCTCGTCTATCATATCAGGAATTCTATCATCAGTGTCTTCATCCTCATTCAAACCAACATCCTCTTGACCACTAATATGTTCATCCTGATTGCGTCCATTTTCATTAACTCCAACATCAAATCGTTCTCCATGATGGATCCACCTATTGTATGTGCTTGCCATCCCATAAATATATAAGTGATCCTCCACATGTCCTTGAGGTTGATGAATCTGATTCAGACACTTACGACATGGGCAAAGTATTTCTTCATTCTCACCAAATCTGTCCTGAACAAACTTCATGAAATCGATGACCCCATCAGTATGTGCCTTGCTAAATTGTCTAGCATTTGTCCAACTTCTGTCCATCTGTCAAACATTCAAATAACGAAAAATTAATAGCTCATTACAGTGCCCAGATTAAAGCAACATAATAGTACATGTTTTATAGATCTTTGTACTGTGCAACATAAATCAACAAAAAAAATGTATCCATGATAGAAGAAATAATAAAATCCACAAATACATCCTCAATTCAGTTATTTACTACAATATCGTCAAATTAAACAATGTACTATCTGAAATGGCATATACATGTGCAACAATGTACAATATCACCATTAATCAAGCAGAATCTAGGCACCGAGAAGCAAGGGATAATACTGAAACCAATACTGACTAGAGGACATCCATACCTTCGTTGCAAGACTGACTGGAGCAGCTGCTAAAGCCTAATGGAGGGTCGCGTGGGCAAAAGTCGCTGCCGAGGAAGACCAGCTACTGCAGCCGATGGCGGCTCACGTGGGCAAACGTCGTTGTCGAGGAACACAAGCCCCGGATGTATGGCTGCTGCGATGGCTTCTAGTCTGCCCCACCGGAAGGCGCTGCAGGATTGAGCTGCCGTGGGGCGCCTCAAATCTGCACTGTAAGGTGCGTCGCTGTCTCAACGGTTTTTGCTGGGGGGCGCGGTCTGTTTTCTCGCCAAGTCCCAAAAGGCCAAAACATACTTGTTGCTCTGGCCTACACATCGGATAGACCCATGGCTTCAACCATGTACACACCGGAGTTTCCATTTGTCCGGTGTTAACATCACCATCTCAGCCGTCCATTGACCATCCAACCCTCCAGATCGCTCACAGCTATTCTCAGGCTCTTCTCGCTGCTATTTAGGCCTGGGCGGAGAGAAAGGGGAAGTGACAACCTGGGACAAGATAAAGGGGGACCCTGGTTGACTGAGGGGCCACACTTATCCACGAAATAATTTTATGACAATAGAACTTCATCACAGGTGCTAACCGAACTCTTGTGACAAAATTGTTTCGTCACAACACTTAGGCGGTTCGATCTGTGACATTTTTTCTTTGGCATTAGTGATGTTTTTTTTATTCGTCACTAAAATGCAGGGGTACAACCCCAAGTTAATTCTTATGACACTTTCTAGAAAAAACATCATAAATTAATGACGTTTTACCTGATTGTCATATAGTTTTCATCATAAGTTAGCAGATTTGTTGTAGTGACTTGACCCTTCTAATTTTGCCTTAGCGTGATTTGGTGTAGAGATTCTTTCATGAATCGGCCTTTTATCACTTCTATCATGGTAATCTCGCACTGGCCTAGATAATCTATCTTTAGCCATTGCCTTGGCCAATCCTCCTGAGGGTAATGTTCCATAGGGAAAGTGTAAGGTGATGGCAATGCTACTCCCCTCTCCCAGCAAAACTGCTAGAAAGGACATCGTTGATGAGAAAAGTTTATACTGGTTATATGGCTGACGTGAAGGATAGCATGGCCTATTGATTATCGGCTGAGAAAAGGTTGGCTTAGGCTTGATTATCGGCTGTCGGGTGGCGATTTCTCTGCCTTGTACCACTTGCCAATTTCCAAATCTCCCTTAAGCTTAAGGGTCTTGGAATTTTTACTCTCACGGTCGGTTTCTATTTGCACTGAACCGAGTGTAATTTTTAAGGTCTCTTTACTACTTGAAGTTGACTGAATATCGACATGTCGAGCCCTTTTTGGCTGCTCATCTTGTATCGACTCTTTCCCCTTTCCCGAGCACTGCACCATGTTTATTGGGAAGGGGTTGACATCCACCTGCATCATCGACTCTTCTGCGAATTTAAGCCGACCATCTTTTATAGTTGATTGTATCTGCTATCAAAAAATATTGCAATCATTAGTATTATGAGAAAAAAATGGTGCCATTTGCAATACCTTCACTTTTTGATTTCGTCGGCTGATGGTAAAATATGCCCCTCAGGTAACTGTATATACTTTTCTTGCAATAATAGATCAAACATACGGTCACACTTAGAAACATCAAATGCATATTTTACCTCCGACTTACTCTTAGTCGAGCCAAGAACAGACTAAGAACTTTTTAGATCCTTTCACCCATTCGGCTATGTTTATTTCTGCATCCTCATCTTCAGAGGACTCACTCGGACAATAGTCGACAAGATTAACCTTAGCTTTATCCTTATCTTTATTAATTTTAAACTTATCCTTAAATCCTCTGTTATCAGTAAATCAGCTTTCTTGAGCCGACACCCTGTGAAGAAGATGGATTAAATCATTGAACTCTTGCCCACCAAACTTCTCCCTAAGCGGAGGAATTAATCCCTAAAAGGCTAGATCGGCTAACTGGTGATCGGGTAAAGTACAACTAAAGCACCGATTTCTAACCTCCCTAAACCTTTTTATATAATCTGTTATCGATTCCCCAAACTTCTAGCGGATAGAGCTCATATTAGAAATCCTAAGTTCCAACTGCCAGAGAAAAAGTACTCATGAAATCGGCTTTCCAAATCATTCCAAAAATGAACCGAATTTAGAGGCAAACTAGTAAACCATGTAAAAGCAGCCCCTGATAATGACAATGGGAATAATCTAATTTTGAGTCCGTCGAACTGAGCAGCCTCGCCACATTGCGCTGTGAAGCGTTCAACAGTTCTAACATAGTAACAGAATCATCCCCAGAAAACTTAGCGAAATCAGAAATTTAAAATTATTTGGGTAAGGCATACGATCTATATAATCAGGATATGGTTTTCTATAGCCGATGACCTTACCCTTTGGCTGTATGCCGTATTGATCCCTCAACATGGTAGAAATTTGCTATGCCCAATTAGCATTGTTAGCCGTGATATATTAGGGTTCTGCCAATTGTGATCATAATTGGCATTCTGCCCCCCGAGCGTAAGCTCGGGTTGACAATTATGCGAAGCCGATTGATACTGAGGGAATTGTTCGTATCCATTGTTCCTCCTAACGGTCGGCTCACGCACCAGGACAAAAGGCTTCGAGTATGTTAGTACTTTATATGGTGCCTGATTCCTAGGTGGACCAGCTCGGTGTTTTGTGAATACCTATTGGTTTCAATCAGCGTGGAACCGATTGTGGAAATGCGTAGAACGAGCTGATGACGGTAAATTGGCCGATGCATCTAACTTGGTGGTATTGGTGTATGCTTGATAATGCGCAACCCCACTTGGGCGAGGATCCCTCGGTAGTATGACAGTGGGTTGGGTTGTCATCATGGTCAATGATTGAATGTTAGCCGATGGCTTTGGGTCAGACGGAGTGTTTTGCGCCACTGAATAAATAGGATAATTCGGTAGAGCTTGCATCGGGTCGAGTAAGCTTCCAAATGATGCCAATTCTTGAGCGATTGTTTTGACACTATTAGCTATCATCGTCTTAAGAGTCGTAACTAAAGTCGATAATTGATTGATTAAAGCATGATGCACAGATTGATTAATCATAGTCAAAAGTTCAACCTGTGCAGGGATGTATTGACTCACCAGGCTATTCGTGGCCCCTGCATCGCTGAGGGTGTTAACCGTCAGCAACACGGCCTTTTGAGTGACGCCACGTCGGGTTTTTTGATAGCATCCCAGCATCATCTCTTCCAGAGTAGCTTTTTGATCTTCAATTTCTTTGCACTGTTCTGGTGTTTGATCATCTAATGCAGGGACGATTATGGCTTCGGCATTAAGACAGGATGGCGGAATTGACTTCCCGGATGAAGACACCTTCTCTATCCCACTGGGCATGCCAAGAGTGTGTTGGCGCCAAAAAATGTGAAGAGGGGTTAATCGGTCGCAACACATGAGACGAACACCGGGTTCTACGGTTCAAGGCGTGCCAACCGATTTGATCTTGCAATCGGTAAGATAGATGGAAAAATATGCTCAAAGCCAGTCTAGCAAGACAATCGGCAAAGATCTAAACAGCTAAAAGGCCGATTGAATCTAAAGTAACGATAAGTCTAATTAGCCGATTAGGGCAAATCGGATGATAGAGGTAGATCTTTTTCGGAGGAGGCGATGCGCAGCAAGATCGGAGAAAAATCAAACCTGATTGGCGTAATTGATGAAGATCAACAATCGGCAATGCGCAACTTTATTGATCGATATCAGATTACAAAAGAGATTCTAAATTACAGAGGCTACTCCTAGTCGACAGGAAAATAAGAGTAAATACGAGTTATTTGATTGATTGATTGTGTTTTTCTCGCTTGCCCACGGCCATCTTTTATAGCTATCGGCTGACAATGTCCGTCTTCAATATGCTGGTAATCCGTGTTGGCCTTAACTCGAACAGTTACTCATCTTTGGATAAATATCGATCATAATCCAAAATTAAAAACCTTTTTCCTTTATCTGATATCAGCTAAAATTCCCCTAATCTTTAGCCTGACAATTTTGTCATGCCTATGCAACCCCTCGTCCAGCCTCAAAGGGAAATCCGTCTTTCGTCACGACGAGCTGGCACTTGGCAGGCGCTTACTAGAAGTGCACAAATTGATCAAAAACATTGTAGGAGTACTCTCGTGCTTTTAAGTTAGATAAAATTATTACCTTCAGCTGGGACCAGACTGATCATTTTTGGAACCATAGATGCTGGGGCGGGCCACAGGCCTTTCTACGAGAGGTGAGGCCATCTGACTCTGACTCTAGAAGATTATCGCCATCATCTCGGCCCTCAGGTGCTCCTCACGTGTCATCATCTCCTCCTTGATCTCCTCCCTTAGCTCCTCCCTCAGTGTGTCCTTGAGGTGCTCCGCACATGCCTCCCATGATCTTGATCTAGCACTAGCAGTGTCCTCTTAGAAGGGCCTCTTCGTATGCCCCACCCCTACGGCAAGCACTCGGCCCTTATGGTTGGGCCTCCCGATCACCGAAGATAGGATATCCTTGGACCCTTGGCTGAGAAATGTCCCCTGCTCTTTCTGCTGGCTTACCTCCTCCTGCAAGAAGCGAGTATGAATTAGTTCTGAAATACAATGGGAAGGGTCAACTGCAATGTACTAAGTTAGATGTCTTACGATGGTGGAGACGATCCGCATGGTCGCGGGGTATGGAACTACAAGCCTACCATTGGAGGTTTTCTTCGTCCTCGCTAATACGCAGTCGCACGCCCGCTCCTTACATATATGGGAGTAAGGCATCGCCGTCACGGAGTTCGCGCACTTCTCGGTTAGTCGTGCCCACTCTGCCTTCTTCCCTTCATATCTGGCGGAACCGAGGTGGTATGTGTGTGTTCTGCCTCTGGATAGCGATGTTCTTCTCCTGAACTCCTCCGCCTCAGGCATACTCTTCATCCTTGTGAACTCCTCCCAAACATTGGGAGTCACAAACAGATACATCTCGAATAGAGTACATCCTTTCAGCACGTACTCATTGTGCATGATAACCCTGAAGTGCCTCAAAGACACGTCCATTATCTTCAAGGCGTACCGCCTCGCATTACTTTCATCTTCCTCTTGTATAATCCATTTCCCCTTAACTTCTTCCCATAGCCAATTCTTCTGCTCGGCGCTGACTTCCTTCTCCAATCCTTCGTGATTGGCACTCTCTCCCTCACCAATTTGCCGAGAAAAGTTCGTTAGTGCCCCTTGTACTTCAGAGGACCAAGTGGAGAACCTGCGGTGTTCTTCCTGTAGCCCGGAAGGACCAATATGGCGATTAGAGGGGCGTGAATGATCCCAAATAAAAAAAATTTCCCACTCAAAATGATCCAACCAAGCCCACAGACAAATCAATCAAGAGGAGCAAATGAGAAATAGCAAGTTGCTCTATAAACCCGGTATGACCGTTGGGTCTCCGTTATGACCAAAGTTCGGTATGACCGGATAGAGGGCTGTATGACCGGGCTCAAGAACAGTAGGAGGAACAAAGCCAAGAACAGTACGAACACAAATGCTAATTTGAAAAATCTTTTGATTGGCTAGACAAAAACTCACAAAACTTGGTAGATGTGATCCTAAGGATGACAGGAACTTATTCCAACCTTCAATCGCAAAGATTGACGTCAAAGTTCTAACATTTTTCACTTTGAAGGAAGAACACACCTAGTTTGAGAAAAACTCGAGAACTTGATCTTGGACTTGCTCATGCGGTTTTGATGATCAAGATGATCTTGGATAACCTCCCACACATCACAGCAAGCAAGAACGCAAGTCCAAAAGCCCTCAAACACGATCTAGAAGAATAATTCACTTAAGCACAAAAGATCTATTTCTTGCAAGAAAAACTCATGGATTGCCTAGATGATTGAGGTAAGATAGGAAGAAGATTTATCAATCATTATCCTTCGCACAAGAATCAAAAGCATGTGGAAGGAGGTGAGGCAAATCCAAAAGGATGTAGAAGGAGGGGAGGCAAATCCAAATTACAGGAATGTAAGAGTGGAATTTAAATGCGTAAAGTAAATTCTAGCATAAGAGAAAATAATTTGCATTTCTGAAAGAGAGGTTTACAAAGCCTCACAACAAAGTGGGCAAAAAGCTCAAAGGAGCCAAAACCTCTAAAACCTTCAAGAGCGGGAAGGCTACCCTTCTCCCTCTATTTATATTACTCTTGAGTCACCCTCTACCCTTGGATGAGTTCCTTCTACCCTAAGGATCACCATCAAGGACTAGGAATGACTCCCACACACAGCGACGGCCCTCTTTGATCCGAGCAGCTCCTTAGCTAGTATCTCAACTGTTCCTTGTCTTCTAGGTTCATAGCGACTCTGTCTCTAATCATCTTCTGACGATCCTCGATCGTCTAGACCTCTGATGCACCTCGCCTACTCTCGGTCATCCTCTGCCTCACCATGATCTAGCATCGTCGTCTTGCAACCATCAAAGATAAGGAAAACCCATCACATAACAATGTTCAATTCTCACATCGCTCATAAAGTCATCACTACCGACCACCATCGAGTTCATCGAGTTGCCTCCATCGAGTAGGATCCTCACTCGAGTAGTAACTCGTCCACCGTATCAACCGCATCGAGTCTATCGACCACATGTCCAACTCGATACCAAGTCTATCGACCTTTATCCAACTCTATCGACCACGCCACAAAGACAGTAAAACAATATCGAGTAACAATTGGTAAGACTAAGGACTCGAGTTGAGCTAGCGGTAGGGTGCTCGACCCAGCAATATTTGTACTTGATACTTAGCCACTACCAATCTACTCGAGTCATTCGACCACAAGTCGGCAGAGCGTTACTCGAGGCTGGTAGAGCCGCTCGACAAACACAACTCAAATTGCATTATTTTGAAAATCCAATTCAAATCAAACTCAAACTCAAGCACCTTATGCTTAAACACAATCAATAACTCACCACCAACAAGGTTAGACCTCCACATGGTCTTTCAGGCCCCTTTATTCGGTCCTTAGGCCTTTTTCACCTTACTCGGTCCCTCAACATTGTCACCTTACTCAGCCCCTCAGCAGCACTTTCTATTCTGCCTGGCGATAAGCCGATGCTCTCTCCTTGCGACATTTCGAATATATTTATCTGACATGGTCATATATTTCACATGAGAGAAAGTAATTCATAGCTATTATGTGGAGTTGACAATGAATAATGTAAAGTAACAGAGTAATGGATAATTCGTAGCATATAATTGTTCTAGCATATTGTACTAAATTAACATATTAACAGATTAATGGATGTTCTTAAAGAAATGTCTATCTGTTGACCAACTAAGTACGTACCGAAGATAACTCCTAATCTCTAATTAGGTTAGGTCCTAACCCTATTCGAGGATATGTGGTTCGTGCAAGTTCCTAAGTTGTTGTACAACTCTAGAGAAAATTTTGGCAGCATCTCCCCATTATTCTTCAAATACACGTCTCGACAACAAGTCAAGAGGGTTGTGTATCCGAAGAACACCAGGGAAATGCTGCCGAAACATTCTCTGGAGTTATACAACAGCTTAGGAACTTGTCCGAACCACATATCTTCGAACTGTCCAAAAAATATGGACAATTTGAGACTGCTTGCAAGCATCCTTGAATGAGAGACGTAGGTTACGCAATCTAAACTCTAACATTCATCATATTACAGCAACAATAATGACATATAAAGTAAAAACCGTTGTAAGGATATTGATCATATTACAACAACAATAAAGACAAAGTTAATGTAGATATGCTCAACAAAGAGCATTATTTTGACTAAGAGTCTATAATTAATCATGCATAAAATTTAGCAGAGTGATATAGACTAATAGTCTAAAATTAATCATGCTGGTATAGTCAAGGATCATGATGACCCAGCAAACAACATAAAGAATTGTTCTGCATAGCCATGAGAAAGCTTGGAAGAGGCAGTGAGAAGGGAAACGTGGGAAGAAACTGGTATTGAAGTCGGGGAAGTTATTTATCACAGTTCTCTACCATGGCCTGGTAACAAAGCCTTTTCATTGTTTTTCCTTTTTCTTCATGTTTTTAGTATAAAAATACAGAAGTACTTGTACAGTCCATACTTTCTAGTACTAAGTCCGATAGTCACATGTTGCATACGATGCTCTTTTGCAGTTGGACCGAATACTATGCCATGCCAACTGATGGTGGGTTTCTTTGCTTATGTTAAATCATTGAAGACACGTGTGGACAAACAAGAGCTTCAATGAAGGTAATTTTTAACATGTCAGGAATAAAATGCTGATTTTTCCTCTTATTTGCATTAGCGCATTGGTCTGATCCATTTTATCCTATGTTGGAGTTGGTGTTCTGTTATGTTCTTCATATGCGAAATCTTACAAGAATAAATAGAGATTAAATACTACAAAAATCAAACTCAATTGAATTGCTAAGTTGATGTTCTGTATTACAAAAAAGGTTTTTTTAGAAATCAACCTTATAATAATTCTGGGCAGAGCTTTAGCTCTTATCTCAAATGCCATTCTTTTGCCATACATTGAGATTCCCAATGACACAACTGCGAGGACGTCAAGAAAACACTAACATTTGCAGAATACGAGAAAGCTCAAAGAACCAATGCGCTCAAAGTCAATCAGATATGCAAGGGTGTTGAGAAAGGGCAGAGCATCTCTGCTGACCTAAAAAATTCTACACTGCCATGACAGGTTCTCATGCTTGGCATGCTACAGAAAATGCACTAACATTTTCAGGTTCTCATGCTTGGCATGCTACAGAAGTGCCAAGTTAAAAAAGCACATGAATTGAACATGGATGTACATATTGTGTCGTGTTAAATGTATCAGATATCGCATAAAATAGAAGCAATCAGTTAACTATTCATGCCATCAAAAGCAGTGAAGAATGGGAAGAAGATGACAAGGTATATGAATCAGCTTAAAAAACGATATCAAGAGCTTGCTAAATTTACAGGTTGGCCAGGGTCACTACCAAACATAAAAGTAATTTCGACAGATTGTACGGTTACAGGCTTGTCTCAGATAATCAATTCGCCATTCTTGTAGCCTTATTAGTCCTTATATTGAAGAGTTTTCCTAAGTTGCCAAAGGATTGTACAGTTACATCTCAGGCATTTCTAGCTCTACCTTTGATATTTTCCCTCAATGGATCCCACCGTATATCTATTTACTAGCGTTCAAGAAAAACAATTTCGGTTTGCATACAACACTGTTACCAGATTTCTGCTGAGAAACAAAAATACTTGTCCTTTGACAGAGCTAAAAGTTTATGATATTGGTATGGATTCATATGTTCAGAATTGTTCTACAAAATAAATTACGTTAAAATCTCTGGACGTAGCGTATGTTCAGTTGCGCACTCTTTTGGTAATTCATAACCATTCTTTTTTCAGATTGTTAGTTCTCCCAGTTGCAAATATAAGTTAGCAATTTAGCATGACTCCATGCTCTTGCTAACAACATACAAACCAAACATACACGGATCATGTTTTTTTTAGAACATTATTTTTTCACATGTGATGTTTTACCATGCTTGTTAACCAAAGAGAGTAAGAAATTGTACTTAATTGTCTATGTGAGGTGCATACATTTGGAAAATAGAAAATGAGCTGCATTCCAGAAAAGGAGAACAGGACCATGTCGGTGGGGGAGGCGCCGGTGGGGGTCGCTGGTGGGGGAGCCGATGGTGGGGGACCTTGTCGGTGGAGGAGTCATCTAGGGTTTGGAGTGGGCTGCAGGGAAGAGTGAGCTAGGAAGTGAGGACGAGTGAGTTAAAAGGGCCTATTTAATTTGTCCAAGTCGCACAACATAGTCGGTTTTTAATGCAGACCGACACTACAAAAAGAACAATTATAATCGATTACAATTGAACCGACAACAAAAAAAATAATCACAATCGGTTGTGAAGATTGAATCATCACAGTCGGCTCCTACGATATATAGGTTTTCAGATTTTTGTCGTTTCATTTGAGCTTCAAAAGAAAGCTGAAAAGCCGGTGAGATAAGCTCCAATAAATATGATAAAATTTGGCACTAAAGACCAACTATGGAGCATCAAATCTCATAAAGATGGTCTTCTCAAATTATGATCTGATTTGGACATACAAAAATCACAAATCAGCCCTAAAGCATGCAAAAATTTGAATTTTCAGCATTTGATCAAAGAAACTGCCATAGCTTTTTCAAACATAGTTAAAATTATTTGAAATTTTACAAAAACATACTTTGGGATACTTCAAAGCTTCTCCATAAAGAATTTTCAAAAAAATATTCAGCATTGAAAATATATGCCAAATTTCACTTCGTATGCATGATTTTTGCTTAAAGAGTACAAAAGTTAAAACTTTTTCAAATAAAGTCCAAGTTTTTCGAAAATCTCGAGAAATGAACTTTGGACTAGTTAGAAGCTTTCCGAAAAATTATTTCCTCAAAAGGAATTTTCTTTCAAAAGATATGGGTCAACACTAGTTTTTGGGCTAGTTTCAAAATCAAATAACTTAGGATCGGTCGGTCTTTTGGAAATCTTTTGAATACGAGAATGGTTAAGAATGACCAACTCTATGTTTTCCATTTTTGAGCTATTTTCAAAATCATTTTACAATTAATTCTAAGAAAAATATCTTTTGAAATTAATTTTTTAATATTACCAACATTCGGATAAATATATTCATGTATTTATAGTACCAAAATATGCATCTAGTTCATCTTCTTTTATGCATACATAATGGAATTACGAAATTATCAACAATTATCCACATCGACGACATAAAGAAAAAATATAACATGATGTGAATGTAATTAAAGAATGATAATTGAATGAATGAACAGCTCAAGTGGCATTGAAAGCAAATTAGCTAGCATTCATCTCATGTATGTCACAATGTTACATGTCATATGGCAATCTTGCAACTTTATCCAAATAAACGGCACAATAAAACAAGCACTCTCGAATGAGAGACGTAGGTTACGCAATCTAAACTCTAATGTTTATCATATTACAACAATAATAATGACATGTAAAGTAAAAATTGTTTTAAGGATATTGATCATATAACAGCAACAATAAAGACAATAATGGAATAATGGCAATAAAGAAAAAATTAAAGTAGATATGCTCGACAAAAAGCACTATTTTGAAAAGCATTTTTCTACTTACGTCATGTAAATTTTGTTAAAAGAAACGAGGGATATTTTTTTGCCAAGTGCTATTGTTGTAGAATCTTAGCCTGTTAGCCTCGACATCGCTTGTGTGTAGTGGAGAATGTATATTAATGTGATTAATACAGAAGTGACAATTAAGACATGACATCACGGCACTACAGCAATTGAGCTAACATATGCTTTGATCCTCGCAGCATGCGCCGCACATGCTGCTTGCAACATTCTCTGCCTCGGGAGTAAGCTGTACCAACTACTGATCGGGAAAGCATTTCTGCTGGATTTTGCAGTACTGCCAACACACGAGATCTCATCTAGTTACAACATATTAATAATGTTTCATGTCACATGATAATCTTGTAACTTTACCTAAATAAACGGCACAATAAAATAGACCTATTAAATAGTAACGACCGTTAAACCAAATAAATGGTCCGATAAAATGAATAAACATTAAAATAGTTCCTTCAATTACAATACAACCTTTTTTGATGATCTACACGCATGTAATTTGTTCTATATATGTCGTCGTCACTGCTAAAGCATTCCCTATCTGCAAACGGAGGTATTTCATCGAATTGGTTGTACTCTTTTTCATCTACGATATTTTCAACTCCAACGATCCGCCTCTTCCCATGAAGGACGACGTGCAACCTCAGATTGGCCGGATCACGCACGTAGAAGACTTGAGTTGCTTGCTTCGCAAGGACGAACGGTTAATCTTTGTAGGCGAGTCTATTTTGATCCACACGAGTAAAACCTCTCTTGTCGACCTTCACTCCATGTGGAAGTCCCACCCACTTATATTGGAACAATGGAACTTGGTATATTCCGTAATTGAGCTCCCAAATTTCTTCGATCATCCCGTAGTAGGAGTTCATTGCGGTTCAGGATCCTACTTTCGAGTGATCATCGGACAAAGCATCTATGCTCACACCACTGTTTTGAACAGTACCCTTTGCATATTGACTTTCAATGTAAAAGGTGTAGCTATTAATATCGTACCACTGCCATGTATGTACATTAAATCTTGGTCCATCATCCAATCATTTGACATCCTCAATAATGGAGACCTTCGCCTTTTCTTTGAACCATGTGGGGGAATCGATCGTTGTGTTCTCGCGTGATGGAAAGCTCATCCATATATGGATTCTCTTCCCGTAATATTAGCTTGTGTTGCTCGATGTATGGATGAACTTCTGCGTTGTGCTGCAAGATTGTCAAATGCGCTTTGCAATACATATCAAACTATTGACTCATTAGTTTGGACCCAACGATTCCTTTGCCAGTAAGTCTACCCTCATGACGAGATACAGGAACACCAATTGCTTGTCTTTTATCTAGATAATCCACGCAGAACTCAATAACCTCTTCAGTCCCATAACCTTCAATAATACTACCCTCAGACTTCGACCAATTCCTCACATATGAGTTTAATATACCCATGTACCTCTCGAACGGATATATCTAACGTAGGAATGCAGATCCACATATCTTAATCTCTCTAACAAGTTGAACAACAAGGTGAACCATAACGTCGAAGAATGATGGGAGGAAATGCATCTTAAGCTAGCATAGAGTCTGCACCACCTCACTCTGTAAAGTTGTCTAGTACATCGGGATCAATAATCTTGCATGAAATCGCATTGAAGAAATAACATATCTTCATGATTGACAACCTGACATCCTCTGGCAGAATATTTCTGATTACAATAGGGAGCATTTGGGTCATCAAGACATGACAGTCGTGAGACTTCATACCAAGCAACTTCTGTAAGATCGAGGATACCGACTAGAGGGGAGTGAATAGGTGGTTTTAAAAATTCTTCTCTAAAGATCACTATGGCCAAAACCTAGAATTAATGCAGAAGCGTAAATCAAATGGTTTTAACAATTAAGACCTAAATCCTGTAGGCTCACTATGTGCACAAATAATCTAAAAATGTAAATTGCAAAAAATCAAAGTTTGTAATACTAGGTTGAGAAGCAAGCAATTTAATTCTAGAAATGTAAATTTCAAGATGGTAAATGAGCAATAGAGAGCAAACCACAATTGACACACAATTTTTACCGTGGTGTTCGAAAACCTGTCGGTCTCCCCTAATCCACTTGAGGTAAGCCCAAATAAATTGGACCAGCTCCACGAATTAAAACAAGCACCTCGAATCCACTGGCGGTAGCTCTTTCCCCCTCTGGGTAGGTGAGCTCTAACCTTCACAACTCGTCGGGCCTTCTCACAATCTTGTTTGAGAAGGTCATTGAACCAACAATGCCTCCACACCGTCTAGGTGTCGCCAAACACCAAGAGTAAGAAATCAAGCCTCTTGCTATCCTCACCAAGTGCAACACATGCACAAGGATGCTCAATCCTTCTCTAGATGCAACACATACAACTAGATGATGTAAAGAAGTTGCCCGATCTTTCGATGAGGTAGATGATAAATATCGATTTGGTGGAATTGACCCTCACGATCCGACTACAACCGCACGAGGACGTTTGCGCCTTAGCAATCGCTGAACCAACTCCCAATGGTTATTGACTTTGCCGAAGGCGCAGTCAACCTGAACACTAAGTTCAATCCCTGCGAGCAATCGAAGAACTAGCAAGAATAAGATGAAAAGCAATCTAAATAGCAAAGGTGGGATTCTGATTAATCTGTCTTTACAGGTGGTCGACCGACACAACTGAAGAATAGAAGTTTGCACAAGGGCTAAACCTGTACTCAATGAAATCCGAGTTCCTTGGAGGCCGGTCTTGGTATAAAAAGAAGTGGGGGAGGGCTGTTCGGCCAAGCCTTGGTTTCTGGCCGAAAATCAGGCATTCCCTCCTATTCTTTTCCATCTTTAGCTAGGCCTCCTTCTATTATTCTTTTCTCTAATTAAAAGACTCTATTACATGGCAAGGGCCAGTCTATAGGTGACACAGCACCTCCTCTCCTTGCTGCCAAAATCCCATGGAGAATCATTGTGTCCATTCACCATAAGCGAGGCTTAAAAGAATACAACAATCCGTTACATGCAGCATCATATAGTTCTTGAAGTCATTAGATGTACCAAGAAACGAAAGCACCTAATAATTCAGTTTACGTGCACGAGCTCGCGTGATCGGTCCTTGTATAGGTTGAGGAGTTGTGGCAGTAGGTGCTGTGGCCGTACCCGAAGAAGTGATGTCCTCATCATCCTCCCCTTCTTGCATTTGAGTCATCCTCGACTCGAGCTCATCTTCTTCTCCCAAGTAGGGCGTCAAGTCCGCCACGTTAAATGTAGGACTAACCCCAAAATCTGCAGGTAAATCAAGCCCATATGCATTATCATTAATCTTTGCAATTACCTTGAATGGTCCGTCAGCGCGAGGCATCAATTTCGACTTAAGTAAATCTGGGAACCGATCCTTTCTCAAGTGTAACCAAACAAGATCACCCAGTTCAAAAGTAACATGCTTCCTTCCCTGACTACCGGCAATTTTATACTTAGCATTCATGCGCTTGATGTTGTCTTTAGTTAGCTCATGTATTTTCAAAATCAACTCAGCTCGTTGTTTAGCATCCAAATTTACTCTCTCGGAAGAAGGAATTGGTAACAAATCAATTGGTGTACGAGGGATAAATCCATACACAATCTGAAATGGACACATCTTCGTCGTAGAATGTACGGATCGATTATAAGCAAATTCAATATGAGGCAAACATTCTTCCCACATTTTTAAATTCTTTTTCAAAACAGCCCTAAGCATGGTAGATAAAGTTCTATTAACCACTTCAGTTTGGACATCGGTTTGGGGATGACAGGTAGTGCTAAACATTAATTTAGTCCCCAATTTATTCCACAAAGTTCGCCAAAAGTGACTAAGGAATTTTGCGTCACAATCTGAAATTATTGTATTAAGCACACCATGCAAGCGAACAATTTCACGAAAGAATAAGTCAGCAACGTTGGAATTTTCATCGCTCTTGTGATATGGTATAAAGTATGCCATCTTAGAAAATCTATCGACGACAACAAATATACTATTCCACCCCTTCTTTGTTCTAGGCAATCCTAAAACAAAATACATCAAAATATACTCCCATGGAATTGAAAGATCGAAATGGCGATCAGAGGGGGGGGGGGGTTGAATGATCCCAAATAAAATTTTCCCCTATTCAAAATACTCCAAAAAATCTCGTAATAAAAATCTGAAACACCCAAAGATTTTCCATCAAACTGGTGTTTCTCAGATTAGCACACCCTCCAAAACCCGAAGAATTAGACAACTATGTGTACCCCTAGCTTGAATGGATGAGAACCATGAATCATGTCAGGGATTTTTTAATCACAATACTGGTTGTCAAGTGTCCAAACAAAAAGGAATCAACTCAAAGACTACTTTACTAAAAGAGATAAAGCTAAAATACCAAAGTCTCTTTCAAGAAAAGTAAAAGCAGATTTTCCAAGAATTGTCCTCAATTGGAGCAGGTGGTTGGTGAGTTTCTGTTGCTCTAACATTTTCGGGAATTTTTCTCCAGGTGAAAAGTTGCATCGTGAAACAGTCCACCAAAAAATCACCTCAAAAACATTGTAGAATAAAAATGAAAAATCAAGCATTACAGACAGTCAGGAACTTTGACCAGAATGTTTGAGGCTCGGTTTTCACTTCATAGCGCTCAAACGGTGCAACCAGTGGACTCAAAAATATTTCCAGAGATGGATATATGAGTCTTGCAGATTCTCCAACAAGAATAACTTAAGAATGAGTTTTCTAGATTTTTATAAAAATCAAAGACTGACTGCTGCGCGAAGAACATGTTCTGGACAAATTTGCAATTTGATAAAAACTTGATCTCTAGTCTATCCTAAGGTAGAAGAAAGATATAAAACCATATGAACACCCTCAAGACATCCTAGAAGAACAGCATTTAGAAGGAGGGGAGGCAAATCCAAATTGCGATAAAGTAAATTGCGAGAACGTAAATACGGGAAAGTAAATGCTGAATTTAAATTGCGTAATTTAAATGCGTAATATAAATGCGTAAAGGAAATGAAACATGAACATAAATAAAGAAAATTTTATTTCTGGAAGGAGAGGTTACAAAGCCTCACATTTCATGTGGGCAAAGCTCAAAGGAGCATCAAGAACCTCAAAACATTAAGGGGGGAAGGCTACCCCTCTACCCCTATTTATACAACTCTTGGGCCACCTACCACCCTTGGATGAGCCTCTAAACCCTAGAGCATACATCAAGGGCTAGGATTAACCCACTCAATCAGCCATGCAAGGGTTCACCCAAAACCCACAACACATAATGGGTTTTCTTGCACGGTTCTCAAAGCACACTAACTAGACCCGCAAACCTATCAACTAGACTAAGATCCCATGGTCCTCATTGATCCACGCAGCATCTAGCTAGCATCTCATCCATTCCTTGTCTTCACGGCTTGCCACGACTCTGTCTCCGATCATCTTCCGGCGATCCCCGATTGTCTGGACCTCTGACGCTCCTCGCCTAGTCCTGGTCATCTTTCGGCTCACCATGATCTAGCATCGTCGACCTGCAACCATCAAAAATAAGGAAACTCCTCACATAGCAATGCCCACAAAGATGTGCAATAAATCCAACAAAGTCCACTCATTAAAATTCATTTTTACTCGTTCTGGACGGTAGCACCGGGAAAACAGAGAAGACTTCAAATTGCTTCCAATTGAAAATCCAATTCAAATCAAACTGAAACAAGAGCAACCCAAGCTCAAATTTAGTCAAATACTCATCACAAATCTGGATAGACCTCCACATGGTCCTTCAAGAATGCTAGGAACAGGAAGATGCATGTATAAACTATGAGGATTAAGTCGTGACTTAGCTCGTTGACATGTAGAGAAGCGGGCAACGAATCGCTCAACGTCCCAGCGCATCTTCGGCCAAAAGGAATGATCTGCAAGTATATCCTCCATCTTCTTCACACCGAAGTGTCCCATCAAACCACCGCCATGCACCTCATGAAATAACAAAAGTCGGACAGAGCTAGCGGGAATGCATAGCTTGTTAGCGCGGAACACAAATCCATCATTGATAACACACTTGTTCCACGTTCTCCCTTGTTTGCAATTTAACAATATATCCCTGAAATCAGCATCATGCACATACTGTTCTTTGAAAGTTTCCAAACCAAAAATTTTGATGTCAAGTTGTGAAAGCATAGTGTATCAACAAGACAAGGCATCAGCAATCACATTTTCTTTTACTTTCTTGTGCTTAATGACATAAGGAAAAGATTCAATGAATTCTACCCATTTCGCATGTCTACGTGCTATGGACATCACATGGCTCAATGACCAATGTGACAAACTCAAGTGTGGTAAAACAAGATGATCACTCCAAAGATCAAGATGGTCACATACCGACAACCATGTTACAAGGACCAATAACTCGAGCACGAGCTAAACAAATTCATGATCAGGTGAACGCTAACTTAAGTCTCATTCCAAATTTTAACAACTTAATGGTGCTTCCAACTTTGACTTCTTTTGTTGAACTTAGGTGCATTGCAAGGGACGATGAAGATTTGGTCGCATGAACAAGCAACGCGTATAGCACACGCTGACCGCCTACTTGGGAGCAATACTGGAGATAATCTGAGCGTGTAACATGGCCATGACCACATGGATGGAAATCCTATCAAATCTACTTTCACATCCAACAAACGGCTCGTCATTTGCACTTTCGAGGAGGGAGAAATGGCCATTTTACTGAAGACTGTGCAGCTGATAATTGCTACGCGAGAAGCTGAAGAGTCCCACTACTTTACAACTCGTGTTAGCCTTAACCTCCAATTAGACTCTTTAAAATCTTGATTGGTTTCACACCTAAACCAGGGGGGTTGTCCCTAGTATAAATACTCTAGTACTTCATCTATTTTAGGACTTTTTGGGATCAAAAACCATTTCAGCTATATGCTAGAATATTGCAGCAAGTCTGCTTGAGTGTTCTCCTCAACCTTTTCTCTTGTGAGTTCTCTTGGATTCGCGAAAAGGATCCTCATGGGTTCCCCCAAGTTCGTGCTCTACGGTCTCGGCCGTTTTGTGTGGATTAGTTCCGGATTGTGGTTCTGCGATTCACGGACAGCGGGTTGAAGTTCTTGTGGCTTCGAATTGCCTTGCCCATCGTACGGGTTACATCCAACCTTGGCAGGTATAAAGCTATTTACCCTTATTCTATCCTACGACGTGAAGATCGGGCCACCCTCTTCCATACCATTTGGTATCAGAGCCAAGTTGACACGGTAGGATCTGTTATCTTGTTATCATCCTTCTTACCGTTCTTGTTATCCCCATCCCTTGTGTTCATCTTTTATTAATCGTGTTCTTTTTCTCGTCCAACAGTCCCAAAACCATACAAAAAAACCAAACCTTTGTTGTGGTACTGAAATTCTTGAGTTGCATATTGCAAAGTGTTTGTTTTGGCTCACATCGATTTGTTTTAAGGCTGCATCCTTTTTATCTCCAATCTGTTCTTAAAGTTGTAAAAAAAATAGTGTATGAAAAGAACAAAAAAAATCAGCATCAAAGGAGAGTATTGCAGCTAGTATATGTTGTGATGATCTATCAATTTTACTTGCTTTGCTGCATATCAATCACTTGATTTCAGTACTACAAAGCCTTTCATTTGTTTTGCCCACCAAACTCCACCTTAAATCGAAGTCTGTTCCTTGTTGATCCCTGTTGTTAATCGCTTGATCACATCCAGTTGATCCCACATTGCACACTCGTGGTCTAACGAGAACGCACAAGAACATTGGTGAGCAGGAGGTGAGGTTGTGTGATTCCATAAATTCCACCGTATTGTTTTGCTAATATGGCAGGTTCAGAGTCAAGTGTGGACGGGGAAAACAATGGTGGAGATGAGGCTCCTGTGAGCCGAGCTGAGTTGCGGCGTAGGGAGCGCAGCATACTTGAAGCAGTATCACGGTTGCTTGAGGAACATTTTTTGAAAATGGAGGAGGGTACAACCGCCAAACAAATGGTCATGAAAACAATGATGAAGTGCAAGATGAACACTCTGTTGGAGGACAGGACAATGGAGAATATGACCAACAACCAAGGGCTGATCATGGAAGGAATGAAAGGCCCCAGAATGCTGCCCGTGGTCATGGAGTTGCTGCTCAACGAGTGCAGCAGGGAGAAGCTCATCAGCGAGGTTTTGGACCTCGTGTGCACTTTAATAATGCTCATATGGCTGGCCATAATCTCAATGGTGAACATGATGCTTCTGAAGATGAATATGGTGAGAACGATGAGTATGGACAGCCACCATTACCTCGCCATGGTGCTGCTCATCGAGAAGATGCTCATCGACGTGGCCGTCATGATCGACATGACCCTGATGCGGCTGCCCGAATCAAGATAACCATCCCAAAGTTCAATGGAAAGGAGGACCCCAATGCCTATCTTGAGTGGGAAGAGCAATCTGATCAAATTTTCCGTATACACAACTTCTTCGATGCAAAGAGGGTAAATCTTGCTTGTGTTGAATTCTCTGGTTATGCACTAACATGGTGGAACCAAATGCAGCAAAATCAGCAGCAAATAAGCTTGGAACCCATCAATACTTGGGAGGCTATGAAGCGTATGATGAGACGTCGCTTTGTTCCATCACAATATCAGCGAGAACTCCGCAATAGACTGCAGCGTCTTACCCAAGGATCACGCACAGTGGATGATTATTATAAAGAGATGGAAACTATCTTAATTCGTGCAAGGGTACAGGAAGATGAAGAATCAAAAATGGTGAGATTTTTGCATGATCTTAATGCTGAAATTTTAGATTTTGTTGAGATGTTTCCTTATAACAATCTCCAGGATCAAGTGGATCAAGCAAAGCAAATCGAGAGGAAGCTTCGACCGTCTGGCATCTCTCGTTTTCCATCAAGTCGTTCAGCTGCAACACCTTGGCGCCGTTCTCAGGCAAATCAATCCCATGGAGGCTTCCAATTCCAAAGCAACAACAATGGCCTTTCAGCCCATCCGTCTAGTAGCAGGCCATCAGCTTCCTCGGCGTCATCTCCCATTGATCGCAAGAGTGATAAGCGCCCCGCTGCATCCACGGTAGCATCATCTTCTACCCCAGCCCCCACGAGGAACCGAGATATCGAATGTTTCAAGTGCAACGGGCTAGGGCATGTTGCTAGAGAATGCCCTAGCCAAAAGGTCATGATTGTGAATGAGCAAGGAGAATGGGAATCTGCAAGTGATGAAGAGGAGCAAAAGGAGAAAGAAAATGATACAGAGGATGTATGTGATATTAGAGCTGATCATGGAGATAATAATTGCTTTGTTTCTCGTCGTGTGCTCAGTGCTAGCGCTGCAAAGGAGGACAAAGGACAGCAGCATAACATCTTCCACACACGTGGCACTATTAAGGAGAAAGTATGCCGTATCATTGTTGATAATGGTAGCTACAACAACATTGCTAGCTCAGAATTGGTGGAGAGATTAAATCTAAAGCAAAGGCGGCATCCTAGTCCCTACAAAATGCAATGGTTAAATGATTGTGGTGTTCTAAAAGTTAGCAACATTGTGACAATCTTATTCTCTATTGGAAAATTCCAAGATCAAGTAGAGTGTGACGTTGTTCCAATGCAAGCTTGTCAATTGTTGTTGGGACGACCATGGCTGTTTGATCGTGATGTTTAGATCAGCGGTCGATCCAATCGACTCTCATTCATGTACAAAGGAGAGCGCATCTCTTTGCTCCCTTTAACACTGGAAGAAATTTTGGCAGATGATCAGGAAAAGAAGAAGAGAGAGAGCGAGAAACACTTGAGAGAAAACCACGAACATAGTGAGCGAGTGACTCCAAAGCCAAACAAAACTCCACAGCTAAAATTATCCAAGCCACATGGAAAAGAGGGCTTAGCAATGATGGCTAAGCAAAGGGATTTGAGGGAATTAAGGGAAACTGATTGCACTTTCTTTGTACTTTTGTACAAAGAAAAAATTTTATCAACTAACGACTTACCCTCTTCTTTGCCAAGTGTTGTTTTTGATCTTTTGCAGAGCTATAAAGATGTGTTCCCCGATGAAGTACCACCCGGGTTGCCACCAAAGAGAGGCATTGAGCACCAAATTGACTTAGTACCAGGAGCTCCATTACCTAATCGACCACCATACCACACCAATCCGGATGAAACTAAAGAAATACAACGTCAAGTTCAAGACCTTCTCGACAAAGGTTATGTAAAGGAAAGTCTTTCCCCTTGTGCTGTCCCTGTTTTACTTCTTCCAAAGAAAGATGGATCTTGGAGAATGTGTGTTGATTGTAGAGCCATTAACAACATAACCGTCAGGTATAGGCATCCCATACCTAGACTTGATGATATGCTTGATGAACTAAATGGCTCTGTTATTTTCTCCAAAATTGATTTGCGCAGTGGCTATCACCAAATAAGAATGAAAGAGGGAGATGAGTGGAAAACAGCTTTCAAAACAAAATTTGGTTTGTATGAATGGGTTGTCATGCCTTTTGGCTTAACAAATGCACCAAGTACTTTCATGAGATTAATGAATCATGTTCTTAGATCTTTCATTGGCAAGTTTGTGGTTGTTTACTTCGATGACATCTTAATCTATAGCAAATCACTTGATGAACACATCGAACATATAGATATGGTGCTTGCTGTCCTAAGGGAGGAAAAGTTGTTCGCTAACCTTGCCAAGTGCACTTTTTGCACCGACAAGGTTATCTTTCTTGGCTTTGTTGTTTCAACTCACGGAGTGGAGGTTGATGAAGAAAAGGTGAAGGCTATTCGTGAATGGTTGCCTCCACAAAATGCAAGTCAGGTGAAGAGCTTTCTTGGGCTTGCGGGTTTCTACCGAAGATTTGTGAAAGACTTCAGCACCATTGCTGCTCCAATGAACGAATTAACCAAAAATGATGTGCCCTTCCATTGGAGAGAAGCGCAAGAAGACGCCTTCCAAAGGCTAAAAACTGAGTTGACATCTGCTCCTCTATTGGCACTTCCGGACTTCGGTAAGACTTTTGAAATCGAATGTGATGCTAGTTGTATTGGGATTGGAGGAGTACTCATGCAAGAACATAGGCCAATTGCATATTTAGTGAGAAATTAAGTGGTCCAACTCTGAATTATTCTGTTTATGATAAAGAGTTGTATGCACTTGTGAGATCTTTAGAAACATGGCAACACTACTTATGGCCTAAGGAATTTGTCATTCACTCCGACCATGAATCATTAAAACATCTTAAAGGACAACCCAAATTGAACCGTAGGCATGCCAAATGGAGTGAATTCATAGAGTCTTTTCCTTATGTTGTCAAATATAAAAAGGGAAAGGAAAATGTTGTTGCTGATGCTTTGTCTAGACGCCATGTTTTGCTTTCCCAACTTGATGTTAAGATTCTTGGCTTAGAAAGTATCAAAGATTTGTACTCCAAGGACTCATATTTCGCTGAAGCACGTTCAAAATGTGGTGAAGAAAAGGGTTGGGAAAAATTCTATTTGCATGATGGGTTCTTATTTCGAGCTAACAAATTGTGCAATCCAGATTGCTCTGCTCGGTTGCTACTCTTGCAGGAAGCTCATGCAGGTGGACTAATGGGTCATTTTGGCACCAAGAAAACTGAGAGTGTGCCGGCTGATCATTTCTTTTGGCCAAAGATGCGACGGGATGTGGAGCGCTATGTGTCACGGTGTGAGACATGCCACAAAGCTAAGTCACGATTGAACCCTCATGGTTTATACACGCCTTTACCTATTCCAAATGCACCATGGGAAGACATCTCTATGGATTTTATTCTTGGTTTACCTCGAACAAAGAGGGGGAGTGATTCGGTTTTTGTGGTAGTGGATAGGTTTAGCAAAATGGCACATTTCATTCCATGTCACAAAAGTATTGATGCTTCACATGTTGCTGATTTATTCTTTTGGGATGTTGTAAAGTTGCATGGTATACCCCGCACTATAGTTTCAGATCGAGATACCAAGTTTTTAAGCTACTTTTGGAAAACATTGTGGGGAAAACATGGGACGAAATTATTGTTTTCTACAACTTGTCATCCTCAAACAGATGGACAAACTGAAGTTGTGAATCGAACTCTATCCATGATGTTGCGTGCTACCTTACAGAAAAACTTGAAAGCATGGGAGGCTTGCTTACCTCATGTAGAATTTGCATACAATAGGGCAACACATTCAACAACAAAATTTTGTCCTTTTGAAATTGTGTATGGTTTCAAACCCATTGCTCCCATAGATCTTTTGGCTTTGCCTTCGCAGGAAAGAACCAATCTTGATGCAAGCAAACGAGCTGATTTTGTAAAACAACTACGCTTGAAGACTAAGGCGAATATTGAGAAGATGACAAGGCAATATGAGAAACGAGCAAACAAGGGCAGAAAGAAGATGTTATTTGAACCTGGCGATTTGGTGTGGGTACATTTTCGCAAGGAAAGGTTTCCAGAACAACACAAAAACAAGTTGCAGCCAAGGGCAGATGGTCCATTCAAAGTTCTCAACAAGGTCAATGACAATGCATACAAGATTGATCTTCCTGAGGAGTATGGTGTTAGTCCAACATTCAATGTCTCCGACCTTTCTCCCTACATTGGACAATTAGAGTCGAGGACGAATCCTTTTCAAGAGGGGGAGGATCATATGGACATCACATGGCTCAATGACCAATGTGACACAAACTCAAGTGTGATAAAACAAGATGATCACTCCAAAGATCAAGAAGGTCACATACCAACAACCATGTTTCAAGGACCAATAACTCGAGCACGAGCTAAACAAATTCATGATCAGGTGAACGCTAACTTAAGTCTCATTCCAAATATTAAAAACTTAATGGTGCTTCCAACTTCGACTTCTTTTGTTGAACTTAGGTGCATTGCAAGGGACGATGAAGATTGGTCGCATGAACAAGCAACGCGTATAGCACACGCTGACCGCCTACTTCGAAGCAATACTGGAGATAATCTGAGCGTGTAACATGGCCATGGTCCACATGGATGGAAAGCCTATCAAGTCTACTTTCACATCCAACAAACGGCTCGTCATTTGCACTTCCGAGGAGGGAGAAATGGCCATTTTACTTAAGACTGTGTAGCTGATAATTGCTACGCGAGAAGCTGAAGAGTCCCTCTACTTTACAGCTCGTGTTAGCCTTGGAACCTCCAATTAGACTCTTTAAAATCTTGATTGGTTTCACACCTAAACCAGGGGGGTTGTCCCTAGTATAAATACTCTAGTACTCCATCTATTTTAGGACTTTTTGGGATCAAAAACCATTTCAGCTATATGCTAGAATATTGCAGCAAGTCTGCTTGAGTGTTCTCCTCAACCTTTGCTCTTGTGAGTTCTCTTGGATTCGCGAGAAGGATCTTCACGGGTTCCCCCTAGTTCGTGCTCTACAGTCTCGGCTGTTTTATGTGGATTAGTTCCGAATTGCGGTTCTGCGATTCACGGACAGCGGGTTGATGTTCTTGTGGCTTTGAATTGCCTTCCCCATCGTACGGGTTACATCCAACCTTGGCAGGTATAAAGCTATTTAACCTTGTTCTATCCTACGACGTGAAGATCGGACCACCCTCTTCCATACCACTACGGTTCATATTCGATTGACTTCTAATATGCTTAAGTGACTCATGGTCTGAGTGAATGACAAATTCTTTAGACCATAAATAATGTTGCCAAGGTTGAAGGGTTCGAACTAAAGTATATAATTCTTTGTCATAAGTCGAATAGTTCAAAGTAGGTCCACTTAATTTTTCACTGAAATAAGCTATTGGTTTTCCTTCTTGTAATAACACACCACCCAAACCAATTGCACCAGCATTGCATTCTAGCTCAAACATCTTAGTGAAATCAGGAAGTTGAAGCAATGGGGCGTGTGTCAACTTATCTTTTAAAATCATGAAGGCTTCTTCTTGAGTAGGTCCCCAAGCAAATGGAATGCCTTTCTTTGTGAGCTCGTTCAATGGAGCAGCGATGGTGCTGAAGTCACGGACGAATCGCTGATAGAAACCAGCGAGTCCAAGGAAACTTCTTACTTGCATGATCGTGTTAGGAGTCGGCCAACTCTGAATTGCCTCTATCTTGGCTTGATCAACTTCGATGCCCTGTGGAGTAACAACATAGCCAAGAAACGAGACTCGATCGGTGTAGAAGGTGCACTTCTCAAGGTTACCAAACAAATGCGCATTACGTAGAACATCAAAAACAGCACGTAAATGGTCCAAATGTTCTTCCAATGATTTGCTTTAGAGAAATATATCATCAAAGTAAACTACCACAAATTTACCAATGAAAGCTCGCAAAACTTCGTTCATTAGTCTCATGAAAGTGCTACGAGCGTTAGTTAAATCAAATGGCATGACTAACCACTCATATAAACCGAACTTAGTTTTTAATGCTATTTTCCACTCATCTCCTAACTTCATGCGAATTTGATGGTACCCACTACGCAAATCAACTTTAGAGAAAACCATAGCGCCATTTAATTCGTCAAGCATATCATCTACCCTTAGAATAGGATGACGATATCGAATTGTAATATTATTAATGGCTCGACAATCAACACACATGCGCCATGAACCATCTTTCTTGGGTACTAAAATTACCGGAACAGCACAGGGGCTAAGAGATTCACGCACATACCTTTATCAAGCAACTCTTGAACTTGTCGTTGAATCTCCTTCGTCTCTTCAGGGTTAGTACGGTATGGCGCACAGTTGGGCAGCGAAGCATCGGGGATGAGGTCAATTTGATGTTCTATCCCTCGAATTGGGGGCAATCCCAGCGGTACTTCGTTCGGAAAGACATATGAATACTCCTGTAAAATGTGAGTGATAGCAGGAGGCAAAGAAGAAGGTATGTCATCGAATGAAAATAAGGTCTTCATGCAAACAAGAGCATAGCAAACAGAATCAGTAGATTCTAACGCATCCAAATCAGATTTAGTAGCGAGCATAATTGACCCCTTCAATTTAATTTCATTTGAATCAGCCCGAGGTTTCCTTTAGCTTGTTGCACGAATTCTTTAGCCACAATTTGGTTCTCACTTGTAGAAGGCCCTTGATTCTTCCCTCTACTAACTCTAACAAGTTCATCTTTAACAATTAGTTCAGGACTCATAGGATGAAGCACAATTTTCTTTTCTTTAAACATGAGAGAGTATTGGTTGGTCCTACCATGATGCACACAATCGGTATCATATTGCCAAGGTCGTCCTAGTAATATTGAACAAGCTTGCATAGGAACAACATCGCAATCAACATAATCATGATATGAACCCAGAGCAAAATGTACCCTCACTATACAAGTTACCTTTAGTTTACCACTGTTGTTGAACCATTGAATATGGTACAGGTGGGGGTGAGGTCTGGTCGACAAAGCAAGCTTCTCCACCATATCCATACTCGCCAAATTGTTACAACTCCCTCCATCAATAATGATGCGAACCGAACGCTTGTTGACTACTCCTTTGATTTGGAACAAATTATGGTGCTGATTTTCCTCGGTGTGAGGAACTTGAGCACTAAGTACGCGTTGTACTATAATGCTCAAATACTTGTCTGCATCTTCAGCTCCAACATGTTCCACCTCGTGTTCAGGTTCATTGTCTCGCCCTGCAGGGTCAGTTGTAAGCATAGCATATGTTTCATCATCGAGATCACTAGCAGAAGAGTACTCACCATTGTCGCGTATAATCAAAACTCTCTTGCTGGGCAGTCCCGCATCATGTGTCCATAGCCTTTGCATCAGTGGCATTGTACATCCTTGGTTCATCCTGTCGAAGCAACCGATGAAGAACTTTTTGCGGGAGCTTGCGGTACTGATTTGGTTGCTTCGAAAACTCGTGGTGCTGTATTTGATGTACTGGGGCGCTGTTTGTTGTTGGAGGATGAAGGTGCAGACGAATGAGTGAACGGGATAGTAGGGGTGTGTGGTGTCCATGACCCTGTACGACCTGCAGAAAAGCTAGCTCGTGTCCTCGTGTTGTGGCCCTGCACTTCACGTTCAGCTTTGCAAGCAAGGTGGAATAACCTAGTAATGGAGTTGTAATCTTTATAATCAAGATTGTCTTGTATTTCACGATTCAACCCTTCCATAAACCTAGCCATAGATGCCTCCTCATTCTCTACTACCCCACAACGCAACATACCAATCTGAAACTCTTGATATTACTCTTCCACAGAATTGTTACCTTGTTCTAAGCGTTGCATAGTGCTCATAGTTGTTAGCGTCATCATCGTCCATGTCGGCACCCGAGGCCACGGTTTCAGTTTGGTGCTGATCGGGGGCACCGGCATTGTTGGCAGCCGCTGCAGGAGCTGCTGGGAAAAACAGAGCAGCAAGGGGAACGCGTTGAGCGTGATGAGCTCGGTTGACGAGCATATGTGGGGCAGCAACAGGGACAGCAGGGTGTGCACCTGCAAGTCCATCAAGACAAGCCAAAATTGTGGTAAGGGTAGTGTTAGTAGTTTCTTGTGCTATCTCGATGGCCTTGAGTCTTTCTTCCTGGGACTCCTCAAGTTGAGCTAGTCGCTCATTGGTTAGCCGCACATCCTCGGTGAGTCCGTCCGTCGTGAGCGTCACAAAGCGCTCAAAATGCAAAATGATCCCCTTGGTGCGTGGAGAGTGGTTCATCGAAGACTCATTATTACCTGACATTGTTAGTGGCAAGCAAGCAGCAAAATCACAAGTAATAAGTTCCTATCAACTACTAGGATGTGGAGACAAGTTGCTCGACTCTCAAGCTTTAATCAAATTCTTACCAATTTTCACCTCGCAAGCAAGGGTGAACGGCCAACGGCGGTGTCAAAAGTCTCTCCGGAAATTGAGTAAAGCGATTGCCAAGTGGAACGAAAAGCCTGCAAGTTGTAGAAGTGGTGGAGCTAGGACAGTTTTTTCAGTATGTAGCAAGGATTAGCAATAATTCAAATCAGCAATGCATGTTGAAAATGGTTGAAAAGATCAAGGAGCACTAGAGAAGGATGAACTAGACGCCGACTAGAACTACAAAACAGCAACTAGACTTGGCAATGCAACCAAAAATTCAAAGCACAAATACTGAAATGAAAAATTGCACAGCGCAGATTGGTTTGGAAAGGTAAACTACTACTACTATATTTTTTTGGCCTTTTGTGTACGATAGGTAATAAGAAACGAAAATGATCTACTAACTCTCACCGATGAACCAGAAGCTCTAATACCACCAGATGTAAAGAAGATGCCCGATCTTTCGATGAGGTAGATGATAAATATCGATTTGGTGGAATTGACCCTCACGATCCGACTATAACCGCACGAGGACATTTGCGCCTTAGCAATCGCTGAACCAACTCCCAATGGTTATTGACTTTGTCGAAGGCACGGTCAATCTGAACACGAAGTTTAATCCCTGCGAGCAATCGAAGAACTAGCAAGAATAAGATGAAAAGCAATCTGAATAGCAAAGGTTGAATTCCGATTAAGCTGTCTTTACAGGTGGTCGACCGACACAACTGAAGAACAGAAGTTTGCACAAGGGCTAAACCTATACTCAATGAAATCTGAGTTCCTTGGAGGCCGGCCTTGGTATAAAAAGAAGTGGGGGAGGGCTATTCGGCCAAGCCTTGGTTTTTGGCCGAAAATCAGGCATTCCCTCCTATTCCTTTCCATCTTTAGCTAGGCCTCTTTCCTATTATTCTTTTCTCTAATTAAAATACTCTATTACATGGTAAGGGCCACTCTATAGGTGACACAGCACCTCCTCTCCTTTCTGCCAAAATCCCATGGAGAATCATCGTGTCCATTCACCATCAGCGAGCTTGGATCTTCATTCCATAAAAGAATACAACAATCCGTTACAGCCAGCATCATATAGTTCTTGAAGTCATTAGATGTACCAAGAAACAAAAGTGCCTGATAATTCAGTTTACGTGCACGAGCTCGCGTGATCGGTCCTTGTATAGGTTGAGGAGTTGTGGCAGTAGGTGCTATGGCCGTACCCGAAGAAGTGATGTTCTCATCACTAGAGGCCTTCTCTCCTTGCTCACAAGGTGCAACATTGTACAATTGAGAGGAGAGACTTGCACTAGCTCAAAATAAAGCAAATGGAGCACCAAGAGTCATCAAACAAGAAACTCTAGCTCAAAAGCTTCTCAAATCACTCAAACATGGCTCTATGAGCTCTTGAGGTTTTCTCTCACAAGAATACTTCAAATGGGTGCTAGAGCAGCAACAAAACCCTCCCCTCAGCCTCTTATAAAGCCCCTCAAAGAAACTAGCTGTTTGGAGGTAAAATAGGAAAAAAAACCAGCAAAACCGGCACTACCGCCCACGTAAGATTGGTAGTAGTGGGCTCAAAGGTAACTGATAGTTCCTAGGCATTAAATGCATTGAAACAAACCGTTGCTACAGTACCCCCGGAATTACCGTCCATGTAAGATCGGTAGTACTGGCCTTTAACCCCAAAACAACTCAAAAGCACCTTCTCTGGGAAATAACTACCGCAATATTCAGCGGTAGTGCCGCTCGAGCGGCACTGCCACCTATGTAGGATTGGTAGTACCACATTTTCAGCAGAAAAAAGATCATAACTTTTTACTCCGAAGTCCGATTTAGGTGATCTTGGACTCTGTGGTAAGCTTATCAAGAGAGCTACAGTTTCCAACCTTTTTCAAGATTTAAACAATCATAGATATTTCCAAAGATCACAAAAACTCCAATGTAGCCACTCAAGTCTAAAACTTGATTTTCTCGAAATCCCTTACATAGACTTGATCAAGAGCGTGACTACATGCTAGCAAGAGTTAATAAGATCAAATCTTGAGCCATGTGATGATCAACTAATGATCAAAACAATTTTGCAAAACACATTTGCAAATTCTTATCACATGCTCCAAGATCAAATGCATGAACACTAATATTTTGCAAAACACATTTGCAAATATAAATCTTGCAAATAAGAGCAATCAAGATCACATCTTTGAGCCATGTGATGATCAACACATGATCAAACTAATTTGCAAAACACATTTGCAAACTCTAGTCACATGCTCTAAAGAATTGCACAAATATCAACTTGTTTGTAAAACACATTTGCAAATATTAAATCCATGCAAATAAAAGCACAAAGAACACGCATAAACTCAAACATAGCCATGTGAAGATCAACACATAATCTCCAGCAATTTGCAAAACACATTTGCAAACTCTAGTCACATGCTAAGAAGAGCACTTGCATGAACTTCAACATTTTGCACAATACATTTTGCAAAAGAACATCAAACATGAGCTTCTCCTATTTGCAAAACACATTTACAAATCAAAGCTCCATGCAAAGAACACATCAATAAAATTGCAAGCATGTGCTACAACTATTTGCAAAAAACATTCGCAAATATTTGCTACATACAAAAACCAAATCAAGAGAGTGTGAGCTAGAGCAAGCAGGATTGAGCTATCAACACATGATGATATTCAAGCTTTAAGACTTGACCCCTCTTAATTGTACGGCAACCTATACTAGCAACCCGGTCTCCCGAACAAACACCGAGACCGGTAAAAGACTAGGAACACATCCTTAGCCCTAAGCTAGTTATACCTTTGCTTCACACAATGACTTGGAGCTTTTACTTGATGACTATCATTATCTCTCCAAGTCCGGGTCTTCGTCTTGTTCATGAACACATGATGGACTCCCTTATCTTTGGAATCCATCTTTGATGCTGATCAACACATGATGACATCCTTCTTCCTGAACCTTGACTTGATGACCATCAACACATGATGTCATCCAAAATATTCATCTCGTTGGATTCAACCTATATCCACAACCTCAAGGAAAAAGTTAGTCCAACAAACATGGTTGTCCTAATCATCAATGCACTCCATTAACACATAATGGATGCCCCAAGATCCTTTGATCTATTCCTTTGATGATTGACCACAACCCAAAGAAAAATGATTGAAATTTATATTTGTCTTGAGTATATTAATGCTACTAAAGCTTCATATACTCAATCACTTTCGATTGTCCTTAATCAACAAAGAACACCATCAACACATGATGGAAAGCCTAGATCCATTGATCTAATTCTTTGATGATTGTTTAACAACCGAACACAATTTAAATTGAATTTAAATTGTTATGAGTATATTTCAACTACACAAGTTTCATATACTCAATTCGATGGGTTTCAAAGTAATGATCCAATTTATATGGAGTGATGGAAATGGATCAATACTATTTAGACCATCAAACATAGAATAAACTCACATAAATGTGTGCACGTATAAAATTGAATTTGAACCAATATGCACATATTCAATTTGAGATTGTTTTAGAGTTTGTCCTATATTAACATGAGTATACTACAACTGCACAAGTTTTATATATATACTCAAGAGTTTGTTTCAATGTAATTATCCTTTATAAATGGAAAGAGGTAAAGGGATCAATACTATTGAAACTTTGATTAAGCATGAACTCCCCCTAAATGTGTGCATTCATGTGTATATGGAATTGAAAACATTATGCACATCTTAAGATTTAGACTACGGTGAAGTTCATCCTTTGTCTTGAATCTAAGGAATGTATCTAGAAATAATAGAGTTGTATTGGATGCATACCTTTGGGATTTCCATTTTTCAATGAGATAAGACTAAACAAAAGTATACTCAATAAAACAGTTAGTCTCGTATTCAATATGATCATGAATATTATATCTAAGGAATGCAACAAGATATGATAATATGAACTAGAATGCATACCTTTGATATTTCCATCTTTTTCATCCAAAAGAGACTAATAAGAGTTAAGCTCAACAAAAGAGTTAGTCTTATAAAAATATTTGTCATTAATTAACAATTGAGACTAATCAATATTATGGTTATCAAAAGAGTTAGTCTCAATGTTAGATTTGTCATTAACACCAAAACCAAATTAATGGAGCTTGAACTTTCAACTTCAAATCATCCATGGACACAAGTTTCTTAATATTTGCAGAGTAGCCCGATGGAACTTTAATACCTTGGAAACACGTGTAGAGGTTTTCTTTCTCCTTCTTGGACAAGGTGTAGCATGTAGCGGGGATGTACGGACCTTTTCCATCCTCCTCTATCACTGCAAGCTTGGGCTTGATTCCCATGTAGGCCATATCGCGATGAGCATTCACACTATCCTTGGTCTTCCCAAGTACGTTCAGTAAGATGCCAACCAAATTGTCGCAAACATTCTTCTCAACGTGCATGACATCAATACAATGCCAGACATCTAACTCCTTCCAGTATGGTAATTCTCAAAATGTCGACCTCTTCTTCCAAATGGTCTTGGGATGAACAGATTTACTGCTCTTTCCATATGAACATCGATATCCTCCATGCGTGAATATATTTGCCTTCCACTCATAGGCTGTGGGGCCGAACGAACTTCTCTCTTCCCATCAAATTTATCATCCATCTTGCGGTATCGATGACTTCGAAGTAGAAACCTACGGTGACCCATGTACACAGTTTTCTTGGAATTCGGCAACCATAAGCTCTCAGTCTCCTCTTCACAAATAGAACACGCTTTGACTCCCTTCATACTGTAGCCTACCAAATTACCAATGGGTGAAAAATCATTTATGGTACAAAATATCATAGCCCATAGGGTGAAGTTATTTCTTTTGTACGCATCTCACACTACAACCCCCTCGTTCCACAATTTTACCAAATCCTCAATCAATGGTGCAAGGTACACATCAATATCATTTTCCGCCTGTTTGGATCCCGAGGTTAGCAATGACATCATGATATACTTTCGCTTCATGCACAACCAAGGAGGGGGATTGTAGATACACAACAGAACTGGCCAATTGTTGTGACGACTGCTCATATTACCAAATGGATTCATTCCATCGAAACTCAATCCAAATCTTATGTTCCTCATCTCAGCACCAAACTCCTCATGTTTTCAATCAATGTTTCTCTATTGAGCCGAATCAGCGGGGTGTCTTAGCTTGCCATCTTCCTTTCGAGATTCATAATGCCAATGCAACAATTTTGCCTCTTTGGGATTTGCAAACAACCGCTCCAAACGGGGAATGATGGGAAAGTACCACAATACCTTGGCCGGTGCCCCCTTTAGTAACCTCTTCACCGCTGTCACCCCAGATCTTACGCTTCTTGTCATTAAGCTTCTCCTTTTGTTTGTACCGGGGTACACCACAAATGGGACAACGTGTCGTTCTTTATGCACGTTACGGTACAAGATGCAATCATTCGGACATGCATGTATCCTTTCTATTTCCATTCCCATGGGACATAGTAGCTTCCTCGCTTCATAAATGCTTGTTGGCAACTCATTTCCCTCTGGATGCACATCCGATAGAAGAACTAAAAGTGCATTGAAACTTGTATCTATCCAATGGTGTTTTGACTTCAGTTCGAACAATGCAACGACCAAACCCAACTTAGTGTATTCCGCTTTGCAACCCGAGAACAACAGTTTGGCATCGTCTTCCATCAAGCTTTTAAATTTTTCAAACTCTCTTTCCATGTAATCTCCCTCCACATCCCGCAACATTTGCTCTAAATTATCCTCCTCAAACATATCACTCTGCAACTCGTGGTTGGCTTCCAGCATGTCTTTGTTGCATACCGAACGGGTACTACTTGTCTCCCCGTGATGGATCCAACACATGTAATTCCTCATGATGCCACGTCGAATCAAATGGTCTTCAATTTGAGATAAGTTGTTAAATCTCCTGAAATTGGTGCAATCAAAGCAAGGACAATATATAAAGTTTACACCCCTCTTCACCTTGTTTTCTTCTGCAATTTTTTTGAACTCCTTAACACCCCTTTGAAATTTAGCACTCACACGGTTTTTCTGAAACATCCATTCTTCATGGTCTATCTGCAATTAAACTACACACAGTAAATTAAGGAAAAACTGGAGCGACATCTAGCTATTTCAAATATTTAGACATTATTTAGTTACCTTTGCAAAGTAGAGAACGGGTTCCAACATATATAATTTTACTCCCAGTACCTTCTTCCCTACTTAAGAGCTTTCAGTTCCCTACTCAGGAGACATACATTCAAAACATCAACAATGATATCGAATTACCTAATGCAGTAAGCTTGAAATCCTTTTGACTTCAATGAAAGAAAATAAGGGTGGAAGCATTAACAATTGAATGATTTTGAAGAAACATCTATCTGTTGACCAACTAATTAAGTACGTACTGTTGGAAATATGCCATACAGGCAATCATAGAGATGATTATATTTCCATAAATGTTCATAAACTATGATATTGTTCTTTGAATAATATTATGGATATTGATTAACAAGTACGTGACTTGTTTATGAAACTCTATATTCATCTTTATGATGTTCATTCTACAAGGGGTCCCTAGTCGATAATCATATGATGACACATATGAGTAGATTAGCATATGTATTGGTCGATGGCGACGTTTCACATGTCATAGATATGGAGATATCAAATCAAGAATATGGACACATATTAGAGAACATGGTGTTGGACATCAACCCACTATGAGACACTACGAGAACATTGTATTCTTTCATGTCATCATTTGGTCTCATATAGATGTGTATGCTATATCCTTCGACTTGAGATTGTCGCATGTTCTCAAGATTCGTAATGGCTTACTTAGGTGTCGTCAAATACTACTCCATAACTGGGTAGTTATAAAGATGGTTTTCGGGTTTGTCATGAAACATGCTACGTGGCGTGGTCGATCAAGATAGGATTTGCCCCTCCATACAACGGGAGAGATATCTCTAGGCCTCTCGAGTGGTCGGAATCCGAAAACACATGGCCATGCTACTCGAGTAAAGAGTTACTCAAGTTATCGAGTTAAAGAGTTAACTCAAGGTATTTGGGGATTCCGAATCATGGCATCGAGAAGAGTGGTCGAGCCATCCAAACAAGGATGACAACAACTCACCTTGGGTTTGACCGATATCGTGAGGGAAAAAGGAAATGCATATAGGACATTGTTGAGATTCATCCGATCTTTACATGTACTCGGGAGTCGGTAAGTCCTGCTAGGGGCCGCTATCGAATATTGGTCAAATGCTCGAGGATCGAGTAGGAGTACTCGATGGTCGAGTAGGAGTACCCGATGGTCGAGTAGGAGTACTCAATGATCGATAAGGGTACTCCAGCCATATCCGAGTGCATGTGAACCTATAGGGTCGCACGCTTAAGGGGTTGTTACCAATTCGGATAGGGATCTGAGTTGTAATAGGCTTAGAGTTCCTAATGGGCTTCAAAGGTTGGAACCTGTTATGGGACATCTATATAAAGGGAGGAGGTGGTGGCTTTGCAAGTGAGAGAGATACACGAAGAGACACAATAGGAATTTGGAATTCCTGAAACCCTAGCCACCACCCCTCCTCCATCTAGAACCGCGCAACCGGTGCTAGCACTCCGGCGTGTGGTGTTCCTGCCCCGTACGTGTGGATACCTTGGAGGCGTTGCTGTGAATCTTCAACGCTAGGATGATCCGCAACCTGCGACAGTCACAAGGAGCTGTTGGGAGGCGCGAGGCTAGTACGACTACATCTGCACCACCGTGTTACATCGACTCTACTTCCGCTACGGATCTGCATATCTAGTGGTAATTCTGTGATCTAAACTTGCAGTGGTTTTTTTATTACGCGGTAGAAAATTTTGATTTTTCGCTAGAGTAGCCTACCCGTTCCCCTTCACGTACCAACAATGACTCCTAATCTCTAATTAGGTTAGGTCCTAATCTCATTCGAGGATATGTGGTTCGGGCAATTCCTAAGCTGTTGTACAACTCCAGAGAAAATTTTGACAACGAGACAAGAGGGGTGTGTATCAGGAGAACACTAGGGAGATGCTGCCGAAACTTTCTTCGAAGTTATACAACAACTTAGGAACTTGCCCGAACCATATATCCTCGAACTATCCAAAAAATGTGGACAATTCAAGAGTGCTTGCTTATAAATATGCTGGCATATTTATAAACAAGCACCCTCGAACGGGAGACGTAGGTTACGCAACCTAAACTCTAATATTCATCATATTATAGCAACAATAATTCCAGATTAACACGATAGTACTAAAAAGCACATAAATGGATGTGTGTTTGTGAAATGGAGGGTGTGAAATCTATAATAGGATACAAACAATTTCAGTGCAACCAAAACTCTTTTTGCGACATATCAAATTACCTAGTGTAAAATTGAGGGGGTTTGAAGGAATGATGACCTTTTGAAGGAAACCACAAATTAGAAAAAAATGAGGGGAAATCTCCTCAAGTTAGGGCTTCAACTTTACCCTCTTAACACTTAACTTGGAGGATTTCATAATTTCTCACCCAAGTATTGCTTCCAGCCAGAGTATGTGGTTTTTTTTGGGGCGGCGATGGTTTTTTTGTCTCTAGAATAACAGAGGAGAGTTCAGCCCGAGGTTATAAATAATCTAGCGAGGTACATCACAATCGGTTCTTATGGCACATCACAATCGATTCCCATGTCGGAACTGATTGTGATATGACCCATGCACATCACAATCGGTTCTTTCATGGAAACCGATTGTGATGTGCTTGTGCATATCTGTGACATCCTAAAAACTTCAAAAATTAGAAAAATAAATATTTTAAATTTTAAATTGAAATTGAGTAAAAAATTTAAATGGAATCAAGATTTTAAATTAATGTATCCTCTTTTTCTTTATTATCTTGAATTTTAGTCCTAGGAAAAGTAGAAGATGCAATATAAAACTTTTCTTCCAAAATGATCATGGTATGAAAAAGAGTTTTGAAATATAATCTTATTTTTAAATTTCCATCTTTTCTGAATTTTCTTGAATTTTTGTTCTTGAGAAAACCTTTTATACTCATTATGTTATTCTCCTTCAAAGTGCAAAACTTAAATCCTATAAGAAATAAATTCTGGCAAAATTTATATAAGTCCCAAATCATTTCAAGGTCACCTCCAAAAACTTCCAAAGTCATGTGAACTAAATTAAGGTTGAAAATAAATCAAAAACAAAATAAATTTAAAAGCAATAATAGCAATGTCAGAATTTTTTTTAAAAATACAGCTGATAATCACCTGCAATTTTTTTGTTTAATAATTCATTGGGATTACACATAAAAATTATTGTATAAAATAAAGCTTATTTGATATATGAGAAAGATAAAAACCAGAAAATAGAATTCAAAAATAGCTGTCTTGTCAGAATTACTGTAATTTTTCTATAGCATATTTTAATCCACAAATTTTTCTGGAGACCAATCCTTGTCCCAGGACCTCAGTCAAAAAGCTTAGAAATTTTTCAGCGTGATTTGACAACCAAATAAATGAATCGCATGCTCTGTGCAGAGGTCACATTCCTTAATTCCTTTTCCTTTCCACTTACATGTGGGCCCTCATTACTGTGCGGATTGGTGCTAGTTGAGTCAGCTGCTCTTCTCCTGTCTCTGCCGACGGGCCTCGGTCCCGCACGTCAGTCACAGTTTCTTCCTCCCTTCTTCTTTTCCATCCGAAGCTGCGCATCTCTGAACTCTCCAGATTGTGCGCGCGGCTGCGCCATCCTTCTTTAAACCTGCTTCCATACTGCGCCTCCGAGTCCCCGCTCCATTCCCTGTCATCTGCAAACCTCGAGCTCCGTTCTTGACTGCCTTGACCGCCATCCACGCCGAAGCTGCCTCGCCACGGCAAAGAAAGACGCTGGATTTTGCTGCCACAGCAAGCTTTTCTGGTAAAGACCCCAGTCACGGCAGTACCAAACCAAGCCTGAATTGCGTCGTGTGAACCCAAGTTCAAATCTTGCAGCGCATTTACTACCCATCCTGTTGCCTAGAACCCAGCTTGTCCCTGATCTCCTCTTTCCTTACCCCTGCAGCCGATCAATTCGGCCATTTCATTCCCGCTGCTGCCAAACCGATTCAGTCTCATGCCACAGCGCCGCACTAAGTCACCTCTGCCAGCATGTGCCATGGCGAGCGAACGTCCAAGTAAATGCGGCCGTGACAATGCTTCGGTAATGGCATCACATCGTCACCCATGTCCATGCCCTTCTCCTTCTTAAATCAGCGCCGTTTCTTCCATCGACTAGCCACCATCATCGCTATTCCCGGGCGAAACCCCGGTGCCAAATTCGCACCTTCTGCCCTCTTGCTGAACACCCCTTTCTCCCAGCACTTGTTCTGGACTCAGCCACATCGCATCCCGTGGAATCGACTCGACATACCTTGCTGCTGCGTCACCTTCAGCCAGTCAAGCTGAACAATTCAGCAATTCATTGCCGCGGCATGGAGCTTCCGCACGGCCCAGGCTCACGAGCCGCACTACCATTTCACTGTCTTGAATTCAGCCGCGCCCTTGATCTCAGAAGCGCTGCCTCATTTCATCTATATAAGAAGCCCAGTTTTTCCAGTTTAATTACTCTTTAAGATCAAACATCAAGACTTGAAGCTAAGTACTCCCTCAGTCTTGAAAAGTAAGGGACAGAAGAAATTTTAGGACAGATTATGGTTTCTACCAAAAGACTATAATACCCTTATTTAATATTGTGCCTCTATTAATAGGCAACATGCATGCATTAATTAATCACAATTATAGGGAATGATCTGCCTCGTTTTTGTTTTGGAATATATGTGGTCGCATGTATCTGCTTGCATCTACATGCATGGGCACAATTTGAGAGCACAATTTAAGGGGGAAGAACTCTCGATCCCTAATATTGGAGGACACAATTTGAACGCTTCTCTCCCTTACTTTCAAGGACGGAGGTAGTAGTATTTAGTTAATATGTAAATAAACACACGTTCTATGAAGACCCTCATGCAGAAATTACAAATTCAAAAGTGATACTTTGGATATAAAAATACGTAATGCATGGCCCTCTGGTATAATTGACTATTCCGATTAATTTTCCATGTCAGGAGTTTAATAACCTCAGTTAGTTTAAACATTTAAACTCATATGTTAATACGTTAAGCAAACCTAGGTTAAAATCAAATGATTGATTTTACCACAAGTAGGATTAAATTAGATAAGCTCATTAATGTGTTTAGATTAATCTCTAATCAAAAGTTAGCCTAATAAACATAACTTGATTTGATTAATAATTGAATTCAAGAGTAGAGACCCTAAAACTTGAATCCTTAAAGAACATGAATTCATGTGCTATAAGTTCATACTTGGACATTATATGCAGTAGTTTGCCAGGCATCAATACATAACAGTCTATTCAGGATTTAAATGACTCATGTAAACAAACACAATAGCATAATTAAATATTAGAACATGTAGGGCTAATCTCGAAACATTTCTAAGGATCAAGATCATGAGAGTCGGCAAGAAGATCTAATCTGAAATAAGATCATAAAAGACTTTATTCTTCATATACACATAGACTATGCGGCTAAAGGCGAAATGATTCAAAACCACTTTTAAAACACTTCTAGGGTCGTACCCTTCTAACGCCAGAAAAATGGTTGAATAATTATATAAAGTGTAGTCGCAAACCTAAAACGAAGTTTGATCACTTGTAACGTAAACTTTAAAGACCATATATGCTATTTCAGCAGCGAATAAAACATCTCGTCTAAACACTAATATTAATAAAATTAGCCTAGAAATGCTCTCTAGGGCAAAGACTATCCTATTCAGAAGAAATAATTTCATTACAACTTGCTTTGCATATAAATCCTGTTAAAATATAACCCTAAGTATTATGTCCACTAAAATCCGTAAAATGAATAAACGAACATAAGAAATCAGTAATTAAGATATGTGTATCACCAAAACCTTCTTAAAACATTGAATATGTAATCAATAGCCTAAACCTAACCAACCTAACATATACGAAACACTTCTTATGCAAAAAATTTTAAGGTCGAATACTATTCATGCATAACATATAACAAAATGACTAATGTCTTAATTCTATTAATTTGAATAATTTTAGCCTCTTCAATTTGAAATTATAAATATAAGAATACATAATTTTGGCCTCTTAAATTCATAAAATAAGAATAAATAATCTGTAAAAGAGATTGTATCATCGCTTAATCTAAAAGCTGCTAGCGATATATATGTGTGTATATATAAATAATCAACTAAAACACAAGTACATGAAATCATACAACCTTAACCCTAAACCACATCGGTTTTCTGTTGCAAGTCTCTAATTAGTTTTCTATCTGATTTCTTTTTGCCCTTATTGAAGTTGGTCATTTGCTATATTTCCGTTGAACAATGTGTAGAACTTGATGTCACTAACTCTATCGTCAACAACGCCGATTACGACCACAATTTGTCGTAAACAACAATTAAGCAAGGCAAGCACCCCCTTTGATCCTAGTATTTAATTTTCTTTTTGTTTTACTAAAATCAATTTATGCATATTTTTTGTAAATTTGCTATATTGTGGTATTGGTAAATATACGTGTTATCTTATGTAACTTCTTTAATAAGTATGGACATGTGAACCTTGATAACTCTAGAATAGGGTTAGACAATACATAATGTCAACATGGGTATATGCGATTACATATTGAACATGCTTAGCCATTACATATTGAACATGCTTAGCCATGCTTTAGTAGCGACGATTTAGATAGTCAGATTAAAATTGTCTCTTGAGAATTTAAAAAGGTTGGATATGACACTGATGGTTACTGGTATTTTGGTTAAAAACTCAAAAATAAAACTATGTTTTGACGTGAGCGAATATTGGCAATAGCTGGAGGTGCAGAAAGAATTGCACGTAGTGTAGGGGGAGATTATCGGATGTGTCGGATTAAGGACCGAACGTAGTATTGCATTATACAAGGGAAATTCGTACAACCACAAGTGCTGGTATGGGACGGCTTTAACCTATTAAGTTACGTAGATTTAGCTTTGCACATTGGAAGGCTGAAGTAGTACGGGCTCTTCAGTAAGGTTTGCTCGAAGGGGTGCCCTCACCGAGGTGTTGGAAATAACAATTTCTGATACAACAGTGCATGCCTTGCCATAGGGAGAGGACCCGATGGGGCACCATCGTTGGCTCAGAATCTTCGAAACTATTGCAAGGGTTTTTTGTCACCGGAGCTGGTGCAAAGTTAAATCTATATAATGTAATAGTTATGTTATAACTCCCTGTGGCACACCAAAGAAAGTGTGCTAATATCGATTGCACAAAGAGTCAATTATGTCTTGTGGGTAAAGCTATACACCTCTGCAGAGTGAAAATCTAATCGATTAATCGTGCCCACGGTTATGGGAAACTTGGTGAACTGACACTAGTTAGATATTTTTTATTTTCAAAATGTTTAGTTTTATTTGATTTGCCACGTGTTGGCAAAAACTGTGTTGTGTCATGTTATGGCAAGAATTGGATGATTCGTTGCTTGCAAAGGACTGTGAGTATTACTTATCCTTTACTTATTTCTTATCAATCACACTTGCTCTTACAAAATTCCGTTTGAGAAATTACAACTCGATTTACAAAATAAATTTCGCTTTATGCAAATTAACTGTAGTAGCCTCCTTCGACATGGCCTGCATTATTGCATATTGCAAATACTACCTTAAGTCTTGCTGAGTACGAAAGTACTCAATCTTGCTTAATATATTGTTCTAGGTGGAAAAGATAGCGAGACTCCGAAGATTACTTTTCATCGCAAGATACGGGAATCTCAATGAAACGATCTTTCTAGGGATTATGTCTTGTCAGTTGCCTGAGGGTCGTATGGGCATATTACAAGATTTTTGCTTCTTCTGCTGCTATCTACTATGAATTGTAAAATACAATGTATAAATAGCTTCCGCTTAAACAATATGATGTATGGTTGTGATTCCAATTATTGAAATGTGCGTACTAGCCACTGATCATGAGAATAGTACTATAGATTCTAATTTTCGCATTTTATGCAAAAATGGGGGGTCGTTACAATATCACAATCGGTTCTAACATTCGAACCGATTAGCGACATCACAATCAGTTCTAACATGAGGATTGTGATTATTATTAACACCTTCTACGAAATTATCTATCACAATCGGTTTTTCCTAAAAAGTTAGAAACCGATCCAGATGAAGCGATAGTTTTGTACCATTCTGTAGTAGTGAGTAGTGGTGTGCCACAAACATGTCGGCACCTGGCAGAACAAAGATGGTGGTTCGAGTGAAGGTGGCGATGGAGCCTAAGAGGTTGGTAACCAAAAACGAGTGCGTCAAAATGTAGAATGTGATGGGGAGATGCTAGGGTACAAAGCAATCTGACAGAGTCTAACTGAATAAGGCACAAAACGGTGGTGAAGCCTATCCGAGCAGATGGAGAAGGAATGATACGGCCACTGCGAGCAGAACCAAATAAATTGTTGTGAGGGATTGAAAGAGGATGAGGAACACAATGTGACACGATTAGGTTGGTGAGGGTCTCACCGGACGCGGATATCAAGCTTGATGGTCTTGGGCAAAGCTCGGGTTGGCATTGGCACTTCGCTTCATCTTGGATAGGAGGGAGATAAGGATGGATGACTGGTGTGGGGGTAGGGCAAATCAGGAGCGTGAAGATTGCTCTGGCGCAACACGTGGGCGAGTGAGCGCAGCTTGGACATCACAAAGCACATCGTAACGTTGGCATCAAGGCGAGAGCTGGAGCGCGAGCACAGCTCGAGGGTGAAGCGACATCAGGGTGCAGACGAAAGCGCGCCGTGACAACCTAGCACAAGAAGCGGCAACACGTGGGCATCTAACGTGTCAAGTACCAGCCCGTCAGCAAACAGGAACAGGTTAGACAAGTGAGAGTGATGGGTAGACCTTCTGAGATTGTTTAAACCTGTAGTTTTGCAAATTGAACTGTGCAGTGAAACACTTTCTTAAAAGTATGGTTTTATGATAGTTTTGACATTGGTAGTGCAGTTCTGTCAAATTTACTCTAAAAAACACAGAAGTGCAGCGCCGCAACCACCATTTCACAATTCCAAGACCCTACTCCCGACTAATTTATTGCTCAGTTACAAAATAACACATGTCAACTGGGAATAGATTGCAGTGGGGGCAATGAGCTCATGATGGAATCTAAACAGCCGCGCTCCAGCCCCAGTTCAGATATCCAAATGGGAAGTAAGCATTGTAGTGTTTCTATCTTGTGTCCCCCTTAAGGAGGTCTTCAACGGAGCTTCTGTACTTTGTGATCAAATCCCTGACAGACAAAATACTGGTCAGCACAAAAATCTACTGAAACAGAAAGTTACTCATAGGTTTTGTTGAGAAATGGAGCTCTTACTTCCTGTGATCAAGCAGCTGCCTCGTTTCTTCCAAACTTTGCCTTTGTCCTTCAACCGTCTATTTGTAAAAAAATGAAACGATTTTTCTCATGAGTATCCAGGCTCAGGGTAGGAACAATCAGCGGTACTAGCTGGTCACCACTGGTTCTTGGCTCTCTGAGTGAAGCCTAGAATTACGTGGCAGATCAAGATTCAAGGTGAGATTCATAAGAATCCCACCCTCTTTAAAATTTCTTACATAAAAATGCATCTTAGCTTACCCACACTAATATTAGAATAATTATGGTCAAAATGTTGTTAACTGATTGTTTCTCCTGGTTATCACCAGAAACTAGGACAAAACCAGCCAAGTCATATTAAGAATTGGGGTCTAAATCTCAACTTGGCAAGAACTACTGAGAAAATACCCAAAATTTATACTGGCAACCTACCAATTTTTACTGAGTTTGAAACATATTTTGGAACACTACTTGCACTTTGTCAAATGAAAGCCGGTTATTACAAATCTGAATACTCCCAAATTAATGCACATTCACCAACTATTAATAATTTAATATTACTAGGCTATGTTTCCATAAAAAATTATATTAGTAGGCTATGGCGCAGATGCATGACAGGAATGTTGGGCTAGTGTGCATCTTGTAGAATGTGAGGTGTTTTCATATAAATACAAATACAATATTACTACCTCTGATTCCAAATATAAGTCATCGTAGAATCCATGTTGGTCAAGCAATTTTAGGTTTGACCATCAATGTATAAAAAATTACCTACATTGACAATATGAAATTGGTATCACTAGATCCAACTTCCATCCTGAAATATAATTTCAAATTTCATAATATATAATTAGTTTTATTTGAAATAACATATTTTCATAGAAATTGGTGATCAAAGTATCACTTTGGAGACCGTGTCAATGTCCAAAACAATTTATATTTGGAATCAGAGGGAGTAGAGAACTTGACAAACTGCTGCATTTTCTATAATGAATACAGGGTTATCCTATTAAACTGGTTCCAGGTGGTTTTATAGGGAAAAAGAGAATAGCAGAGTATGACTAAGCTGCTTCCATCAATCCATTAGTGTTTCAAGCCACAAAGCTCAATGCTTCTAGAACTTGTGAGAATTCTAGCTGTAAAAGCTTACAGCAGCACAGCTGCAAATGAGCCTAGAAGATTCATATATCATGTATAATATTTGCATTGAAAATTAGAAATCTATCTGTCACTGACATAGGGAGCATGATAGGTTTTTGCCCAGAGCCAATCAATATCTCATGATCAGAATGTCTAATGTGATACCTAGAGGCAAGCATGACTACAAAGGACACGGAAACATTCCACCTAGTTGAAACTTGGAACAATATTCTATCACCAGACTAAATTGGCATTATTGTTATAAGCAATGATATCTCAAAAGGACTAGTGTTTCATGCACCATAGAGCCTAGACACCCAAATCAATACCCAATGATATACATCGAGATTTGTGACCTTTGGTATAGGTATGTGTATTTGAGATATCAAATTCAACAATATATTAAATTCATTTCGAATTGAACTAGTTTCATCATAAATAAGCACTGTTGTGGCATTTATTACAACAGTAGATTAAATGAGTACTGAGTTCAAAACTCACCATAAATATATCAAGGGTATTAAACATTTCATACCCATGTTTCATACCCAAACTCCAAAATTCACATCGGTCATACATGTGTTATTGGACGGTTCATGGTGTGGGTGCCTAGGCTCCATGGAGCATTATGTAATTTACCTTTCTCAAAAGCGATAATATTTTTCACGAAAATAAATATATAAAGAATATTATGTATAAAATATAACAAAAAACCAACAGTAAGCTCTGCATTAATCACTAGTCAGAATAATCCACTTTATGCCATACTACTTACTAGTTAGTAATAACTCAGGTGACTTCAGAAAAGCTACTACATACAGAGTCACATATAGAAGTTAAACAAAAACTTACAATAGATTTTGAGCTTAGTGTTCCTGATATGGAGTTCAATAATTGTTGGCACCTGGCAAATTGACTGGTCAATTCTTCAACCTATATAAACAAATAGAAAGAGCTTCTCATTGCTTACATTGATTACTAAGCTATAAGAAATAACATATCAGGATTAAAGAGTCTGCAAAAGCACAAAGCAATACGATGATAGTAGTTATATAGCTTGGCACAGGTAAATATGAGACAAAAAAGAGACAAAACAGAAACAGAGGCTATAAGCTGAAACATAGGACTCAAATCTTTCTATACAAAGAGCATGGAAGCAGATGGACAGAACAGCTACTCAGTCCATAGTGAACCCAGCATCTTCAAATTTCTGGAGTTTACAACTGTAATCTCAGTGTAATGCTCTTTCAGATTCATCGATCTTAGTACAAGAGTTTCTGAAGCCAGACAGTCATCTAGCATACTCCATACATCTGACCATAAGCCTCCATAGTCACAGGGAAGTGATTTCATAATTCATCATGTTATACAAAGCCAAACTCGATTAAAAGAACTTTCTACACCAAAACAAGCTTTCAGGGTACTTTCTAGTTTCTAAACCTTGTACAGAGAAGCTACTTACATTCCTTTTGACAAATATCACGCACCATGAAGTGGAATCACATCAATTTTATAAAAACAAATTAAAATAACAAACTGTATGAAATTCTTACCAATGTATCAAAACTTTGATCCCTTGTGCCTGTTCCAATTGCATCAGCTAATCTTGTCACCAACTAAGAGCAAAACAAACAAATAAATAAAGAACCATCAAGTTATATTGCTAACACTTTCTCAAAAAAAGAAATAGGAGAGTTAGATACATGCTATTGCAAAGATGTGCTAGTTGTAAAATGCCATTGCAAACAAACCCCATTGCTAGATGCCACTACAAACATGTGATAGGTTGCAAAATGCCACTACCAGTTTACGAAAATTTTATAATGTTAAACCCGCCCACTGTTATATTCTTTTAATTAGTCCCTCTACTCTGCCTCTTGACATTCTATTGCCAGCATCCAGAACTTCCATTGAAACAAGAGATCAACTATAATCATATAATAAAATCAATTCCATGCTAGATGTTTCATAGGTCGGAAATGGGCCATGTGCAATGGCAACCAAACCAGTTTTTGCTCTACACTAAGGGTTCTGTTTGGTCAATTGATGCATGAGATAGTTTCGTAAATTAAAAGCTCCATAAGCCCCATAAGCTCCGGTACACATCTAAAGCTCTGTGACCAAGAAGACTGCCACAAACTTGTTGCAAGAAATGGCCTCACATAAGGGTCGCATACCCTGCTGCTACCTTGCTGCATGTACCAGGTGGCCGAGTATGAACTAATACACCACATGCAACTAGGACTTGTGCCCTGGCGCCAGAATGAGGTTGGTCATGCACACTGTGGGAGATGGAGGTAGCCAGGATTGCAGTGGCAGACAGACAGAGCCAAGTATCAGCCTCAATAACAAGTCAATGGCAAACATGTCTTGGTGGCATTTTGCAAACTAACCAACAGTTGCAGTAGCCAAAAGGCCTGTTCATAGTGGCATTACATATTTGTAATGGCGTAGAGCCAATTTTCCTCCAAAGAAATGTACCAAGAAAATTTACACTTGTAGTACTTAAGATGGCCTGGCCCAATCTTTATGGTTTTATTATTAGTCAACACCAATACTAAATAGTAGAAAGCGGTAAGAGAACAGTCACTCCACTGCTCCACGCTTGTATGTGACCATGCATGCCTATGCCGGTAAAATGCTAGGGTAAAAAACAAAACTGCTAGTAAGAGCACTAACACTTGATAACAAATTTAATCAGACACAAGGATGTATACTAGATGTTTAGCACAGGAACAACACAACGAAGCCTCTAACACACACTCCCATGCATGCATTAGCACTTGTTAACAAAATGCCAAAAACGAAAAAAGTCTACTTTTCAATGTGACCTGGTTTTGTTAGATGAGGGTTCTGATTCAGACGGTTTTGGAGTAGTGGGTTGAAAAATGGACTATGACCATAGTTGAAGGATGAAAAGTGGACTTTTTCCTAACAAAAATGGGCAATTGAACTTGTGTTTGTGCATAGTGCATTCCTCAAAATGTAAGAGTTATATGGCCAACAGAACTACATATAAGCGACTGAGTAACATACAAAAGTGGTAGACCTACTACTAATGCTCATGTGGACACATAAGTTGCTTAAGCAGACATAGTTTAAACAGTGGTTAACTTTAAAAACAACACACATTAAATATGATGTATTTATAGAGTTCAAAACTGCACTTAAAAAGATCGCTACAAGTTGCCTCTGGTATGTTTCACATAAAACACATCTGCACAATATGGTATAGTGTTCAAACTGCACTTAAAATTGACATTCCAAAGTGACGGATATTATTTAATATATTAAGTGGTAGGAGGCTAGGAGCAAGCAACAATCAATCTGCACCAGTTCTATCCCCAAGTTGCAACAGCAGAACGTGTTGCCTTTCCTAGTTCTTTTTCAGCGTGTAGTCAAAATTTGTCTCATCATTCATCCGTTCCATTTTACGTAGCAAACTCAAATTTTAAAAGATCAGGATAGTGGCTTACATGGAGGAGGTCGAAGTGGGAGGCGAGCGAGGCGTGGTGATGTTGCAGCTGAGGCGGCGTTGCTTGCGGCGGCTGTGTCTGGTGGTGGAATTGAAGGGCGTGGAGATGGTCGGGCTGCGGGGACGGCACCAGTGCCCGGTAAGGGTCGCCGTACTGCTGCTGCTGCGGGTGGTGGTGATCCATGTTCCTCTCCCCAGCTGCGGCGGCGATACGGACCTACTCACCTACTCGGAAACTTGGCCTCTGTAGGAAGAAGAAACGCTGTGATGTGAGGTAACTACTAGATGCGTTCGGAAGTTCGAGAGGGGAAGGTTCAGATCTGACCAGAAGGATCGAGGGGGATGGAAGTCCGGTAGCGGGCGCCGGCGGCAGGAGGAGCAACAGAGGCGGGGGACGGTGCGCGGCGGGAGGCCGTGCACAGGAGAAGAGGATGATCTGAAACTGGCTGGACCGCTCGAGGCGGAGCCACGGTGAGAGGTGGAATCGGTCAGAGAATCGACTCGAAAGGGTTGCGAGTTTGCGACAATGTTTCATTTTTAATTTTATTTTTATTTTTTGAACACATCTTGGCAAATTAACTACTTTCCAGTAATGTAAGTCCTAATTTGCCGTTACTGTATTATTTCTATTTTCGAAAGCTATTGTAAAAAAAAAGCTTCCGTGAAAAATCTTGCACCCTATTTGGCAAATTAATTATAATTTTGTTGTATCAGCCCATTAGACCCTATTTGGCAAATTAAGACATGTGAGGTATGGCATCTAGTTTAGTCACATATTACTTATTGTATTGAAAGGCAGACCCTCTTCCCCTATACGAGGAGTAGCAGGGTTGTTCATTGTACACACGTGCGGATCTCTTTATCACCTATCAATACAGAAAGAGAGATTGACGAGACTACTTCCTTTGTCTTCTACTTCTTATATAATCGTTTGATGGGCATGATAACCCTCTTGCTTAGGCCATCTAGTACGTTATCTATAACATATCTATTTCAATTATTTTGCAGAGTTTTATCTGGTCCTTCCTATTTCTCTCTCCCCTATTGAACCAAAAGCACCGGCATATCGTTCGCCAATAGTCAACCGCCGAAGTTCCTACGGTAGCTTTCTGGTTCTGCCAGTAGTGTTTGCCACCAATGACAACCACGGGCCGCACATATCGTGTCACCCTAAACCTTATGCACGTCACTGCTCAAGTTTGCACGCAACCTCACCGGTTGCACCAACCACACCATCGCCATTGTTTATCTAGCGACCTCATTGGTTGAGCCAATCGCAAAGCCACCATCAACGGCGACCTGATCTACGTTGGTTGTGCCAACAGCATCACTCTCACTAATCCCATCGCCGTCAGCCATTGAAAGCATCTAGGCCCACAATTCGATTTGGTTTTAGTAATTAATGACAATTATGGTTAAAGGACTAACATTTTCCATTTGAGCATTTTGAGAATAGGTTGGTCCAAGCTTCGATGATTATGAAAGCATAAAGTTGATGAAGAGAAGATCAACGCGTCAAGACAAAATAGCTAAGGTATAAATATCTAAGGGCTTTTTCATAGCTTTTATCGATCTCGAAGTTTGGAGAAAAGATCGGATTGCTAGAATTAGGGCCGTACTATTAAGAGGGATCTTGACGATTATCTTGATGTCATCTAGGTTTTAAAGGCTCAAATCTATGCTTAAGATCATGCATCATGTCATACAAAAAATTCAAATTGAAATTCCATATTCTTATTGTTTGTCATTGTTGATGATTATTCTAGGTATACTTGGGTGTTCTTTTTAGATGATAAATCTGAAGCCTTCGAATTTCTAAAAGATTTGCAAAAAGGGCTCAAAATGAATTTGATTTCAAAATAAAGAAAATTCGTAGTGATAATGGTTCTGAGTTCAAAAATATAAGAATTGAAGATTATTATGATGAAATTGAAATAAAACACAAGCTTTCCGCCACCTACACTCTGGACTAAAATGGAGTTGTAGAACGGAAAAATCGAACATTAATTGAAATGGCAAGAACAATGCTTGATGAATATGACACTTCCGATAGTTTTTGGGCGGAAGCCATTAATACCGCTTGTCATGAAACAAATAGGCTTTATTTGCATTGTCTTTTGAAAAAGACTTCCTATGAGCTTCTCATTGGAAGAAGGCCGAACATTTCTTACTTTTGCGTCTTTGGTTGCAAATGTTATATTTTGAAAAAGGGTATTCGGCTCTCAAAATTTCAAAGTCGTTGTGACGAAGGTTTCTTGCTTGGCTACTCTTCAAATAGTAAAGCCTATCGTGTTTTTTAAAAAAACAAAGGTTTTGTTGAAGAGACTTGTGATGTTGAATTTGATGAAACTAATGACTCTCAAGAAGAGCAAGAAAATTTGAATAATTTAGCTAATGAAGGCTTAAGAGAAGAAATGAAAAATATGATACTTGGAGATGTGAAGCCAGAAGTGAACACAGAAGATCAACCCTCATCCACTCAAGTTGAACCATCTACTTCCGCAACGCCATATCAAGCTCAACCAATTGATGTGGATGAGAAGGAGAGTGATCAACAAGTTCAACCCCTACCTCAAAGAGTCCATCATGGACTCTCCAAGGATCATCCAATAGATCAAATATTGGGTGACGTTAGTACGGGTGTTTTAACTCGATTTTGTGTCGCTTTTTTTTTATAAACATTACTCTTTTGTGTCCTCTCTTGAACCTACTTATGTAGATGAAGCTTTAGATGATCCGGATTGGGTGAACTCAATGCAAGAAGAGCTCAAGAATTTCGCTCGAAATGATGTATGGACACTAATAGAAACACCCAAAGATCAAAATGTCATCAGCACAAAATGGGTATTTCGAAACAAGCACAGAGACCGGTAGCACCGGCCGATTTAGGTTCAAACCCTATTTTTGACAAAACTTGTGGTTTTGAGTGATTTGATTAAAAGAAATTACCCTAATGTTATAGAGAATCATCATAACACTCATTCTATCCACAAATTTTAACAAACATTTCACAGGTTTTGTCACATTTCGCAAGAACCCTAAAAAAATATGACACCAAGCATGTAGGGCATAGGATAATCAAGAGATTTTTGACAAAAGCATGTACCTTGGGGTGAGGAATGAGTTAGGAGCAAACAGGTGAAGAGGAATCTTGAATTTCTTGAAGATTTTGATGTGGAGAATGAAGAGGAAATGTGATGGAGAGAGAAAAAGAGGAGGCGGTATGAAGATGGAGGAGGGAGCGGTTGCACCGCACCTGGCTTAACTCCCCACACTCGACATTTCCGGTGCTACCTCTCAAGGCCGGTAGGACCGGACTCCGGTGCTACCGCTCAACTGAGAGCGGTGCTACCGGACTCGGCAGCTTGACAGGCTGAAAATTGCCCAAAAGAGCCAAATGAGTTGAAATGGCTCATATGTTCACAATTTTTATTGAGAAACATACATGAGCATCCCATCTTGATAAATAGACCAAGAAATCAACTTTATAAAATGTTTTTGATTAAAGCTATACCTTTTTGACTTAGTTAGGAACTTTCCTGTTGAAAATAACTACTTGACAAGGAAAAAAAGTTCATTTACATATATGAGTTGAAACTTACCTTTTGGTAGACTAGATATAATGTGATTCTAGTTTCAAAGGTAAAAACTCACAATGTGCATTAAATAGATCAATATAAACCAAGTTTTTGATTGAAGGTAATTTGATGAAAATCATGATTTTGTCAATAGACATTTGGGGTTAATTTTCAATATAGAGAGAATATATTAAGATAAGTATTCCAAGAGATGAGATTTATATAATGATAGATTGAAAATGAAGATTTCAAGAAAATTTTCACTTTAAAAATTTGAAGTAGAATAATTTCAAGTATTTTGACCTAAGTCTAGAATCACCTTTTCGAAGAATAGTAGCACTGATTTTGGTAGTTTCATATTTTAGGGATGTAGAATACATATGAGAGGTAAAATACTTCCCCTTAATGTGTTTCTCATTTAAACAAACCAAAACTCGATTAAAATCCAATAAACACCAAATTGAAGGACTCAATTAAGGTGTAAACACTCAAACCACATTAGAGATATCTATGACATTTAACTCATTCCTCAATTTACAAAAACGAGCTTCATCTAAGGGCTTGGTGAGGATATCCACTAATTGATCTTCGGTTCTAATGTGACTAATCACAATATCTCCTTTGCTAACATGATCTCTTGAGAAATGATGGCAGATATCTATATGTTTGGTTCTCGAGTGTTGGATCGGGTTGTTGGCTATTTTAACGGCACTTTCATTATCACATAAAAGAGGCACATTCTTGAAATTTATTCCATAATCTATTAAGGTTTGCCTCATCCATAGTAATTGAGCACAACAACTACCAACAGAAATATATTCGGCTTCGGCGATGGATAGAGCTACGGAATTTTGTTTCTTGGAGAACCATGAAACTAGGGACTTACCCAACAATTGGCAACTCCCGGAGGTGCTCTTTCTATCCACTTTGCAACCCACATTATCCAAGTCCGAATATCCAACTAAATAAAATTTAACACCTTTAGGATACCATAACCCTATATTTAAGGAATGCTTTAAATATCTTAGAATTCTCTTAACGGCTACTAAATGACACTCTTTAGAAGAAGCTTGAAAACGAGCACACATGCAAACACTAAGCATAATATCGGGCCTAAATGCGGTAAGATAAAGCAAACTACTGATCATAGAACGATAAAGCTTTAAATCTATTGGTTTACCTCCCTCATTGAGGTCTAAATGCCCATTTGATGCCATTGGAGTTTTGATGGGCTTTGCATCCTCCATGCTAAACCTTTTGAGTAGATACTTTATGTACTTGGCTTGGCTCACGAATGTCCCATACTTGAGTTGCTTGATTTGAAGTCCAAGGAAGAAACTCAATTCTCCAATCATTGACATTTCAAACTCCCTAGACATCATATTACCAAATTCTTTGCAAAAATATTCATTAGTAGAACCAAATATGATATCATCAACATAAATTTGACATACAAAGAAATCTCCATCTATTACTTTAGTAGAGTGTTGTGTCAACCTTCCCAATTTTGAAACCTTTTGAAAGTAGAAAATCTCTAAGTCGCTCATACCATGCTCTAGGAGCTTGTCTGAGACCATATAGCGCGAGAGTTTGTAAACATGGTTTGGATATTAAGAGTTGCAAAACTGGGAGGTTGTTCAACAAATACCAATTCAGATATTTGTCCATTTAGAAATGCACTCCTGATTGCGACGAGTGTTGCGGAGTCATTTCAGCTTCGCGGGCATTTGTGGCTGTTCGATCTGGTGGGAGCGGGCTGGATCGTGCCATGTGTCGGCCATAGGAGCCCTCAGCTCCCAATTCGGATTTGGTACCACAAACAACTGAAAAAATTCGGATTTTGACATCATCGTGATGTCAGCGTGACATTAATGGCATCTGACCCAATCGGCGAATGCCACCTGGCCTTGGTCCATGGACCCAGTACTGGAAGAGGAGTACCAGGAGGAGGAATGTTTAGGGTGCAAGCCTTGTCAGTTGTCTGTGGTATACTTAGGGGTTAATCTACATTTTCATTATGCTGTAGTTTAATTTGTTATTCAGCCTTGCGAGGCATAGTCATGTAAGTTGACCGTAAGGTCATTCAACCGATATTATTTAATATATATTGTCTTTCATAATGTTTCCGCTGTGTATGATTGTGATATTCATCTATGTTGAGCCTGTGTGCACTAGCGTGATCCTTGACTAGTGCGATATACACAGAGGGTCCGGATTTGCATATTCGGGTCCTGACAGTACGCTTGTTGATATGTGTGGTATATATCATATTTTGTTAATGTATTGTCACCTGAACTATGAAATATTTTGTTATCATATTTGTGGTAAGGTCTTCTTGTCTTGAACTATGAAATAATGTTTTTTCCCTATCTCTCATGGCAGAAATTCCATGATTAGTATCTGTTGTTCAAAATTCTCTTCCCTTTAGATATTTCTGCAACGATATTTACAAGGCACAACCAGTTATAGATTTTGCAATTGAATATCAAAACATCCTAGATGCATTGAGGCAAAAGCTTGTCTGATGAAGAGGGTCTTAAAATATGAACATTTGTAGCACTTTCATCCCCTTTCTTATCATAATGTTGATGGATTCCAACGCAAAATCCAATTCCATCGACAGTTCGTCCTGAAATTTGTCATTCTCTGATTTATCTTTCACTTCATCCTCATCGCTGAATGAGAATTCCATATGCAGCCTATTTTCACTCTAATCCTGTTCCTATACAAGGCACCGGAGGAGGGGAGCTCGGTGCAACTCCATGATCATGTCGTAGCAGACAAGGAGGTAAGGACACTAGCAGGCTTGCTTGCAGATTTTTCCAGCAGAGACTTCACACATGCGCCATACTTTGGCGGATGTAGAGGGGACAACATGGCACAGAGGGTAGGCAGAGATGGGATGGTTGGGCTGGTGAAAGTCCTACCGCAGGCGGTGACTATGTGCCATGATAGGGGAAAGGGAGGCTTGGCATTTTCGCTGCAGGGCTAGGCAAGGCGGGAGACGGCCACGACAGGAGACAGTGGTGATGTGGCTTATAAGTCCTAGGCATGGGGGTGAGCTGGTGCATGCGGGGCACGCATAGTGTAGGGATGGGGCAAGCGAGGCGCGAATCGGGTGTGGTGCGCATAGGGGGAGAAGAGGGGCTTGCAAGTGGGGCCGAGGGAGTAGCCGGGCATAGCATGCAAGGAGAAAAAGAGAGAGAGTGAGGGAGGCGGCTGACAAGTGGTGCCTGGCCCACTCGTCGGTGAGAGAGAGAAGAGAGGGGTAGAGTAAAAATGGGAAAGTGGAAATCCGATCTTTATGCCTCCATGCAGAGAACACGGTTTTCGAGAGAAGACACCTTTTCTTTTTGGCATTTTTCCATTTTTCTTTTAGAGTTTATTTTTGCAATCCGTGATTTAGAATTAAGTTCGAACAATTAAATTATCTTAAAATTTCATGACACGCTTTGTGAAAGATCCTGATGGATTACTGATGCTACCATAAAAATGTCAAAAGCAAGTTCAAGCTTATAAAAGTTTATAAAAATCGAACAGTCCTACTGTCCTATTGAAGATTTATAGTTTTTTATTTTTCGAAAAGCAATAAATGAGGTTCATAATTTTTGGAAATTTTTGTGTAAGGTCCTGGGATTCTGAAGATGATACCATTAAAATTTTAGAATATGATCAAGTCTGTGAATTGTTGTATAAATCTGAGAGTGCCTCTTTTCTTTCTAAAAGTTGTTTTTTAGGCACTAAATTGATTCAAAATTTTCTGAAACTTTTTGGAGATGATCTAGAGGTTATTTAGGATTTACAAAAAATTTCTAGATTTTCAAATGATCCAAAACTATTGTGAAATTCAAAATCCTCAATAGGTTTATTAAAATCATTCTTCTTAATTGCAAAAGTTCCAAAAAAATTTAAATAAATGCTGAAAATTCAAATTATGACTAAATTAAATTCATATGCTTGCATTCCATTTTTTTAATAATTTTTGGGATGTTACAAAAATAGTATAAATGGGGTGCCAATATAAAATAAGAACATTTTGAGTTCTATTAGGCCATGGGAAAATAATGCATATCAACTATGGGAGACATATTACATAACAACTATTGATCTTCCCATACTAATACTTTCATTGGATTCTGTACTGAGCATGTCCTAGTTGTTTATTATTATTATTATTATTATTATTATTATTATTATTATTATTATTATTATTATTATTATTATTATATAGGGTTGTTATACCTAGATAGATTTTTATCGCACGTGTGTACAAAGTCACCTGCAACAGTTTCGGACTATAGTAGGACAGTGCTATTGCGGTTTGGTACCGCGGTAGGTGGCTTCGTACGTGTGCACGATGTGTAATACCCCATCCTATTAATTTGAAGGCCCATATGGCCTATATGGAGTAATGGTGGGATTAGTCCCACATTGCTTATCTAAATTGAGTTGTAGTAGTATATAATGTCTGTTAGGTTCAAACATAGCACCTCCAGATTAACTCTTTTATAGGAAGTGAGAACGAATGTGTAAGCAGGGTGCTATACATGCACGGGTTTGTCCCATGGTAGGTTAGGACTGAAAATGGTAATCAGAGGGGGGTGAATGATCAACAACTAATTTCCCCCCAAAAAGAACCAATCAAAGCCTCACTTGATCAAAGAAGTACTGAGAAATAAATTTTCAGAGAAACTCAGCTTTAGGTCGGCACTACCGCCATGTAATGGGTAGTAGTACCACAATGAATAGTAAAATAAGGGGTGGAGAGCGAAATCAACACGAGTTCAAGATAAAAAAATCCATACTACTTTTGATCCGCTGATCCAACACTAATGAAATTTTGTATGCACCTTCCTATAGATGTTAAGAACCTATTCCAACCTTCAATCTCAAGGATTGACATCAAAGTTCTGACCTTTTTCCAATCGAATGAAGGGTGCACCAAAACCGGGAAAAAACCAAAATTTTCACTATAAGCTTGCTAGTGGGGTTTCGATGATCAAGATGATCTTAGATGACCTCCCACATGTCACAGCAAGCGAGAACCACCAAGATCTAGCCCTCAAACTAACAAGAACACGATCTACCAAAGATCTTTCTCTTTTCTAATTAAAAGACCGATTTCTTTTAAGAAAATAGAAGAGGGAGGTGCATCTAGCCTAGATGATTGGGATATGCCCTATAGAAGGTTCATCCAACAATCATTCATCCTTGACAACAAGAAGAACAAGAGAGGGAGACAAATCGAGAAATTAAGAAGATCAAAACTCAAGAGAGAAGGGAAACCAAAACTTGAGCAAAACTTGATTTCTATTTCATCTGAGAGGAATGGTTACAAAGCCTTACTACCAGGTGGGCAAAGCTCAAGTGAGCATAAGGAAACCAAAATCCTTCTCACAAACCCTAGCACAACCCTTGGGGGGAGGCGTCCCTCTACCCCTCTATTTATAGCATAACCGAGTCAATCTCCACCCTTGGATGACTTCCTTCTTGCATAAGGAACCTCATCAAAGATTGGGATTAACTCACTCATACATGGGCTAACCCGAAACCCAACAACATAACGGGTTTTGCACGCTACTCAAAGCACACTAACTTAACCACTACTCCACCCGCAAATATGTGATCCAACAATCCTCATTCGCTTGAGTAGGGCTTAAGCTAGCATCTCCACCATCCACTTGTCTTCTCGGTTTGCAGCTACTACCCGGACTCAATTATCTTCAATGCCATCATGACCGTCTGGACCTCAGCTCTTCTAACCTAGTCCCAGTCTCCTTCAACTCACCATGACCTAGCTTCGAAGTCCTGCAACCATCACAGTCATGGAAACACATCACATAGAAATGTCCAACACAACATGCAATTAATCAATTCATAGCCAAAATCATTGCACAATTCGCTAACAAACCCGATATTACCGCCAACCAGAGGTTGGTAGTACCGCAAGTCCAGTACTAATGCTCCCTGGTAGCTGGTAGTACCGCTTCCTCTAAAACCCTGAGAAAACCCCTCTCTAGAATATCACTACTGCCATGTGGGGGCTGGTAGTACCGCACCCCTGGTACTACCACTCCCTAGGGGCCGGTAGTACTACTGGCTGGTACTACCGCCTCTCAGGGGCCAGTAGTACGGCCTTGAACCTGACAGCACCTCAAATTGCTCCAAAATCAAATCCAATTAAAATCAAACTCAAACCTGAGTACCCACAAACTTAAACATCGTCAATTACTCATCACAAATATGGGTAGGCCACCATATGGTCTCTCAAGGACATTGAATGAAATTTAGGCCATGGGGCAATAGATGGCTATAAGGGCACACGCATATAGCCAATGGCCCGTGTGGGTCTGGAGTGGACACACAGTATGGTATATGCGCCGGCATTGGATGTATGGATGTGTACCGAGGGGTGGTTTTAGGTATCTGCCGCGTATGCGGTGTACTATTGAGGGTGTCAGCCTTTAAGGGGGTGAATGTAATACCCCGATCCGTTAATGTGAAAGCCCATGTGGAGTGGTGGTCGGATTAGTCCCACATTATTTGTCTGAAGTGAGTTGCTCTATAGTGTATAATGCCTGTTGGGTCTAAACATAGCACCTCTAAACGTAGCACCTCCGGATTAACCCTGCGCGTATGCGGTGTGCTGTCGAGGGTGTCAACCCTTAAAGGGGTGAATGTAATACCCTGGTCCGTTAAAATGAAGGCACATGTGGAGCAGTGGTCGGATTAGTCCCACATTATTTGTCTAAAGTGAGTTGTAGTAGTGTATAATGACTGTTAGGTCTAACATAGCACCTTCGGATTAACCTTTTTACATGAAGCGACGACGAAGGTGTAAGCAAGGTGCTATACATACGTGGATCTGCCACACGATGGGTTAGGACATTGAGTGAAATTTGGACCACAGTGTTTCGGCATGTACAACCCTAAAGTTAGGAATTGACTATATAACTGTTTGCACCAGATTTTAGCAAGGCATGATGAAATTATCAAGCTAAAGATAAGGGGGATTTTGGCTGTAATCGAATAAAGGAAAAAGGTTTAATTTTGGATTATGACCGATATTTGTCCAAAGATGAGTAATTATCCGAGTTAAGGCCAACACGGATCACCAGCATATCGGAGACGGACATTGTCGGCCGATAGCTATAAAAGATGGCCGTGGGCAAGCGAGAAAGGGGATCAATCAATCAAACAACTCGCATTTACTTTTTTATTTTCATGTCGACTAGGAGTAGCCTCTGTAATTTAGAATCTCTTTTGTAATCTGATATAGATCAATAAAGTTGTGTATCGCCAATTGTTGATCTTCATCAATTACGCCAATCAGGTTTGATTTTTCTCCGATAATGCTGCACATCGCCTTCTTCGGAAAAAAATCTACCTCTATCATCCGATTGGCCCTAATCAGCTAATTAGACTTATCGTTACTTTAGATTCAATCGGCTTTTTAGCAATTTAGATCTTTGTCGATTGTCTTGCTAGATCAGCTTTGAGCATATTTTTCCATCTATCTTACCGATTGCAGGATCAAATCAGTTGGCACGTCTCGAACCGTAGAACCCGGTGTTTGTCTGGTGTATTGCGGCCGATTAACCCATCTTCACGTTTTTTGGCGCCAACACACTCTTGGCACGCCCGGTGGGATAGAGAAGATGTCTTCATTCGGCAAGTCAATTCCGCCGTCTGATCTTAATGCCAAAGCCATAATCGTCCCTACATTAGATGATTTAACAACAGAACAGCGCAAGGAAATTGAAGATCGAAAAGCTACTCTGAAAGAGATGATGCTGGGATATTATCTGAAAACCCGACACGGTGTCACTCAAAAGGCCACATTGCCGACGATTAACGCCCTCGGTGATGGAGGGGTCACAAATAGCCAGGTGAGTCAATACATCCCTACATAGGCTGAACTTTCAGCTATGATTAATCAATCTGTGCATCATGCTTTAATCAATCAATCATCGGCTTTAGTTACGACCCTAAGCCGATGATAGCTAATAGTGGCAAAACAATCGCTCAAGAGTTGGCATCATCTGGAAGCTTACTCGACCAGATGCAAGCTCTGTCGCATTATCCTATTTATTCAGTAGCGCAAAACACTCTAGTCGACCCAAAGCCATTGGCTACCATTCAATCATTGACCATGATGCCAACCCAACCCACTATCATACTGCCGAGGGATCCTCGCCCAAGTGGGGTTGCGCATTATCAAGTGTACACCGATGCCGCCAAGTTAGAAGCATCAGTTAGTTTGCCGTCATTAGCTCTATTCTACGTATTTCCACAATCGGTTCCACAGCCGATTGAAACCAATAGGTATTCACAAAACACCGAGCCGATTCCACCTATGAATCAGGCACCATATAAATTAGTGACATACTCAAGCCTTTTGTCCCAGTGCTGGAGCCGGACCATTAGGAGGAACAATGGATACAAACAATTCCCTCAGTATCAATCGGCTTCGTATAATCGTCAACCCGAGCTTACGCTCGGGGGGCAGAATGCCAATTATGATTATAATTTGTAGAACCCTAATATATCATCAGCTAACAATGCTAATTGGGCTGTGTTGAGGGATCAATTCTGCATAGAGCCAAAGGGTAAGGTTATCGGCTATGGAAAACCATATCATGATTATATAGATCGTATGCCTTACCCAAATAATTTTAAAGTTCCTGATTTCGCTAAGTTTTCTGGGGATGATTCTATTACTACGTTAGAACATGTCGGACGCTTCACAGCGCAATGTGGCGAGGCTGCTCAGTCCAACAGACTCAAAATTAGATTATTCCCATTATCATTATCATTATTAGGGGCTGCTTTTATTTTGTTCACTAGTTTGGCTCCAATTCGGTTCATTTCTGGAACGATTAGGAAAGCCGATTCTATGAGTACTTTTTTTCTAGCAGTCTGGAACTCAAGATTTCTTATTTGAGTTCTGTCTGCCAAAAGTTTGGGGAATCGATAAAAGATTATATAAAAAGGTTTAGGAAGGTTAGAAATCGGTGCTTTAGTGTCACTTTACCCGATAACCAGTTAGCCGATCTAGCCTTTCAGGGATTAATTCCTCCACTTAGGGAGAAGTTTGGCAGGCAAGAGTTCAATGATTTAAGCCATCTTCTTCATAGGGTGTCGGCTCAAGAAAACCGATTTACTGATAATAGAGGATTCAAGGATAAGTTTAAGATTAATAAAGATAACGATAAAGCTAAGGTTAATCTTGTCGACTATTGTTTGAGCGAGTCCTCTGAAGATGATGAGGTGGAAATAAACATAGCTGAATGGGTAAAAAGATCTAAAAATCCTTAGTCTGTTCTTGGCTCAAGCCAACAAAGAATAAGTCAGAGGTAAAATATGCATTTGATGTTTCAAAATATGACTGTATGTTTGATCTGTTATTACAAGAAAAGATTATACGGTTACCTGAGGAGCATGTTTTACCATCAGCCGAATAAATCAAAAAGTGAAGGTATTGCAAATGGCACCATTCATTTTCTCATAATACTAATGATTGCAACATTTTTCGGCAGCAAATACAATCGGCTATAGAAGATGGTCAGCTTAAATTTGAAGAACAGCCGACGATGCAGGTGGTTGTCAACCCCTCCCAATAAACATGGTGCAGTGCTCAAGAAAGGGAAAAGAGCCGATGCAAGATGAACAATCAAAAAGGGCTCGACATATCGATATTCACCCAAATTCAAGTGGTAAAGAAACCATAAAAATTATAGTCAGTTCATTGCAAATAGAAACCGACCGTGAGGGTAAAAATTCCAAGACTGTTAAGCCTAAGGGAGATTTGGAAATTGGCAAGTGGTAAAAGGTGGAGAAATCACCACCACGACGGTCGATAATCAAGCCTAAGCCAGACTTCTCAGTTGCTTGAGAAATATGAAAGGAGAGCTAATATGCCACGTTATCCTGCACATCGGTCAGATAAACTGTATTGGCCCGAAAATTTTGAAAGGGCTCATCAACGATGTCCTTTCTGGCAGTTTAGCTAGGAAGGGGAGTAGCGTTGCCATCACCCTACACTTGCCCGATGGAACATTACCCTCAGGAAGATTGGCCAAGGCAATCGGTTAAAGATAGATCATTATCTGGGCCAGTGCGATATTACCTTGATAGAAGTAATAAAAGGCCGATGCATGAAAGAATCTCTGCGCCGAATCAAGCTATGGCACAGGCAGAAGAGTCAGGTTTTGCAATGCAAGAAGATCTGGATGGTAGGATACGTAAGCCAATCGAGCCCAAACCTAGATGGTATCCATCGGGTCTTAGTCGATCTCAGCGCAGAAAACTTCAAAGGTTAAGGACCCAAGAAATCATAGAGGCTGAATAAGAAAACCAAAGGGACCAAACATTCAATGAGCTTCGGCTGATGAAAACTGTTAAAAAAGAGTGGAGAAAGAAAGAACCGGTTGAGGGAGAGTTCGATTCCGCCGATAACTTAGATTCTCCAATGATTCGAGATGATACTCCTCCAATGGACATCAATAAGGTGTTCACCCTACCAGCGGAGTTTAAAATAAAGACTAAATCGACTAAGGAGACCTTTGCTCAGCTATGTTTGGGTTCTCAAGACGCAGTCCTCGAAAAACCCCAGGATGCTCATCGGCATCTTAAGCCGATATACTTGAAAGGGCACATTAACGGCAAGCCAATCTCAAGTATGCTTGTGGAAGGCGGAGCGACGGTTAACCTGATGCCATACACCACTTGCAAAATATTGGGTAAGTTCGATGAAGCTTTGAAGGATCGAGATGGCGATCAGAGGGGGTGAATGATCCCAAATAAAATTTTCCCCCACTCAATATGATCCAACCAAGCCCACAGACAATTCAATCAAAAGGAGCAAATGAGAAGGAGCAAGCTGCTCTGGATGGCAGGTGCTACCGCTAGGAGGCCGGTAGCACCGGAGGTCGGTAGTACCGCACCAGAGCCGGTAGCACCGTGCTCAAGAACAGCTAAAGAACCAGCACGAACTGCAAAAGCAAATTTTGAGGAATCTTTTGATCGGCTGGACGAAAACTCACAAAACTTGGTAGATGTCTTCCTAAGGATATTAGGAACTTATTCCAACCTTCAATCACAAGGATTGAAGCCAAAGTTCTAACCTTTTTCACTTTGAAAGGAAAACACACCATGTTTGAGCAAAGCTCAAGAACTCGATCTAAGACTTGCTCGTGGGGTTTTGATGATCAAGATGATCTTAGATGATCTCTCATATGTCACAGCAAGTTAGAACACAAGACCAAAACTCCACAAACGCGATCTCAGTAGAATGATTCACTCAAGAGCACAATATCAGTTTCTTGCAAGAAAGATGCGTGGATTGTCTAGAGGATTGGGATATGATCTGAAGAAGATTCATCCATCAATCAACATCCTCAGCACAAGAAGCAAAACCATGTAGAAGGAGGGGAGGCAAATCCAAATTGCGTAAATGTAAATTGCAAGAATATAGGTGCGGAATTTAAATGCTGAATTTAATGCGTAATGTGAATGCGTAAAATAAATTCAGACTTGAGGAAATTAAACTTTGATTTCTAGAAGGGAGGTTTACAAAGCCACACAACAAAGTGGGCAAAGCCCAAAGGAGCACACAAACCTATAAAACCATCAAGAGGAGGAAGGCTACCCCTCCCCTTCTATTTATACTACTCTTGAGTCACCCTCCACCCTTGGATGAGTTCCTTCTACCCTTAGAATCACCATCAAGGGCTAGGAATGACTCCCACACACAGCCATACATGGGCTAATCCGAAACCCAACAAGCATACTGGGTTTTTGTACGCTTTCCAAAGCATACTAACTAGACCCGCTACTCTATCACCTAGACCGCGATCCGACGGCCCTCGTAGCGACTCCGTCTCCGATCATCTTCCGGCGATCCTCGACTGTTTGGACCTCCAGCACACCTCGCCTAGTCCCAGTCATCCTCCGCCTCATCATAACCTAGCACCGTCGTCCTACGACCATCAAAGACAAGAAATACCCATCCCATAGCAATGCTCAAAAAGATATGTAATTAAACTCCCAAAATCACAATTTTTGGATCATTCACGCTCATCAGGGCTGGTGCTACCACCCCCTGGCCGGTAGCACCGCCCTTCATCCCAAACAACAAAATATCCCTCTCTGAAATTTTCACGTCGGGAATTTGGGTCGGTGCTACTACTGTCCCGTAGCACTGGACTACCATGGGTGGTAGCACCGGACTGTCAGAATGCCCAAAAATGCACTCTTCTAGAATTTTTACTCCGCTCTATGAAGCCGGTGCTACCGCTCGGCCGATAGCATCGGGCTGCCATGGCCGATTACATCGCAAATTTCAGACAGAGCTCAATTTGCTTCAAATTAAAAATCCAATTCATATCAAACTCAAACTAGAGCATACCAAACTCAAATTTAGTCAAATACTTATCACAAACATGAGTAGATCTCCACATGGTCTTTCAATCTCCCCCTTGATGAGTATATTGACAAACAACACAAAAGGCATAAATTTGAGTTTAAAGAAGAAGGAAGAAGTCAATTTGAATGCAAAGCCAAACTTGATCCAAGGAAAAAGAAAATAAGATCATGACCAAGTTGGCGAGATGGTTTTTAAAGCAAGCCAATAGAAAGGACAAATTTTCCACAAAAGCTCTAAAAATTCTAAGAAAAGCTCAAATATACTTATGATCCTAAAAATTAGCAAGACTTCACAAAGATCATAGAGACAAGATGCAATCACATTTTTATCTTTTTAATGATGTATTTTCTACAATTTCTTCCCCTTTTGGCAATATTGGCATCAAGATGGCATTTTCTCCTCCTTTAAACATGTATGCATGAAATGCATCCTAAAAGAGCTTTGAGAATTATCCAACTGACCACATATACAAGGTACATATACAAGGTATGACACGAAGCTACTCAAGTTTAGATTATGCTAACAAGTACAAGAAAGACTATGTCATTTCTGCATGATTTAACAATTGCAACACTTAGCATAGTTTCTAAACTGGAAGCAAAGCCATTTAAAAGATCAAATGGAAAACTTAGAGTTTAACCTACTCAACACTTCGGGGAATCTAGAAGTGCATATAAGGTCCTTTGAGCCCATTTTTCAATTAATGCAAGTTTTGCTTTAAGACCTTGAAAGACATAGCGGGGCGCAAATATTTGACATTATTTGCATTCTTTACCCACTTATATTTTTCTTTATTTGCATTGTTTTTAAAGCAATTGACTCAAGCCATATTCGACCATCTCAAGATGAACTCTTAAGAGAATAGTCTTGGTCATACATGATACATTCCAAGTTCATCCCATGTGCAATGGGAGGCTGTCTTGTGAATGTAACGTGTTAAGTCTAATGCACACAAATAAAGTTATTTTTGCTTAATTTTTATTTTTAGCACATTGATTTATGAGCAAATGAAGGACTCAAGTATGGATCAAATAAGTTTCACCCAAGTTGCTATAGGGACTTTAGAGAAATACAAAATTTCACAAATCATGGCAAATACACCTAGAGAAGAAACTTATCAAGTAAAAACAACATGTTTCATCAAGTTTTCATTTAAAGCTTTATTTTTCAAATTTTAACAAGCTTAGCAAGACAGAATGAACTTGGACATAGCTAAACTAGCATTTTTCTTCATAAAAGAGCATGGTGCATAACATGAATAAAAGCTCATTTGCATAATAGCCAAAGCTCATAAAACAGAAAATGAAGTCTATATGCAATGCATGAATAGATTCTCAAATTCCCCCTCAACAAGTGAATTAATTTTAAGCATAAATCTGGTTCAAGTTGAGTAATTAGCAAAATTAAGCTCAAGAAAGGTCCAAAAGAACTCAATTGAAACCAGAAATACAGAAAGAGGAGAAGAAGTCGAGAAACTGCAAACTGGGTGGCTATAGAGCATAGAAAAGATAGAAGAGAACACTACCGCTCAGACTCGCTCTCATCTTCCCAATGACTGACATAGGGAAGCTGACTCTAGATCTCAAGCTAAGGAGTGCACACAGACCCTGTCTACTCAGGGAGCCCAACACCTGCTAGACTTATAAGACTATGAGGGAACTCAACCTAGAGAGAAAAGAGAACAGCTAATTGTGCATGATATCAACCTAAAGCATAAGATGAGTGGTCCATGCAAAGTATGCTAGAAGTCAAAGTGAAGTGAACTCATAACTCTAGAAGAAAACCCAAAAACACCCAGAAGATGCAAAAGAAAGGAAATGCTGGAAGAGAACATATATAATATATAATATACAAACCAACTCCCCCTCAAGATAAGCCGTAAGGACACATGACTCCAAGTTCTCCTCTCAAGGCCACAAACTTAGAGCTATCCGAAGGCTTGGTAAAGATATTGACAATCTGGTGGTCACTCTCTACAAACTGAAGCACTATATCTCCTTTCTCCACATGGTCTCTAAGGAAGTGATATCTAATATCAATGTGCTTGGTGCTGGAATGCTACACTGGGTTTTTAGAAATGCAAATAGCAGAAGTGTTGTCACAGAAAAGTGGAACACTCTCTATCTCTAACCCAAAGTCCCGCAAAGTCGATCTCATCTAGAGCACCTGACTACATCAACTAGCTGCAGCTACATACTCGGGCTCAGCGGTAGACTGTGCAACTCTGGGCTGCTTCCTAGATGACTAAGAAACAAGAGAAGTGACAATAAATCAGCAAGTGCCAGAAGTGCTCTTCCTATCTATCCTATAGCTAGCAAAGTCTGCATCGAAAAAGGCTCTAAAGGACAGACAAGAAGAAGAGGAGTACCAAATACCATAGTAGCTCAAAGGTACCTAAAGATATACTTCACCGCTTGGTGGTAAGAGGCACGAGGAGAAGCCTGAAATAGACCGCATAGGCACACAGCAAAATGTATGTTCGACCTCAAAACAGTGAGGTACAAGAGGGAGCCGATCATGCTTCGAAACTCCTTCTAATCCACTGGCTCACCGTCCTCATCAGGCTTGAGGACAGCAGTGGTGGCCATAGGGGTCATCACCGGCTTCCCGTCAGACATGTCAAAGCGCCTCGGAAGGTTTTGAGTGTACTTGCCATGATGCAAGAAAGTGCCCTCCCGAGTTTGCTTGATCGGGAAGTCGAGGAAGTAGCTCAACTTGCCCATCATGCTCATCTCGAACTCTGTGCTCATCGTATTTGAAAACTAAGACACAAGAGAGAGCGAAGAGCCACCAAAGATAATATCATCCATATAAATCTGGACGAGGAGAAAATGACTATCCTGGTGTCTAATGAATAAAGTCTTGTCTACTATACCCATCTTAAAACCATGACTAAGAAAATAGGATTTAAGCTTCCCACACCAAGTTCTAGGGGCCTGCTTAAGTCTATATAAAGCTTTGGAAAACTTGAAGACATGGTTTGGGTATTTGGGGTTCTAAAATCATAGAGGCTGTCTGACATACACCACTTCCTCAATGTACCCATTGAGGAATGTACTATTGACATCTATTTGATAAAGCTTGTAGCCCTTGGATGCCGAGAATGCAAGTAAGATCCTAATAGCCTCTAGTCTAGCTATAAGGGCAAAGGTCTCCTCAAAGTGAAGACTCTTGACCTGAGAAAAGCCATGTGCAATTAGCCTAGCCTTGTTCCTAATGACAACCCCATCCTCACTATGCTTGTTCCTGAATACCCACTTGGTCCCAATGACATTATGACCAGATGGGGGCTCGACAAGCTGCCATACCTTGTTCCTCTCGAAGTTCTCAAGGTCCTCATGCATAGCATTAATCCATGACATATCGAATAATGCATGAGAAGCATTTTTTGGTTCAAATGAGGCAACAAAGGCTGAGTGGAGGCAGAAACTGGACAAACCTAATTTTGAGCATGTAACACGCTCAAACAGATCGTCAATGATCTGTTCAGGTGGATGATGCCTCTGAACATGGCGGGGAGGTTCAGAAGCAAAAGTGGCCTCTACCTTATGCACAGAAGAGGCAGGAACAGTGCCACTCACTGAAGGAGAGTCTGAACATAAGGGCTGATCTCCCTAAGGTGCAGAAATAGAAACTGAAGGCACCTCTGGTGTAGAGGGGACTGGATCAGATGGAACATCATCATCTCCATCATCCTTATCCTCTACAAAGATAGTCTCGGAGAGAGAAGAAGAGCCTGAAATGTTAAGTCTAGCTCCTGGGCTAGCCTCTTCAAAGGTCACCTCACAGGTCTATATGATCCTATTTGCTTCACAACTCTAAACCCTATAGCTACGAGAAGAAGTCGAGTAACCCAGAAAAATACCATCAGAAAAGCGAGACTCAAACTTATCCAGGTTACCAGACTTCAAGATGAAATACTTGCAAACAAACACATGAAAATAAGAAACACTAGGCTTTCATCCATACCTCAACTCGTAAGAAGTGCGGTGCAAATATGCTCTCAAGAATACTTGATTAGACACATGGCAAGCAGTAGCTATAGCCTCAGCCCAAAACTTCCTAGGAGTATTGTACTCGTCTAGCATTGTCCTGGCCATTTCGACTAAGGTCCTATTTTTTCTTTCCACTACGCCATTTTGATGAGGGACGTATGGAGAGGAAAACTGATGCTCTAAGCCTAACTTCTCACAGAAACTCTCAAAGTAGGGGTTCTTGAACTTTGTGCCATTGTCACTATGTATAGCTCGTAAGGCACCAGGGAGCTCAACAGACAACCTACTGACCAAACCCCTGAAATGGTACAAGAACATACCACTTCCCACCCATTGACTGCACTCTAACTGGACCAACAGTGTCCACATGTAAAAGCTATCCTCGCACATCAGTCATCACAATAGTGGCTGAAGGATAAGAAGCAGCAACCATCTTACCATGTCAGAAAGGAGAGCTAACTAAGTCTTTGACCATCTTGAGTTTAGGTAGACCACGAATGAGATCATGGTTACTAACCCGGGTCAAATGGTCAAAGCCGATGTGACCTAACCTCCTATGCCAGAAGGAGGGATCACAGGACTCAGAAGCAATCAAACACCGAAGAGAGTCTCCAGAAGAAACATAAAAGTTAGCACAGAAGACTCTCCCAAATCTAGAAATTCCGCAAACCATCTCCCCTGATGAATCAAGGATTCTACAAGCACTACTCATAAAGCTTACCTCCAAAGAATCATCGATAAGCTGAGAAATAAAAAGCAAATTGTATTGCAGCTTACTCACTAAGGCAACATCTTTGAGAATGAAATTGTCATTAATGCAGATGGTACCTTTGGCAATGACTATACCTGATGAAGCATCCCAAAAAGTGATCAACTCATCACCGAGATCTCTAATTAGGGAAGAGAACCATCTAGAGTCTCCAGTCATAGATGAGAATAACCAGAGTCAACGATCCGTACCTCTCCCTTCCCCATCCTACGAACCTGGTCAACACACAAGAGAGAGAGATGACTCAGTACTGGGACAAAGAGACGATCTAGGAACCCAATACTGAACCACACGACGTCTCAAAGTACCAGCCAAGAGCAAAAGACTGGACTCTGGTGTCTCTCTGATGCTCTGCTCTCACAAGACCAGAAGTAACACTAGTAGAAAGTCTAGGAGCTGGAGCTGGGTTGGCCCGCCGTCGTGCAAAGACCGAACCATCCCAGTGAGGCTGCCCAAATCTCCTACCAGGAAACACCTTACGCCGCTGATATCTACCTCGAGTAGAAACATGAGGAATATCAAAAAGACGGCAGAAAGACTGACCAAGAGTAGATCTAGGATGAAAACTCGAATGAAGAGCATGAAATTCAAGTCCTGAACAGTGCCTAAAAACAGGCAACACCCTATCCTATCTAGTAGCAATGTGTCCCTTGAGAGCACTCAGAGTCTGGGGATGACCCTGAATACCCCTAATGGCATGAACACACTCGTGCCTGTGATCTTGGCATGCCTGAAGCAGAAATCTACTAGGTGACCATCTTTCTGACAGAAGGTGCATGAGTACTTCGCCTTGCTAGATGCAGAAGCAGCAGGAGTAGCAACCTTCTGGTCAGAAGTCCTATGGATAACCCCAACAGACCTAAACACAGTGGTGTTCACCTTGGGAGCTACCACAATCTCTCCACTCTTGGAGCTACGCATGATAGTAGGAGGATGAGCCCTAGCGTACTCCAAGTAGTCAAATCCTAGTCCTAATCTAGGATGAGATTGAGCTTATTCTTGCCTCCTACAAACTTCTCAAGAGTGCTCATGAGATACTCACAGTCCTGGAAGAGAGAGGCACAGGAAGAACAAGGGGAAGAGGAAGAAGAAGAACGAGATAAGGAAGAACTATCAGCATGTGCATTTTTCTCCCTCAGCACAGCTACCTCAACTTTGAGGGCCTCACAAGAAACACAAGGGGCATTTCTAATCCTAAGGGTCTGGTCCTCAAGCTTCTTTCTAAGTTCGACTTGGATTTCATCCAAGTCCTTCTCAATCTTAGCACATCTCAAGCAACTTTCTTGTGACTTAACTAGTAAGTCCTTAGCAAGTTCAGCACACTTGACATTTAAAGATTCATTATTAAGTTTTAGTTTCCTACAGCCCTCACATGAGCTGACTGAATCCTTAGAAGCATGCATTTCAAGTTCATTGTTTCTAGTAGATAGCTTCTTAAGGTGAGTGCTCATGGCATCAATCTTAGCAAGCAATTTAGGATAATTTTCACATGATGCACTAGTGTGAGCATGAAGAAAACTAGCCTCTATAAGAATAGCATCAACTGAATTAGTGCTAGCATTCTTCAACCTAAGACTATCTAGCTCAGATAACATACTATCATACATAGTCCTTAGGTTCTCAAGCTCCATAAGCAAAGCATCGCAAAGTGAACAATCATCAGAGACTTGGGAGGGAGAATGTTGGGACCCGAATATGCAAATCCGGACCCTTTGTGTATACTGCACTAGTCCAGGATCACACTAGTGCACACAGGCTCAACATCGATAAATATCACAATCATACACAGCGGAAGCATTATGAAAGACATCATATATTAATTAATACTAGTTGAATGACCTTAAGGTCAACTTACATGACTATGGCTCGCAAGGTTGAAAAACAATTTAAACTGCAGCGGAATAAAAACGTAGATAAACCTTCCAGTATACCACAGGCAATTGACAAGGCTCGCACCCTAAACTTTCATCTCTTCCTGGTACTCCTCCTCCAGCATTGGTGCAGACTCCTCAACTGGTGATGTTGTTGTGGGCAAGGATGAGTACTTAACAAGTTATGCACAGAATGCAATCCTATGTAACTATATGCAAGGCTTATTCCAAAGGAAAAGGGCTATTATGGCTATTTTTCAATAAACAGTATTTATGAACAAATACAATAAATAGGTTGTAAAGACTATAAAACAAATAACAGTAATAGATAGACTCAACATTTCTCAAGTAAACCAGGTTTCCAATCCTAAGTCAAGTTTCAATCTTTCACATGGCAATCCTACCATCCCAACTAAGTTTTCTATTTAATTAAACTAACTCTTAACTGTAATTCCTAAGCATTGCTCAATACCGTGAGCACGGCTATTCGAATAGATTTACACTCTACAAAGGTTATGCACTTTACCCACATGATACAACCATACACTACAGAGGCGAGTGATTATAACAAAGTCTTTACAATGCACTACCTTTACCTAGTACTACCCACTAAGGTTTCAACACTGGTGGGTCTGAAAACTACATCCAGGGCACCCCTCTTGTGCCATGTGAGTTGCTCCATAACTCGGGAACTCACACCGCCATTGATAGTACCAAGCTAAGGCATTGCAAATTAATCAGCTAGGCTGTCCCATACTAGACATGTGGTTGCATGATTGACTTAGGTCAAAGACTTGTAAGGTTAAGTCCTTAGGATGATTAAAGCAAGACTTCCACATACCCTCTGCCCATCGGGCCCACCTTGGCATACTCGCCCCTTGTCACTTTCCTCAATCTAAATGATTACCACCCAAGTTGATTACCAAGCACCACGTGCCATCAACAATTCAACATCGTTGCGTGACATAACTCGCCACTACAACACAATCTCATTATATGACCTCACATGACACACAAGTTCATATCATTGTTCCATATTCCATTAGTCAAGATTAAACATTGATGATTCAAGTACATGTGATGACGTGGCATGGCTAAGCAACTATGACGTTCTAACCTTCCTATGTTGATTTCAATACCAACCAACTATAGTGAACCAATCTAGGGTGACAATAGATCATGGCATACAATTGACAAGGTAGGGTATAGATCAACTTGGTATAGTAGCTAAGTCCCAATTTAATTGAAAACAATTGTACATGTGAAATAATATGCAATAAGGTAAAATAATATAGCGATTTTGTAAACATGGGTTCAACATGATCAAAGCACAACTTGCCTTGGCAAAGGTCCTGTTCTAGCTCTAGAACTTGATCTTGAGTTGACGGGTCCTCCTCCGAAGCGTCGCACAACTCAACGTCTACGTGAATCGAAAGAGAACACCAAATAAATACCAAAAAATAGAGAAAATGAACACGGAAAATAAAATAAAAATTACCATTAAATAGATATCAATTTTAGAATTTTTTAGAAATTAGAATCACCTCAATCGGAGCTCGTATGAGGGAGAATGAGCTCTCGGAAGACTCAAAAATCCAAAAATTAGAAAATTGGAAAATCAAATAATAAACCGAATTATTTTTATAAAGGAAATTCGTATTTACGACATCAGCATGACCTCATGATGACGTCAGCACCACTGGTTTTTCCGGCCAAATTATTTTTATACTGAAAGCCCACACTTAGGACGTCAGCATTAACTCAGCAAGACCTCGGACCAATCACAGCGCACCACGCGTCCACGGTCTATAGACTTGGTCTATGGTGCAACACCGATCCACAGTGAACTCGGTCCACACCGCCTCGGATCCCGCACAACACGTGCCGAGCCCTGATTGGATCGACGCAAGACTAGATCTGAACCTCTCATTCGAAATCGGGCGGTCCAGATCTACCTCGTCGACAGGATACGTGGCTCGCTGCAGTTAGGACACGCGTCATAGATCTAGCGACACCATTCTGGATCTAAACGGTCAAGGTTCACCGATGAGATTACGGTCTCGACGTGGTGACAGGGTTACCGGCTCTGAGGAAGACGAAGCAACGACATCCGAGCATCTTCAGGTAGCGGATCTGCAAGGGCAGTCGACGGCAACCTCGTCGGTGGTCCTGGCGGTGGAAGAGGGATGTCAACAGCGTAGATCCATGCAAAAGAATGGCGAAAAGTCCTTCGGAACTCCGGCGAGCTAGCAGATGTGTTCTTCTGAGTCTCCGATGGAAGCCTTCAGTCAACCTTGCGCGGCAGTCGCTGATGAACCTCGGGTGGGGGTCTGTGCCTTATATAGCCCCCTCACCGGTCGTATCTATCGTGGAGTCTATCCCATACGCGGCGTAGTCGTAGTGACGGCAGACTCCGAGTCCTTAACGAAGATGACAAACCTCATATAATGAGAGAAATCTCCATGTAAGTAACTCACCCCTCCCGTAGCCAACGTATGAGGAGAGTGCAGGAGACTCTCACCGCTTTGCTCTTGAGGTTTTGAGCCTCTTTTGGCAGAGGCCTTAGCATGTTTCTCCTCCAAAATTAATCGGCTAAAGTGTTAGTTTTTTAAATATACTTGTGGAAAAGTACTAGCCGATTAAAAGATACTCATTGGGTTGTTGTTGCTTCTCTATGTCCGATAGAGAAGGGCTCTCAATGCCCAAGGTACCAGAAGTGTACCCTGTTAGGCCTGTCGACTGGTTAGGCCTTTTGGCTAGACAGCCGCTACCCGATGGGCCGGATGCTGCTTCTTTCCGGTGGCTTTAGTCTGCAAAAAAGGCGCAAAATCGATTAGTAACAAAGTACTTTAGCAAAGGTAAAAGTATGTGACGAAAGATCCATTCAAGCCGATACCTCCCCAGTTATATCTATAAATGTGTTAATGTATCCCGAAGAGCTAGCCTCATCACTAGATTCGCTGTTAGTCTCTACCATAGGCTCTGAAAGATTTGGTAGAAATTCATTTATAATAGCCGATGGAGTCTTCTCCAAAAATAAAGCCTCTACAATTGTTGACCACCAAGAGAAGTGTCCTGCCCGGCGTGTATTTAGCATAAAATGTGGCAAATCTTCAATCTGGAGTTCATCGGCTATCTCCAAAACAAGGTTGGCTGAAGCCGATCAAGAAGTGGGAGACTAGGAACAACCTGTCCAAATCCAAGCTACCTCGCATAAACCGACGGATGGTAAAACTTATATGAAGGTTGGAAAGTCCGATTTCTTGTGTTAAGACCGACGTACAAAATGCTTAAAGAAATGAAGAATTTGTAAAACTCCAAAGTCTCTTGAGGCATTAGAGAATTGTCGGCTTCCAGGTGAAGAAAGGATGGCTAAGAGAAATCCGCTGCATCACTATAACCAAAAAAGTCTACTTCTTGAAGTCTTCACTGTCAAGCTGTAGAAAGAATGATAGATACTTCCTTGAGCCGACAGGCGTGACCCTTATCTCATTCCCGGAGCATATGATGAATCTTTCGCTGAAAGATCGGCTTGCTCTGAATTGGGGCACTATGTCTTCTGGGGTATCTTCACGCGGGAACGCTGTGTCATCAAATGGACTTAATGCAAAGGATCGGCTAAATAAGCAGTATAGCCAAATCTGCACAAACCAAAGAGGTCCTCCTACATTGCTGACGGTAAATTTACTAAAGCCTGTGAAAAGCCGACTTCTTATAATATGCATCATCTTGTACACCGCCCCTAGCAACATCTTTCCTAGGGATAGCCGACGGCCCTCCATCAACTGCTCTGCTATAGTCTGATAGACTTGGGTTGGCCCAAGAGATGCTCTGCAAAAAAGGAATCTGTCTAGCCAGAGGTTAAGAAAGGCAATATACTTTTTATCCGATATCAGCCCACTGACTTGATTGTTATTGCTGATGTATTTGCTCCATCATTCTCCTTTGGATTGGATGAGCTTGAGCCTTGGTTTGGCGGTATAATCCAATATTTGCTCTCCATCGGGCCTCAGACAACACAATTGAGCCACATCTAAGAGAGTTGAGGCGATGAGGCCAGTACGGAACATAAAGGCGTTGAAAGTGTCTGACAAGAAATAACAAGCCATGGCCACTAAGGGCTCATTAGCCTATGGATCGACTAAAGAAAGAGGAAGGCACTCGGCTATCGTCATTCTCTCCCATACCTCTCTCTTCTGGGTCGATACCCTATTATACCAGCTCTTTCATTCTTTAAGCGCCGTCGGCCTAGCCCTAAAACTCTGGCTCCAACCCTCTATGTTATATCCAGCAGCCGACAGGGGGAGACACGAGATTTCCTGGTTAATAACTATATCGGTTTCTAGGTTTTCTATCGGGCCTAGGTAGTATTGATCATTGATATTAGGAATTGGGATGAGTACCTGACTGGGATCTATTTAGTCGATCTGAGAAGGAGCCTATTAGGATTGGTGAAGGTTGGAGCACGAAGGACTTGTCAGTAGGAGCAAAGAAGCTGATGTCAGACGTTCAAAGAGCTTGAGCGCGTGAGAATGACAGTGTGGGGACCGCATATTTATAGCGAGGTGAAAAAGTTGAAACGGCGGGGAGAGATTTCGAGGGCGCATGCAGTTAACGCATAATGTGCATATCGAGATTTTCACGGCACAATAAATGGGGCAGTTACTGATGAGAATGTTGCGTTAAGCCGATAACAGCATGAGCCGATGGACGAGATTTTGGAAGATAACATATTATCTCCCAAAAATGAGGGGCATATGTTTGCACCAGATTTTAGCTAGGCATGACGAAATTGTTAAGCTAAAGATCAGGGGGATTTTGGCCGATATCAAATAAAGGAAAAATGTTTAATTTTGAATTATGACCGATATTTATCCAAAGATGAGTAACTGTCCGAGTTAAGGCCGACACGGATCACCAACGTATCGGAGACGGATATTGTCGGCCGATAGCTATAAAAGATGGTCGTGGGCAAGCCAGAAAGAGGATCAATCAATCAAACAACTCACATTTACTCTTTTATTTTCATGTCGACTAGGAGTAGTCTCTGTAATTTAGAATCTCTTTTGTAATCTGATATCGATCAATAAAGTTACACATCGTTGATTATTGATCTTCATCAATTACACTAATCAGGTTTGATTTTTCTCTGATCTTACTGCGCATCGCCATCTTTGGAAAAAAATCTACCTCTATCATCCGATTAGCCATAATCGGCTAATTAGACTTATCGTTATTTTAGATTCAATCGGCTTTTTAGCTGTTTATATATTTGCCGATTGACTTGCTAGATCGGCTTTGAGCATATTTTTTCACCTATCTTACCGATTGCAGGGTCAAATCGATTGGCACGCCTCGAACCGTAAAACCCGGTGTTTGTCTGGTGTGTTGCGACTAATTAACCTCTTTTGACGTTTTTTGACACCAACAATAACATTGTTCGGTATACAAACAGCACTTTTTTTTCCCTTCCAGTACGAGAAAACTACATCATCAAACTCTGGTAGCACACTTACTACATCTACATTTTTGGTGGGTGTTCTCCCGACTGATGAGCGGGTCCCGTCGTGGCGGCTTCGTGGCTTAAGCGCTCGAGAAGAACAAGTTCGCGACGCAACCGCTGGGCCTTCTTCGCTTAATTTCCTTTGCTTGATACGGACATGCACGTAGCATCTACATAGCTAGTCAAGGTTTTCTTCCAGCCTCTTTCTCTCGACTTTGAAAAGGAACAGGGCCTACGCCGGCTGTCCAGCTGCGGGGGTAGCTAGCGGTGTATCTGGTGAGACAACACCTAGAGATATAAAGGGCTATCTGGTATCTACTATGAAAATTCCTCTATAGACTCGGAAACCACCGAGCTTAATATCACCAAAAATTAGTTACTACTCCCTCAATCCAAGTAATAAAAAGTATTTTTTTCTTGACATATAGATAAAAAAAGTATTGAAAATAGCTAGATTACTTCTAATTATTACCATTAAGCATTATATTCAATGTATGCATGTAAAGAACGTTACACTAATTTTGCATTGAAATATGAAATACGCTCTATATTTATGGACAATCATTTAGAAAAATATGTCTTAAGTGACACTGAGAAGTTTAGACAAAAATCTTAACTCTTACACGTTCTCAACAGCTTCCATACATATATTTGTGCTATCCCAAAAAACTCCAGTCCTTTCTCATCAAACCCCCATATCTTCTCGACGAATTACCATCAGGACACAAGGATGGATCTACCACGCATCTCATCGTCCGTCCAAGATTTATTGTTTGATACAAACCATCAACCTATTTGTGAGATATTTTATACGCTACTATTACATATCTTTTTTCCTGCGGTGTTTATTGAGAACATTAATATTGTTTTTTTTCTTTTGAGAGCAAGTTGCAAGAGCTTTATTAAGATAGAGCAGGATTACAATCCTTTGTAACTGCATCCATTAGGAAATCTGGAATGCAATTAATCCAAATTATATTGTCCGCTGAAGCTTTCTTCGAGCAATAATTACTGAGCAACCGAATTTGCTTCACGGAGAGTAAAGGAAATAGAAAAGCTAGAAAACATCCTGCCAAGTTCGTGGACTTCATGCCAAATACTAGCTAAGCACAATTGATAGTAGAGCCATTGATACAGATCACATCAACACTATGTACACCCAGATGCACAAAGCGTCCAAAAGTAATCGAGGAAGAGGTATAGCAGAATGAGGCAAAGAACTGCAACCGATACCACAAAGAATCCAAAAAGATAAAGTACCATCCAGTGTGCAAGGGAACCTTATTCCTAGCGAAAAATAAATTGTGTAGTACATACTACCCATTCATCTCTTACATAGACGAAACATAGTATGTATCAATAACCGTTAAATATGGTGACTTATATCTATAGTCTTTTAAGATTTGAAAAGATGTGCTAAATGAATCCTAATAGGAGTAGGATTCCTAATAGGAGTAGAATTTCTATTTGCTTTCGAGGAGAACTAGTGAGGCTATATAAACCTAGAGGAAGGTCATGGAGAACCCAAGCAACCAAAAAACCACAAACAACTCATCCAGAGCAAAAGGCGTACTAGAAGATTAAATGCTAGGTTATTTTTTAATATTAGATTTTTGTATAGGTTAAGGATCCGAAGGTCCTAAAAGGTTTGAAAGGTTGCGAGAGAGCAACAATCTCTTATACTCTTTTGTGGTTGTGGTTAAAGAATTTGCGGTCGGCTTCGCCAATTTTTTCTCTCTCGTTGTAGTTGCCTCAACATCGTTATTTTGGTTCTCTCTACGAGGTTCAACTTTTTCATTCTTGATACCGTGCACGCTCGTGTTGTATCTCACAAAAGTCTGATTTGATTCGAGGGGCTACTACGCATAAGAAGGGATATCAGAGTATAACAAGTGGTATCAGAGCTAAGGCCGAATTAATTAGATTTGTGAAAATGTTGGTAAAGCATCAGGTGACACAAAATCAAGATTGATGTCGACAACGTGGAATCAATTAGAGAAATTTGATGGCGAAGGAAATTTCAGCGTGTAGCAATATGTGGTGAGGGATGTCCTTGTCCAGCAAGAGTTAATCGCTACCTTGAAGGGGTAAACCAGAGAAGACATCCGCTGAAGACTGAAAGGTGATGGAGCGAAAGGATATCAGTACAATCTGTATATCTCTCCGATGAGGTAAAGTACCCGGTGATCAATGAGAATTCGTCAAAGAAATTATGGAAGGACTTAGAAGAATTGTATATGGCAAAGTCGCTGACAAACTGGTAGGTGTTGAAGCGACAACTATATAGGTTGTACATGGAGGATGATACACGGTTCGTTGATCATCTCAATGTCTTCAGTAAGCTTATCACACAGTTGATTATCGTGGATGAGAAAATTGAGGAGAATGATAAAATTGTCATACTGGCATCATCTCTACCACCATCATGAGAGCAATTGGCGATGAATATTCTCATCAGGAAAAGCACTCTCAACTTCAACGAGGCAGTTGCATATCTATTGGAGGCAGAGTCCTTGAAAAAGCCATCCGAATCTTCATCATCGGGTGATCAAGCATTAGCTGCAGTAGGTGTTGCAGGCAAAAGCAAGAGTTACAGGAAGAAGAATAGCAAGAGTAAGGGCACACGCGTATGCTATCTATTTGACAAAGAAGGTCATATGATAAAGGATTGTTCGAGTTTGAAGCAAATGAAGGGTGCATGCCCAGTGCCGGTAGCAAAAGATAATTCGGACGTACTTGTGGTCAGTCAACTAGGTACTTCTTATGGATGGATATTAGATTCAGGTTGTTACTTCCATATATATTCGGTGAGGGAGATGTTTGATGAAGGATCTCTACACCCAATGCATGGAACTGTTCACTTGGCTGATTGCAAGGAGTATACAATTACTAAGATGGGAACAGTTATATTGGAGATGTATGATGAAGCACATCGCACATTGACGAGAGTTGCGTATGTTCTTGGCATAAAGAATAATCTAATATCTATGAAATCGCTTGAACTTAAAAGTTGTGAGGTATCACTTCAAGGTGGAGTCACGTGAGTTACTTGCAAAGGACAGGTAATTATGAAAAGTATCTAGAGTAATGGAGGATACCGATTGATGGATAAACCTAAAGGAAGGGCAACCAATGGGAGGTCTGAAAAAAATCCATATTAGGAGAACGAAATCGTATTATCAACTATAGGTAATCAGATCTCAACTGCAGTTATGTACGAAATTGCAAAGACGGTTGCAAAATCTAACAAGTGTAAAGGTGAAGGTGCGAGCTATTGGGAGAAGGAAGACGTATCAGAACCAACCATGCAGCACCATCGAGAAGGTGGAGCTCGGAAGCAGTATGAACCTATGGCATGGAGGGCTGTAGGAACAGGAGTTGTAGTTAACCAAACTATACAAAAAAAGATCCCTTAGGTGGAGGGTTCAGGAAGCCAAGCCCAAACACCAACACACACATTACAGTGATGTGTATAAGCCCCTATGGTGGGGACACTCCCAAAGATAGGAAGAAAAAGAAAAAAAAATACGGAGCCAACTTGAAGCGAGTTCTTATAGGAGCATAGTGACTTAAATGGATAAGAGTTAGGATAGAGATTGTTAAATATGGTGACTTATATATAGTATTTTAGGATTTAGAAAGGTCTGCTAGAAAAATTCTAATCGGATTAGGATTCCTAATCCTAATAGAAACAAGATTCCTATTTACTTTAGAAGAGATCTAGGGAGGTTATATAAACCTAGGGGGAGGTCATGGAGAACCCAAGTAACCAGGAAGCCACAAGCCAACTCATCCAGAGCAAAAGGCGCACGAGAGGATTAGAGGCTAGGTTATTGTTTAGCACTAGATTCTTGTATAGGGTAAGGATCCAAGGGTCCTAAAAAGTTCGAGAGGTTGTGAGAGTGAAACAATCCCTTGTACTCTTTTGAGGCTGTACTTAAAAAAATTTCGGTCAGCTTCGCCAAATCTTTCTCTCTCATTGTGGTTGCTTCAATGTCGTTATTTTGGTTCTCTCTACAAGATTCATCTTTTTCATTCTTAATACCATGCACACTCGTGCTATATCTCACAAAACTCTGATCCAATCCGGGGGCTACTGCGCATAAGAAGGGGTATCAGAGTATCAATAACAATGCTAGAACACCGAAAAGTAAAGCCGATATAGTCGAAGCAGAAATGAGGAGAAAGACACTCATTTGGCTGCATACATATTTCAACATCTTAGGATTTAACTCAAGATCACACAGATTTGAGGCAGTATAGCCACTCTATTTTGAACTGGGCAACCAAATTAGTGAGGACATGCTTGTATTAAAACTACGAAGAACATAGTGTAATAATCTTGTGCATACTCTGAGCCAATATTCGACATGGCAAAAATGCTGTTAGAACCCAAACCTTAATTTTACCTTCCCAGAGTGAGTCAATGGCTTTAGGAAAGACACCATGCAACGTGCCCTCAATTCCAACTGCAGCAAGAAGAGATAGAATGCATACCAGAAGGGTTGCTCACCTACACAACTTTGTTGGCCCCTCTGTTATAATGCTACTACCTTCTTCGTATTTTTCTTGAAACCCTTCAACAAAAATAGATTGTATATTTAGGACCCAATATCTAACAATTGTAAAACCATACTGATTTACAGGATTTTATTTGTATAATTTGGCCCAAGTTTGTTTTTACTTGTGTGATCAATTGCAGTATTGGAAACACAATGCAAACATAGCAAGATGGAAAAAACTAGAAATCGAATTCATGCAATTGGAAAGCTAGAGCCCTAATTCAACAAATTCAAATTGACATTGGGACCCTACAACTTAGTTTTGTCCTCCAACTGCATCGTCATGCTACTGTGAGGCCACTACCTCCTCTCCCTTGGGTCTTGGTTGCACCGAAAGTGCGTCAGCGGCTGTCGCTTGACCGCCTCCCATCACCTTCATCTCTCTCTGTCTCACTCTTCTGCACCGATGGCGACGAAGCATGGGGAGGGCAATGAAGCACGAGAGGAGGCCGTGCGTGGATCTGGTAGCAACGGCAATGGAGGCGACAGCAGAAGGTGGTAGCGTGTGGGAAGTGGAGGGGTAGCACGAGGAAAACTGAGGGGCGTCCTAGGGGTTAGAGGAAGAGGAAGGTGACGGTGCGGGGAAAGACAAGTCGGGCATGAGGCAGTGCCGTGGGGTAGTGGTGGCAGGTGGTTGCGCGGTATCACGGCAAGGGAGGCTGGATCTGGCGGCATAGCGGCATGGGAGGCTGGATGTCAGCGGGAGAGGCCAAATCCAACTATCTTTGTGGCCTCCAGCAATGGTGCCTCCGGATCTAGTGTCTCCCTCCCCGAAGCGGTGCCCAATTGAAGGACCGAAATGGCGAACAGAGGGGGGGTGAATGGTCGCAAATAAAAATTCCCCCAAAATACTCCAACAAAAACCTCGACAAGATCGCTCAAAAGGAATTGTGAAAAACCCGAAAAACTAGACAACTATGTGTACCCCAAGCTTGCATGGATAAGTACCATAAAATATGTGGGGATTTTTGAGTCACAATCCTGGTTGTCTAGTGTCCAAGATAAAGAGGAATCAATTCAAACTCTTGCTTTTAGAAAGGACATCAATTCAAATCACAAAAGTCACTTTCAGAAAAGCAAAAGCAGAATTCCCAGAACTTGTCCTCAATTTGCACAGGAGGTTGGTGGGTTTCTGTAGCTCACAAAATTTTGAGACTTTTTCTCCCTGTGAGCATCAGAGTCTTGAAGAACTCCACCAAATTTCTCCTCAAAAATCCTTACAGAAAAAACACGAAAAATCGAAGAACACAGTCTGGTCAAGAACTTCGAGCAGAACGTTTGGGGCTCGGTTTTCACCTCATGGCGCCCAAACGGTACAACAAGTGAACTCCAAAATATTTCTGCAAGCGGATATCAGAGTCCCGCACCTCCTCCAACAAGAATCACTCAAAAAGGATTTTTCTATATTTTTACAAAAATCAAACACTGACTGCTGCGCGAAGAACAAGTTCAGAACAAAGTTGGAACTTGAAAGAAAAGATGTTCTCTACTCAATCCAAGAGTGCAAAAGAGATGTAAAACCATATGAACACACTCAAAACATCCAAGAACAGCAGCATTTAGAAGGAGGGGAGGCAAATCCAAATTACTTGAAAGTAAATTGCGGGAATGTAATTGCGGGAAAGTAAATGCTGAATTTAAATTATGTAAAGTAAAGACATAATGTAAATGCATAAAATAAATTCAGAGGTGGATGAATAAAACTTTCATTTCTGGAAGGAGGTTACAAAGCCTCACATTCATGTGGGCAAAGCTCAAATGAGCATCAAAACCTCAACACCTTCATGGGAAGGAGGCTACCCTCCACCCCTATTTATACTACTCTTGGGCCACCTACCACCCTTGGATGAGTCCCTCAACCCTAGAGCACTCATCTAAGGGCTAGGATTAACCCACACACACAGCCATGCAAGGGCTAACCCAAAACCCACACACATACCGGGTTTTCTTGCAGTTTTCAAAGCATACTACCTAGACCCGCTAACCTATCAACTAGACCTCAATCCGACGGTCCTCATTGATCCACGCGCATCTAGCTAGCATCATCTCCTTTCCTTGTCTTCTTGACTTGCCCGGACTCCGTCTCCGATCATCTTCCGCGATCTCCCAACCGTCTGGACCTCCGACGCTCCTCGCCTAGTCCCGGTCATCCTTCGCCTCACCATGACCTAGCACCGTCGTCCGCAACCATCAAAGACAAGGAAACTCCTCACATAGCAATGCCCACAAAGATGTGCAATAAACCATCCAACTCATCACTACCGCGTCCATACGACCAGCAGATCGCCCTCTGGCAGAGACAACTCAAATTGCTTCATTTTGAAAATCAATCCAAATCAAACTCAAACTTGAGCACACCTTGCTCAAATAAAGTCAAATACTCATCACAAACATGGATGGACCTCCACATGGTCCTTCAATCTCCCCTTGATGAGTATATTGACAAACCACATAAAAGGCATAAATTTGAGTTTGAAGAAAATGAAGAAGAAAGCAATTTTAGTTGCAAAGTCAAACTTGGTCCAAAGATAGAAATTAGAACCATGACCAAGTTGACGAAGAGGAATTTAGATTTTAGAGTTAAATTTAAAAAGAGCAAGTTTTCACCAAAACTCTAAAATCCAACTAAACATGTCAAATGTGATTATGAGATTATGATCCAACGTAGTAGTAGCATAGTTTTACAAAGATCATAATAACCAAATAAGCATTCACATTTTTATCTTTTAGTGATGCCTTTTCTACGTTTTCTCCCCTTTTGGCAATATAGGCATCAATTTTTTTATGTATGCATGAAATGCAATTGAAAGAGCTTTGAAGATTATCCATTTGATCAAAATGGAAGGATATTACACCAAGCTTGTCAATTTGAAGATGACTAAACTAAGACATGTCCAAGTGCAAATCTGAGCTTAGTTTTGAATATTTCATTTTAGCAAGATTTGACAAGTGCAACACTTAGCTTTAGTTTCAAAAAGAAGAATAGCCACTCTAAGGATCAAAAGGAAAACCTAGAGTTCAACCTACTCAACACGTTGGGGAATCTAGAAGAGCATACAAGGTCCTTGGGCTCATTTATCACTTAATGCAAATTTTGATTTATCATCATACAAGACATAGCGGGTGCAAATGTTTGACATTATTTGCATTCTTTACCCACATATGTCTTTGTTTTTAATTTATTTGCATTTTCTTTTGACAACCAATTGACTCAAGCCGTGTCGACCATCTCAAGATGAGCTCTTAAGAGGATGGTCTAGGTCAAACACGATGTATTCCAAGTTCATCCCAAGTGCAATGGGAAGCGGTCTTGTGAATACAAGGTGTTGAGTCGTATGTGCACAAGAAGAGTCAATTTTGTTTAATTTTCATTTTTAGCACAACGATCCATGAGCAATTGAAGGACTCTGCATGGATCAAACTAGTTTCACCCAAGTTGCTATAGGGACTCTAGAGAACTCCTAAATTTCTCAAATTATGGCACAAACCTCTAGAGAAGAAACCTAGCAAGTAAAAGCAACAAGTTTCATCAAGTTTTTCATTTAAGGCTTATTTCATTTTTAAGCTTAGCAAGTTAAATGAACTTGGACATACCTAAGCTAGAGATTTTCTTCAAATGATGTAGCATGGTGTATAGCATGAAGAAGAAATCAATTGCATAATAGACAAAGCTCATGAAACAGAAAATGCAGTCTAAATGCAATGCATGAACAGATTCCCAAACTCCCCCTCAACAAATGAATCAATTTTAAGCTCAAATTTGGTTAAAGTTGAGTTATTATCAAGATTAGGCATAAAGAAAACCGAATGAACTCAATAATAACCGTAAAAATGAATGAGGAGAAGAAGTCGAGAAACGCAAAGCTGGATGGCTATAGAGCATAGAAAGATAGAAGAGACTCACTACGGCTCGGACTCGCTCTTATCTTCCCAAAGGTGACATAGGAAGCGACTCTAGATCCCAACTAAGGAGTGCACAGGACCACTCTGCCTACCCAGAGGCCCAAACCTGCTAGACTTATAAGGCGTGAGGGAACTCAACCTAGAGAGAAGAGAGAACACTAATCACGCATGATAGCAACCTAAAGCACAAGATAAGAGGTCAATGCAAGGCATGCCAAAGTCTAAGTGAGTGAACTCAACTCAAGAAAACAAGCCCAAAGTCACGGAAGAAACACAAAGAAAAGAAAAGTGAAAGAAAACATATAATACATAATATACAAACCACTTCCCCTCACGAAAGGCCGTAGGGCTCACGACTCCAAGCTCACTCCTCAAGGCAACAAATCTGAGCTATCCAAAGGCTTGGTGAAAATATCGGCTAATCAAGGTCACTCTCTCGAATGAAGCGCGATATCTCCCTTCTCCACATGGTCTCTAAGGAAGTGATATCTAATATCAATGTGCTTGGTCCGGAATGTTGCAATGGGTTTTTAGCAATGCAAATAGCTGAAGTGTTGTCACGAGAAAAGTGGCACACTCTCTATCTCTAACCCATAGTCCCGTAAGGTCGATCTCATCCAGAGCACTGCTACAAAGAATCGGCTGCAACAACATACTCGGCCTCGTGGTGGATCAGGCAACTCGGATCGCTTCCTCGATGACCAAGAAACAAGAGAAGTGCCAATGAATTGGCAAGTGCGGAAGTGCTCTTCCTATCTATCCTCTGACCAACAAAGTCGGCATCGAGAAAAGGCTCTAAGAGATAGACAAGAAGGCGAAGAGTACCAAATACCATAATCGGTGGTAGCACGAAGGTACTGAAGATGCGCTTGATCACCGCTTTGGCGAGAGAGAGAGAAGCTTGAAATCGAGCGCACGCACACACAAAAAATGTATGTTCGGCCTCGAGCGGTGAGGTACAAGAGGAGCCGATCATGCTCAAAACTCCTTTTGATCGCAGCTCACCAACCTCATCGGGCTCGAGGATAGCGATGGTGGCCATAGGAGTCATCACCGGCTTCCCATCGGACATGTCGAAACGCCTCAGGAGGTCACGGGTATATTTGCCTTGATGCAAGAAAGTACCCTCCCGAGTCTGCTTGATTTGGAAGCCAAGAAAGTAGCTCAACTCGCCCATCATACTCATCTCAAACTCTGTGCTCATCACCTCAGAAAACTGAGACACAAGCGAATGAGATGAGCCACCAAAAATTATATCGTCCACATAAATCTGGACAAGAAGAAAATGAGACTCATGGTGTCTGATGAACAGAGTTTTGTCTACTATGCCCATTTTGAAGTCATGGCTGAGAAGATAAGACTTGAGCCTCTCATACCATGCTCTGGGGGCCTGCTTGAGTCCTTACAAAGCTTTGGAGAGCTTGTATACATGACTCGGAAACTTGGGGTTCTCGAATCCTGGAGGTTGTTTGACATAAACCTCTTCCTCAATATAGCCATTGAGGAATGCACTCTTGACATCCATTTGATAGAGCTTGAAGCCCGGGATGCAGAGAATGCAAGCGGGATCCTAATAGCCTCTAGTCTAGCTACAGGGCAAAGGTCTCCTCAAAGTCAAGACCCTCAACTTTGAGAAAAGCCCCATGCAACTAGCCTAGCCTTGTTGCGAATGACAACCCCATCCTCACTCTGCTTGTTTTTGAACACCCACTTGGTCCCAATGACATTATGACCGGATGGGGCTCGACAAGCTGCCATACCTTGTTCCTCTCAAAGTTCTCAAGTTCCTCATGCATAGCATTAATCCACGATTCATCGGATAATGCATGAGAAACATCTTTCGGCTCAAAGGAGGCAACGAAGGCGAGTGGAGGCGGCGAACAAACCTGATTTTGAGCGAGTGACGCTCAAACAGATCACCAATGATTTGATCGGTGGATGAGCTTTACGGATATGACGGGAGGACCGAAGGTAGTGGCCTCTACCTCATGCACGAAGAGGTAGGAGCAGAGCCACTCGGCTGAAGGAGAGTCGGAAGGCAAGGTGGTCTCCCGAGGTGCGTAAATGGAAGCAGGAGGCACCTCGGTATAGAGGGAACTGGATCCGGTGGAACACCATCATCTCTATCATCCTCATCTTCTACAAAGATGGTCTCGGAGGGATAAGAAGAGCACGAAATATCGTGTCTAGCTCTGGGCTAGCCTCATCAAAGGTCACATCACGGTCTCTATGATCCTATGCGCATCAACACTCCGCACCCTATAGCTACGAGAAGAAGTCGAGTAACCTAGAAAGATACCATCGAAGAGCGAGACTCAAACTTATCTAGGTTACTGGACTTTAAGATAAAACACTTGCAACCAAAACGCGAAAATGAGACACACCGGGCTTTCGCCCATACCTCAACTCATAAGAAGTGCGATGCAAATGTGCTCTCAAAAACACGCGATTAGAAACATGGCAAGCGGTAGCTATAGCCTCACCCAAAACTTCCTAGAGTCTTGTAGACTGTCTAGCATCGTCCCGCCATCTCAACTGTGGTCCTGTTCTTCCTTTCCACTCGCCATTCTGCCGAGGCGTAGGGAGAAGAGAACGATGCTCTAAACCGGACTCCACACAAAACTCTCAAAGTAGGAATTCTTGAACTCCGTGCCATTATCACTGCAGATATAGCTCGTAATGCACACAGAGCTCAATAGACAACCTCTTGATCAAACCCTGAAGTGAGAAAAGTCTCATCCTTCGAGGCCATGAAGAATACCAAGAGAATCTAGAAAAATCATCAACGATGACAAGAACATACCACTTCCCTCCTGCTGATCGCACTCTAGCCGGACCAACAAAGTCCATATGTAAAAGCTGTCTCGGTGCATCACCATCACTACGGTGGCGGAGGATGAGAAGCGATAACCATCTTGCCATGTCGGCAAGGAGAGCAAACTAAGTCTTTGACCATCTTGAGTTTGGGCAAACCCGAATGAGATCGTGGCGCTAACTCGGGTCAAATGATCAAAACCAATGTGACCAAGTCTCCTATGCGGAAGGAGAGATCACGGACTCGAAGCAATCAAACATCGAAGAGAGTCTCTAGAAGAAGCGAGAAAAATCAGCACGAAAGACTCTCCCAAATCTAGAAATCCATAAAACTAACCCTCCCGATGAATCAAGGATTCTCTGGGCATTACTCTTGAAGCTTACCTCGAAAGAGTCATCGATAAGTCGAGAAACAGAGAGCAGATTGTATTGCGACTTACTTACTAAGGCAACATCTTTAAGAATGAAATTTTGGTTAATGCAGATGGTACCTTTAGCAATGACTCTACGAAGATGCATCCCCAAAAGTGATTAACTCATCACGGGGCTCGGACTAGGAAGAGAACCAACGAGAATCTCGGTCATATGACGAGAACAACCGAGTCAACAATCCAAACATCGCCCTTCCCATCCGACGAACTGATCAAGACACAAGAGAGAAAGATGACTCGATCTTGGGATAGAGTGAAGACTTAGGAACCCAATCTTGAACCATACGACACCTCAGTACCACCACGAAGAAGATCGACTCGAGTGTCTCTCTGACGCTCAACTCTCACACGATCAGAGCAACTCGTAGATAATCTAGGAGTCAAAGCGGGTTGGCACGCCGTGGTGCAAAAGCCGGACCATCCCAAAGAAGGTGCTGGATCTCCTACCGAAAACACCTCACGCCACGATATCTACCTCGATGGGAAAACGAGGAATATCAAGAGGACGGCGAAAGATCGACTACTGAACAGCTCGGGACTAAAACTCAAGAACTAGCATGAAAACCAAGTCCCGGACGCCCCAAAAACAAAGCGACTCTCTAACTCGTCTAGAAGCGGTGTGTGTCTTAGGAGCACTCAAAGTCCGGGATGACCACAATACCCCTAAGAGCAACAACACGCTCACACCGAGTGATCTTGGCGCTGAAGCGTAAATCTACTAGGTGACCATCCTTCTTACAGAAGGTGCATGTGTACCGCCTTGCTAGAGGCGTAAGCAATAGGAGTAACACCCTTCAGTCAAGTCCTATGGACAACCCAGTGAGACCTAAACACGGTGGTACTCACTCTGGGAGCTACCACAATCTCACCACTCTTGGAGCCGCGCACTATGGTGGGAGGATGCGCCGGCGTGCTCAAGGGATCAAATCCTAGACCTTGATTGAATCTACTAATCTTGGATTGGTCTAGAATAAGATTGAGCTTCTTCTTGCCTCCAACAAACTTCTCGAGAGTGCTCATAAGATCTTGCAATCTCGGAAGAAAGAAGCACAAGAAGAACAGGGGAAGGAGAGGAAGAAGAACCGGAAAGATGAGCTCTCTCAAGACGTGCATTTTCTCCTCAAAGACGGCTGCCTCAATCTTGAGGGCCTTACAAGAAACGCAAGGAGCATCTCTAATTCTATGGGCTTGGTCTTCTAATTTCTTCCTAAGCTCGACATGGATTTTATCCAAGTCCCCACAATCTCAAGACATCGCAAGCAATATTTTTGTGACTTATCTAGTAAGTCCTTAGCAAGTTTAGCACACTTGACATTCGAGGATTTCATTGTCAAGTTTTAATTGCTTCTGACCCTCACATGAGTATTGGGTCCTTAGAAGCATGTGATTCAAGTTCATTGTTTCTAGCAGAAAGCTTCCTAAGGTGTTCGCTCATGGCATCAATTTCGGCAAGCAATTTAGGGCAATTAGAGCATGATGGAGTGGAGTGAGCATGAAGAAAACTAGCCTCAACAGAATAGCATCAATGTAACTAGTGCTAGCATTTTTCAACCTAAGACCATCAAGTTCAACAAGCACACTATCATGTATGGTCCTTAGGTTCTCCAACTCCACAAGAATAGCATCACACAAAGAGCAATCATCAGTGACTCGGGAGGGAGAAGATCTAAGTGAAGCTAACTCCCGAGTCAAGGTACCTACTTCCTTCTCAAGCTCCGTACACCTAGCTCTAGCTCTAGCATGAAATTTTCCTAATTTGCAGAAAGCTTCGTTGAGCTTGTCATAGGAGGGTACCTCGTCCGAGTCATTTGTAGAGCTCGAGTCGCCGATGTCGTTGGTGTCGACCATGAAGCACATGCCGAGAAGTCGCGCGCCTTTCTTCTCTTGCGGATCATCCTCGCCTCGTCGCTCCATGTCTCCGTGTCGGAGAGGTTGATGTCGTCAAGCGCGGCAAGGACGCGGTGGAAGAGCTTCTTGTTCTTGGAGAAGTTGCGGTACTTCTTCTCGTCTTGCGCCGGTTCACGAACCGGAGGCTTCTTGTTGCGGTTCTTGTCGGTGTAGTCGTTCTTGCCCGAACCGCCAACGTCATTCTTGCCCTTCTCCGCTTGGGATAGTTCGCCCTCAATGTGGTTGGGGCCACCACACTCGAAGCGGTGATCATGCCACCTCTCTTCCTCTCTCTCACCCTCTTGTATGCATGAGAAAACTTGCGGCGAGAAGAGCAAGCTCATTTTCCGAAATTTTTCCAGTTGGTCATCGCTAGCTCGCAAAGGCGGAAGAGAGAAACCAATAGAAGGATCGGAAGAAGAAGATCCAATGGGATCGGTGACCAAAGCCATCGATCGAGATTTCGTCTTCCGAGAGACGACATCGATCTCATGAGTCTTGAGGCGGGAATAAAGCCCGTCAAGAGTCGAGTCGATAAGTCGGTGGTGTCCTTGATGGTGGTCACCTTCATCTCCCAAACCCAAGGTCGAGTGTGGTCAAGAAATGCCGAGCATTGTCCGAGTCGGGTATATGCAACCAATCGCTCGGAGGTCGCTCAAAATCTTTGTAAACCGACCAAAACACTCGTCGAGACTCTCACCGGTAGCGTTGATCAAACTTGTTGTACTCGCGCTTGAATCTGTCCTCGCCACGCCTTGATTTGAGTAGAGCCCTCATGGTAAGCATCGAGGTTACCCAAATCTCGTGAGCGGAGCGAAGGTGAAAATCTATCATACTCACCACGGCTAAGACCTCAGTATGAGAATGTTCCTTGCCTTAGCATTCGCCTCAACGTCAACCATATTGATGGCCGTGACATTTTCATCGCCAGGAACCTCATACGGAGTTTCACCTTCGCCATATCGTAGCCCAGGCAGTGATGTATGACTCCATCCGGGACTTCCAAAAAGGAAAATCAACTCCATTAAAGATTGGAGGCTTGGTGGAATATTTGTCCGTCGCCATGGCTCTTGAGACCGGTCAAGATCTATGGAAGAGCAAAACCGGCTCGATACCAATTGAAGGACCGAAATGGCGAATGAGAGGGGGTGAATGGTCACAAATAAAAATTCCCCAAAATACTCCAACAAAAACCTCGACAAGATCGCTCAAAAGGAATTGTGAAAAACCCGAAAAACTAGACAACTATGTGTACCCCAAGCTTGCATGGATAAGTACCATAAAATATGTGGGGATTTTTGAGTCACAATCCTGGTTGTCTAGTGTCCAAGATAAAGAGGAATCAATTCAAACTCTTGCTTTTAGAAAGGACATCAATTCAAATCACAAAAGTCACTTTCAGAAAAGCAAAAGCAGAATTCCCAGAACTTGTCCTCAATTTGCACAGGAGGTTGGTGGGTTTCTGTAGCTCACAAAATTTTGAGACTTTTTCTCCTGTGAGCATCAGAGTCTTGAAGAACTCCACCAAATTTCTCCTCAAAAATCCTTACAGAAAAACACGAAAAATCGAAGAACACAGTCTGGTCAAGAACTTCGAGCAGAACGTTTGGGGCTCAGTTTTCACCTCATGGCGCCCAAACGGTACAACAAGTGAACTCCAAAATATTTCTGCAAGCGGATATCAGAGTCCCGCACCTCCTCCAACAAGAATCACTCAAAAGGATTTTTCTATATTTTTACAAAATCAAACACTGACTGCTGCGCGAAGAACAAGTTCAGAACAAAGTTGGAACTTGAAAGAAAAGATGTTCTCTACTCAATCCAAGAGTGCAAAAGAGATGTAAAACCATATGAACACACTCAAAACATCCAAGAACAGCAGCATTTAGAAGGAGGAGGCAAATCCAAATTACTTGAAAGTAAATTGCGGGAATGTAATTGCGGAAAGTAAATGCTGAATTTAAATTATGTAAAGTAAAGACATAATGTAAATCATAAAATAAATTCAGAGGTGGATGAATAAAACTTTCATTTCTGGAAGGGGAGGTTACAAAGCCTCACATTCATGTGGGCAAAGCTCAAATGAGCATCAAAAACCTCAACACCTTCATGGGAAGGAGGCTACCCCTCCACCCCTATTTATACTACTCTTGGGCCACCTACCACCCTTGGATGAGTTCCTCAACCCTAGAGCACTCATCTAAGGGCTAGGATTAACCCACACACACAGCCATGCAAGGGCTAACCCAAAACCCACACACATACCGGGTTTTCTTGCACGGTTTTCAAAGCATACTACCTAGACCCGCTAACCTATCAACTAGACCTCAATCCGACGGTCCTTATTAATCCACGCGGCATCTAGCTAGCATCATCTCCTTTCCTTGTCTTCTTGACTTGCCCGGACTCGTCTCCGATCATCTTCCGCGATCTCCCAACCGTCTGGACCTCCGACGCCTCGCCTAGTCCCGGTCATCCTTCGCCTCACCATGACCTAGCACCGTCGTCCTGCAACCATCAAAGACAAGGAAACTCCTCACATAGCAATGCCCACAAAGATGTGCAATAAACCATCCAACTCATCACTACCGCGTCCCTACGACCGCTACTGCCACTCCTGGCAGAGACAACTCAAATTGCTTCATTTTGAAAATCAATCCAAATCAAACTCAAACTTGAGCACACCTTGCTCAAATAAAGTCAAATACTCATCACAAACATGGATGGACCTCCACATGGTCCTTCACCAATAGAGAGGGGAGATCGAGAGAGAGGGGAGGATGTGAGGGAGGGGTCGGTGGGGAAGCGGTAGATAAGATGGTAGCAAGCAATTGTAAGAAGGTTTCGGGAGAGGATGGCGATGGCGGAGCCAGTGAGAGACGGGTGTGGGGAGGAGGGGATGGTGAGGGAAGATGCCAATGGAGTAGAGTGAGGGGAGGTGGAGATGGTGACCTTCATAGGAAGTTATTGAGTGGGACGGCCGTCCTAGGGATGGGGTAAACTCCATCTTTAATTATATATATACAATATTACGCCTTTAAGTGTAAAATAAATTATTCTATGCTCCACCACCTCCTGTGGGTGAAAACCCATATTCCAACTTGGTCAAAGACTGGTTAAAGAAAACTCACCACCTCCTACCTCCATTCACTCCTACATCGCTCTATACCCATGTTTTCCATGTTCGGAAGATAAAGTAATCGTCTGGCTTAGGTATAGTAAATTCAAAATTTTGATGCATTAATTTTTTTACAACGTTAAAACATATTCATCATGGACCTCTTTTTAATAGGATAAATGGTTTACGAGATATCATCATTCAAAGTTTGTAATCAACTCATGTTTCTCTCTCCACCCGCCTCTCTGCACTCAGTGTGCTAGTAAATTAAAATATATTTGGTTGTAAATGTGGTATCCATTTCTTATTGCCGCTATTACATATCCATCATGCGCCACAACTAGGTGTCATGGTAAAATCTAACAACACATCAAGTAAATTAAAATATATTTGGACGTAAATGTGGACCATTTTGTATTATCACCATCACATAGCCATCATGCAAAATGGCTAGGTGTGACAGTAAAATGTAACAACTCGTACACTAAATTGGAATGTATTTGAATGTACATATGGTCTATTTTGTATTGCCGCTCTCACATGACCACATGCGCCACGGCTGGGTGCAGCAATAAAATCTAAAAATGCGTCCAATAAATTAGAATGTGTTTGAACAAAAATGTGGTCTATTTTGTATTGCCACTATCACAGGGCCACCATGCTCTACAGCTAGGTATGGCAATAAAATCTAATAAAGCGTCCAATAAATTAGAATATATTTAAACGTAAAAGTGGTCCATATTGTATTGCCACTATCACAAGGCCGTCATGCACCAAAGCTAGGTGTGGCAGTAAAATCTAACAATATGTCTAGTACATTGAAATGTATTTGAAAATAAATGTGTTATCATTTTGTATTGCCTATCATAAGGCCATCATATGCCATGGCTAAGTGTGGCAATAAATATGACAATATTACATCTACTAAATTGGAATGTATTTGAACGTAAATATGGTACCTATTTTGTATTATAGCTATCACATGGCTATCATGCGCTATGGCTAGGTGCAGTAGTAAAACATACCAATGCGTATAGTAAATTGGTGTAAAAGCTCGTTCATTTGGCATTTGTTGGCGATAATCAAGGATTTAAATCGTGGTTCGCAGTCCGTCGCGGTGAGGATATAAAAAAGCTATCACGGCTATAGCGGGCTATCACGGAAGCTATGCTACACATCGCGGTTTACTATAATATACGTATTTTTTACTACTTCAAGTATGTGATATCAATAATTTATATATAATGAACTATATTTAAATTTGAAGTACATGTTATGATTGTTATATATTATTCCTATAATGTGTAATAGAAAATAATCTATATAATTATGTGAATTTAGAAGATGGATTTGGATTTTAACTAATATTTATTATTTCTTGGAGCCAAATTAATTCAATTTAAGTTTAAATATGATAAAAGAAGAAGATCACGAACAAAACACAATTAATATTTAAAAATATAAAGAGAATTGAAACATGTAGTATAGCGGAGCTATCGTGCCTACAAAATTGCGGAAATAGCGGTCAATATAACGGCTATAGCAGTTGTAGTTGTGTTCGTGGAATTTTATTCAATTGCATATTGTTTTTTGTCTGAAAAAGCTATCACGAAGCTATGGTGGGATATTTAAATCACTGGCAATAATTATATCATTATATTCCTCTTGTAATTGGTAAGCTACCGATGAAATCTATCCGTGAATCGAAGGAGCTAATCAAAAGTTACAACTAAAACAAGAAAAGAAAGATTCTAGTTGGCAAATAGGCAGTTCCTTGGTTCAAACATCTAAGATCGAAGATACATTTATTTTTCTAAATTTCATGTAGATAAGCTCTATCAGAATCTAAAATAAATGGTAACTCATCGATGTATCAACCAAAAATGTTGATTTGCATTCTCCATTCCTTTTGTACATTTTCGTATTTCATGACTGATCAACCAAAAGTATAATGCAAATAGGAAGTGCCTTGGTTCAAACATCTAAGACCGAAAAAGAAAAAAAATCATGTAGCTTGGAAGATACATGGTGTCGGCGTTTCGAGCACCGGCGAGTGAATTTTTAAGTCTAAGGGGTCGCGCACTCCCTCTCCTTGAATGGTTAGACTCAGGAGTCCAAGACGTATACTGGTTCGGGCCGAACGTCCCTACTCCAGTTCGTGTGGTGGTGCTTATATTACCGTGGGTGCAGATGACCGCACTGTCTTTACAAGCGGGAGCTAAGAGCTCGAGAACATGAGAGCAAGGAAGCCTATTCGTGAAGATCGAGGGCCAGGAGTCCGTCTTTTGCTCGTGCGCGTGTGTGTGTCTGTGCACCTGAACCTCTTCGCCCCTCCCTCAGAGGGCCCTGCCTCCCTTTATATAGCTGGAGGGGGCAGGTTACATGGGGAGTTGGAGAGGAAGGGATGAAACGACCTACGCTAAGAGCTCTGGTCCTTCGTCTTGGTGATTGGTCTGCGTCTGCTTCGCCCCATGCCGGGTTGGTGGACTTGCTGAGCAGAGCAGCTTGCCGTTTCCTCGAGAAATAGCGCACCTGCCCTCTGCAAGCCTAACAGGCGCTGGTGTTGCCTTGGGAGGGAGCACGTCCTCACGCCGTGCGCGTCTGGACGATGAGACCGGGGCTTGACTTCGGCAACCTCCTCGCCTCCTCGGGAAGGAGCTACCTGCCCCCGCGCAGTCGCTCTGAGCAGCCGTGTCCGCAGGGCACGTGGCTGATGGCCGGCGGAGGCTCGGTAGTTGGCCCTCAGCAGAGATCGCCTCAGCTTGGTCGGAGATCGTGGGAGTCCGACCTGCGGGGGTCGGACGCCCTATCGGGTCGGGGACGAGCTTGGGCAGCTCAGCTCGTTTGGTCGGGGACGAGCTTGGGTAGCTCGTTAGGTCGGGGACGATCGTCCTTCGTGGCCCCGTGGGGCCTTTGGTCGGAGTCGGTCTTGGGGCAGCCCGTTCATTACTCTGGGCCGTTGGGGTACCTATGGTATGAGTACTTGTCAGTAGCCCCCGAACCCCCGAGCGAGTTAGTTAGATACGGTCGGGGGTTTAGCTTGGTCGGCGAAACGTGGTTGGCTGTGGCGACCAGACTTGGTCGGCCGATTCGACTGGCCTAGTCGGTTGGTTCCAGCCTGGTGTGCTTGAGCGCATCCAGCAGCTGCCGGAGGACTGGGCAGGGGTAGCTCTGCCGCTGGAAGCCTTTAATCGCTTCGTTGCGCGCGTCGCGCATGATTTGGCACGTCTTGACCATACGTCTTCCCGGCCGCTTCGGAATTCGGCGAAGGACGTTTCGTCTTCCCGCGTTTACATTTACTAGGAGTCGTTTGGCCTCCCTTCATTCGGGTATATAAGGACATCACCGCTCGCTTGAGCGATTGCCCCCAGCCTAGAATCCTCCTTTGCAACCTTTTGATGGCTTCGTCGCATCCGCTGGTCTTTAGCTTCGGTGATGACAATGAGGTGAAGGAGGAAGATCCCTGGCTCGAGCTTCGGCGGACTCGGACGGGTGATGGCCGAACTCGCGGAGGAGGAGGCCGTGGCCCGCGATACTGCCGCCGTCGATGCGCTGCTCGAGGTCGTTCCACGGCTATCCAAGGCGAGGAGCGCCCTCATCGAAGCAGTAGGGCGCGTGCGCCGGGTGTAGACCTTAGGTTCTTTCATAGCATTCTGTAATGATCGAACCGAAGGGCCTATAAAAATTTCTTCTTTCTTTTTGATCGCTGCATCTGTGTGATGACTTTGTTTTAGGCGCTTTCCCAAACTACTCGAGCCCCCGAGGGTCAGTAATTGGTACGCGACCGTTTCTCTTAAGCGTGGGCATCCTAATGCAAACGACCAGATGCCTCTCGGGAGGTTTCGGTGTCCGAGTGCTTATTTAATGTCGTAGCTGGACGTGCCTTGGTCGGCGCGGTCGACCAGATGCCTCTCGGAAGGTTCCGGCGCCCGAATGCTCGTTTAACGTCATAGCTAGACGTGCCTTTGTCGGCGCGGTCGACCAGATGCCTCTCGGGAGGTTTCGGCGCCTGAATACTCATTTAACATCGTAGCTAGACGTGCCTTGGTCGGCGCGGATGACCAGATGCCTCTCGGGAGATTCTGTTGTCCGAGTGCTCGTTTTACGTCATAGCTAGACGGGCGCTCGTTTTATGTCGTAGCTAGACGTGCCTTGGTCGGCACGGACGACCAGATGCCTCTCGGGAGGTTCCGGTGTCCGAGTGCTCATTTAACGTCGTAGCCGAACATGCCTTGGTCGGTGTGGTCGACCAGATGCCTCTCGGGAGGTTCCGGCGCCCGAATGCTCGTTAAACGTCGTAGCTAGACGTGCCTTGGTCGGCGCGGACGACCAGATGCCTCTCGGGAGGTTCCGGCGCCCGAATGCTCGTTTAACATCATAGCTAGACGTGCCTTGGTCGGCGCGGACGACCAGATGCCTCTCGAGAGATTCTTTTGTCCGAGTGCTCGTTTTACATCATAGCTGGACGGGCGCTCGTTTTACGTCGTAGCTGGACGTGCCTTGGTCGGCGTGGACAACCAGATGCCTCTCGGGAGGTTCTGGTGTCCGAGTGCTCGTTTAACGTCGTAGTCGGACGGGCGCTCGTTTTACGTCGTAGCTGGACGTGCCTTGGTCGGCACGGTCGACCAAATGCCTCTCGGGAGGTTCTGGTGCCCGAATGCTCGTTTAACGTCGTAGCTAGACGTGCCTTGGTCGGTGCGGTCGACTAGATGCCTCTCGGGAGGTTCCGGCGCCCGAATGCTCGTTTAACATCGTAGCTAGACGTGCCTTGGTCGGCACAGATGACCAGATGCCTCTCGGGAGGTTTCGGTGCCCGAATGCTCGTTTAACGTCGTAGCTAGACGTGCCTTGGTCGGCATAGACGACCAGATGCCTCTCGGGAGGTTCCGGTGTCCGAGTGCTCGTTTTACGTCGTAGCTGGACGTGTGCTCATTTTACATCGTAGCTGGACGTGTGCTCATTTTACGTCGTAGCTAGACGTGTGCTTGTTTTACATCGTAGCTGGATGTGTGCTTGTTTTACATCGTAGCTGGACGTGTGCTCGTTTTACGTCGTAGCTGGACGTGGGGCGTCCATCTTGAGTCCCCATCGGGAGAGGGTAGCTGTGAGAGGAGTGGCCGCTGTCTATCCCACATATACGCCCCGTCCGCAGGTGTGGGACCTGGAGGGGGTGAGCGAACACGCGTTTACCTGCGTCGGTTTGAACGCCGTGCTCGTGGAGCTAATAACGGGTGATCTGAGTGGGACCTGGAGATCCCTCCCAAGGGGGACCTTTCCAAGTGGATGATCCAAGCGTAGGGTGTCCGGCCCACTGGGGGCGACCCATGAGAAACCTTTCTTTACTCGATCCCGTATCAGACTCTGGGCCATCCGCTGACCCAGAGTACAGCTGGCTGTGACCCATCAATGGGTTCCGCGGGAGAGCGTGAAGTATGGTCTCGGACATGAGTTAAGGCGATTGAGTCGTCCGCCGACCCAACTAGAGGCCCACTGGGGGCTCGCCTTGTCCTCGCCCCTTGCTCAATTTTCTACTGGGGCGACTTGAGTCCACTTGGTGGATCGTGCCTTTGGAGTCCGCAGCTTTCGATTGGGCCCCGGGCGCAAGCTATCGAGCTCTTTTGCCACTTTGGGGGCCACAGCGGCCCAGCGGGCCTCTCGCACGCGTCTCGGAGCAGCTGACCCAGCCCGAAGGCAGAGACCAAGAGGCCATAGGGTGCGCTGCTCGAAACGGTGTCTTTGCGCCTCCTGCAGTCCTATCAGACTTAAATGCATAGAGAGGAATTGGAAATCATTGCAGTTACCAGGGGCCTGGCGTGGCAGCCGAGGGCGTGCAATGCTTCACTCGAGGAGGTGTCTGTTCGACTGGTGCCCGCTCGGCTTGGCGCCTGTTCGTCTCCTATAAATCCGGCGCGGGGACGCTTGTGCAGGTCACTTGCCTTTGCTTTCCTCGCCTTCCTGTCTTTGCCTGTGACAAGAGAAAACCAGAGCGAGGGAGCCGGAGAAGAGAGATCCCCACCTTCCCCTTCTCTCACCCTTTCGTTGTTTTGCCTCGGAGATGTCGTGGCCGGAGTGCTCCGCTCAGCCCGCCCGCACGCGCTCGGCTTGGAGAGGAAGGGCTTCCTCCCCCCGCGGGATGCCTCATGGTGGAAGGTGCCGACGGGGGTCGCTGTCCCCTCGCCGGGGGATGACGAGATTGTCGTGCCCGCCTCGTTCTCTGGCCTTGAGTTCGGACTCATTGCACCCCGTTCGTCCGCGAACTCTTGCACTATTACAAGGCGGAGGTGCACCACCTCAACCCGAACGAAGTGCTTCACATTGCGATCTTCATCACGCTGTGTGAGGCATTTCTGGGGATCGATCCCCATTGTGCGCTCTGGAGGCACTTCTTCCATGCGCGGCTGAGGAGGGACAAGCCACCGAACGCACCTGCGCCCATAGGCGGCGTGGCCCTCCAGCTGGGTGGTGGCCGCGGGTCGGACTACATCGAGGTGAAGCTCCCGTCGTCGAACCAGGGTTGGCACTCCAAATGGTTCTACGCCCGGAACCTGGGAGGTAGCACCCCAGCCTTCATCGGCCGGCTCCTGGTGACAGGGCCCGAGTGGACTTGGGGCGCCGAACGGAAGGAGAAGAACAGGGTGGACGCGATTATCGATCGGATTAAAACCCAGAGAGAAAGGGGACTGATCGGCGATGTCGTTGTGCGCGCATTCATGAAGATGCGCGTCTAACCCCTGATGGATAGGGTGCGCCTCATGTTTCGGTTCGAGGGGGCGTCCGACCCCATGAGGACGGTGAGGTCGGAGCTCTCCGTGTCGGAGATCGAGGCCAGGGTGTCTACCGAGGCTGTGGGTGGCCACCCCGAGCCATTCTCCTCCTGCAATCCCCCGGACCTAGTAATCCGAGCAGATCCCTTCCTCCTTTCCTCTTCCCTCTCAACTCTTAGCAGTCGGTCTGATTAGCGTTTTTGCGTTATCTAGGGTCTTGCCGGGATGGTCTCCTGGGCGTGTTGCAGGGGGAGAAGGAGCTGAGGGCGGCGTCCCGCGCGGAGGCCGCGCTGTGTGAATCCTCCCGCAAGAAGCGGAAGGAGGAGAGGAAGAGGAAAAAGAAGCAAGAGCCTTGCGCGCAGGAGGTCTCCGTCTGACTGCCGTGAATCTCGGTGATGCAGGGTTGACCTCCGCGACGGCAACACTGTGTGGCGAGGACCCATCTGGGGATCGACTTGCCGCCGCCCGGTCGTCGTGCCCGATCGGCGCCCGACACGAAGTCGCGATTCTGAGCCTCGGCGGAGGCTCCCCCGGCGGTAGTTCCCTCAGGGAAGCGGAGGAGCGACTCGCCTCTGCACGGGGGACCGACGAAGAAGGCGCAGTTGCCACGCACCCGCTCAGCACTGTAAGTGCTCTTGTCCCCGAGTTGCGTTGCTGCAGGGTAGTTTGGGCAGTTGTTAATCGATTGTTCTTTGCAGAGCTTATAGAGGGGCGGCTGTGGCTGCGACGGCTCGTCTGGCAGGGCTTGAGGAGCCACGGGTTGAGGCTCCGCAGGCAGTGTCGGAGCCATCTGCGGAGACGACTACAGTCGCGGCGCCGGCGGCTGGGTGGGAGCGCGAGGAGGGTCGGACGGCTCTTGTCGAGTCGGAGCCATGCCCGGAGGCCGAGGGGGGCGAGAGGGAGCTCCCGCCGCCAGCGTCGAGGAGTCCGCCGGCTTGCACGATCCGGGTTCCTGGGGGAATGCTAATGTCGTCGCCCAGGGGCCCGCTGGCGGGGGCGGTCTAGGCGTTGGAGGTGGTCATCGCCGAGCCACAGGGAGGGGCGCCGCGTGACCCCCCGCAGGCGCAAACCGCCGACGCTGTTGCAGGCGGGTCTACTCGGCCACCTATGCCCGCGCCGGCTAGGTCGGGAGATGACCAGCCCAGGGGGCCGTCCCTGGCGCTTGACGACCCGACGGAGCACGGCGAGTGGGAGGCCCTTCAGAAGGGCGTCCGGCGCGCTGAGGCCGAGGTGAGCCAGATCCAGAAGGGCCTGGCTCTCCTCCTCGAGTCTTGCAGAGGGGCGGCGAACGCGATTATGGCTAAAATCTGCCCGACTGGCGCGGTAAGTCAGACATAACTCCACCCTTGCTACTTTCGACGAATTTATCATGGGCTAACAGGGTGTTGCGCTTTGCAGCACTTGCGGGCACAGGCGAAAAAGGTCCGCCAAGAGATAGGCCAGGTCTCGCAGCTCCTGCACGAGGAGCGTCTGGGAAACAAGTCCTTGGGGATGTGAGTGTCCGAGCTTGAGTCCCTCTTAGCGGCGGCCAACAGCGCCAAGGATGCCGCCGTTACCGTGGAGGGGACCGCGCAATCGGAGGCGACCCGCCTCCAAGGCGAGCGAGATCGGCCCCAGAAGGGCGCCGAGCAAGCACGCGTCGAGCGTGATGCCGCGCGGGAGGAGCTGGCCAAGGCCGGGGAGGAGCTTCACGAGCTGACGAACTCCACGGCCGGTAAGTGACCTGACTCTTTAATCGATTTCACCATCGCGGTTCGCAGGGTGCGTTATCTGATGTTATCACGGTGCGAGTGCGGAGGAATTTTAGCGGCAGCCGCGCGCCGGAGGGAGGCGGTGGAGGCACGCGACGTGGCGACCACGGCGCACGATGTGGCCCTGACATCGCTGCAGTTGGTGGAGGCGGAGCGGTCCGAGCTGGCCGACGAGCTGGCAACCCTTCGAGGGGTCAGTAGGGAGGTCTGCGACCATGTGCTCGGGACCGTGCCGGGTTCGAGCTCGCTCGCCACCGAGTTAAGCCGCGTGCCCGAGCACGTCGCGAACTCGGTGAGTGAAGGCGCCACGCTCGGAGCCTACTCGGCGCTCGTATGCGCCATCTCCCATTATGACGGCATCGAGCTCACCACCGTCAGCAGCGGGATTGCTGGGAACCGGACCGACGAGGAGATCGACAGGTTCGAGCTTCAAGTCGAGCCGCATGCCCGGTTGATCGCTGATAGGATTTCTCCAGGGGGCGTCCTCCACAGAGTAGAGAAAGTTAGATATTTTCCTCTCTTAATGTAACAAACCTTAGTTTGCAATAAATCGAAGATGGCAAATTCAATCATCTTTTGTACTTTCTGTTGTGATGAGCGCTCGTGACCATAGCTCTAGAAACCGCAAGGGTTGGTCAAGCGTAGGTCGGTGCGTTACCATTTATGAGGGAAGCGTAAAGAGGACAAGAACTTGGCTATGAAGCATTCACGTGCACTTGCGCGGGACAGGAGTGTTCCCGACCGACCAAGGATCGCTCCGCGTGGGCACTTCCTTCTTCCGCAAAGCGCTACCTAGCAACCGTAGCCGCTGGGGCGTAGGCCGTAGTATTTGGGTCGAGAGGGTTACCGCTTTAGGAGGAACCCTGTGGTTGGTCGGGTCACCGACCCGTGTGAGTACGTGAACTGGCTGCGCTCGCGCGGGAAAGGAGTGTTCCTGACTGACCAAGGGTCGCTCCGTGTGGGCACTTCCTTCTTCCGCAAAGTGCTACTTAGCAACCATAGCCGCTGGGGCGTAGGCCGTAGTACTTGGGTCGAGAGGGTTACCGCTTTAGGAGGAACCACAGTGGTTGGTCAGTCACCGACCCGTGTGAAATCTTGCCGAAGGCGACCGATCTGAGTGTGCCAACCGGTGGCCCCAGCGCCCGTACGCCGCCGGGTACTTACTCGATGAAGGGTAAAAAGAGCGAGGGATAAGGAAGAGTTTTAGGGATAGAATTGCCTTAACTTTTCTATGTTCCACGCGTTGGAGATGACGTTGCCATCCGTGTCCTTGAGTCGGAAGGTGCCGGGTCGGAGAACCTCCACGACGGTGAAGGGTCCTTCCCACGGCGGTGAAAGCTTGTGCCTGTCTTGGTGGGTGAACTGGCGCGGACGGGTCGCCACGTTGAAGGACCCGACCTCGGACCTACTTGGTGTGGTAGCGTCGTAGAGCTTGCTGGTACTTGGCCGATCGCAGAATGGCCACGTCACGCGCCTCGTTGAGCCGGTCGATGGCGTCTTGTTGCGAGACGAGCCCCCGTGCCTCGTCAAAGGCTTGCAGTCTCGGGCGCCGTATTCCAGATCGGTCGGCAAGACAGCTTCGGCACCGAACACCAAGAAGAATGGTGTAAACCCAGTCGCCCGGGTTGGTGTAGTCCGCAGGCTCCAGAGGACGGAGGGTAACTCGGCCACCCATCGTCCGCCGAATTTCTTGATCGGCGAAGATTCGCGGCAGATACCTGGAGAATCATGCCGTTTGCCCGCTCGACACGGCCGTTGGTCGCGGATGAGCCACGGCTGCCCAATCGGCGGGATCTTTGAAGTCATCACAAAACTTCGAAATTCCTTCCCGTGAACTACGTGCGTTATCGGTGATGATGGAGTTCGGGACTCGAACAAAAACGATGTTGCGGAAGAAGGTGGCGCTGCGCGAGGTGATCTTGGGCGGCCGGCAGGCCTTGATCCACTTGGTGAACTTGTCCACCGCAACAAGGAGGTGGGTAAAGCCTCTGGGTGCCTTTACGAAGGGCAGGCCGGATCGAGTCCCGGACCGCGAATGGCCCGCGCGATGGGGATCGTCTGTAAGGCTGTCTTGGGAAGATGCGTTCTTAGGGCGAAGAATTGGCATCCCTCGCAGGTGCGAACGATTTGCTCAGCGTCGGACATGGTGGTCGGCCAGTAGAAGCCTTGCCGAAAGGCTTTTCCTACTAGGGACCGGGGTGCAGTGTGGTGACCACAGACACCACCATGGATATCGAGCAGCAGCTGTCTCCCTTGGTCGGCCAGAACGCATTTCTGGAGGATTCCAGAGGGACTCCTTTTGTAGAGGTTTTCTCCGACCAGGACGAAAGATTTCCCCCATGGCGTCAAGAGTCTCAACATACAGGATGTTGAGACCGCTGCCGCCATCCATGAGCACCTTAGTCAGGCGCTTTGTCCCCACGATGGGGTCGACCACCAGTAGATATCTCCCTGGCTGTGGAATGTGGTCGGGGTGGTCGGCCCGGTCGAAGGTGATCGTAGATTCCGACCAACGAAGGTATTGAGGGACGGCGGGAGTTGCCGTGTGGACCTAGCGGAACGCGAGCTTGAGCCGCCGCTTGTCGGCGTAGCATGCCGGTCCGCCAAAGATCATCAGGCAGCCGTCGAGTTTTGGGAACTCGGCATCGGCCCTCTTTTCCTCGGCTCGCGGCGCCGGATCTTGCTTCTTTCCTTTACCCCGCATCGTTGTGGGGGTGCCGAAGAGGAAGTGCCTCAGGACCTGGCAGTCCCGGTATTTGTGCTTGACAGGGAACCCGTGGTTCGGACACGGGCTCTCCATCAGCTTTTCGAAGTGGTCGGGAGGGACAGCCTGTCGCGCTTTCTACTTGGCGGGGTAGTCGGCAGCCGCGACCTGGCGGCCTTCTCGGCCTTGCTTCCCTTGCCGCTTCCGCTTGTTGGAGCGGTCGGAAGGGGACCCGACTTGAGCGCTGGGCTCTTGCTTGGCCTTTCTTCTCTCGAAGATGGCCCCCACAGCCTCTTCGCCAGAGGCATGGTTGGTGGCGATGTCCAAGAGCTCCTTGGTGGTTCTAGGCTTGACACAGCCCAGCTTGTACACCAAGGCCTTGCAGGAGGTGCCGTAGATGAACGCCCCGACAACATCGGCGTTAGAGATGTCGGGGAGCTCATTGCATTGCCTGGAGAAGCGCCGGACGTAGTCCCGGAGAGTCTCTCCCGGCTGCTGCTTGCAGCTCTTCAGGTCCCAGGAGTTTTCGGGGCGCTTGTAAGTGCCCTTGAAGTTTCCGACGAAGAGGCTCTTCAAGTCGGCCCAGTTCCTGATCGTCTTCGTGGGAAAATACTCGAGCCAGGCTCGAGCTGAGTCCGCAAGGTAGATGGGGAGGTATTGGATGATGAAAAGGTCATCCGTAGCTCCCCCCCCACATCTTGGCCGGTAATCTTCCACCGAGCCAGGGGTTAAATCGTCGATGTACTTGGCTATGTTGATCGGTGCCCTGAACCTGGCAGGGAAATCCGCGTAACGGATCCCCTGACAGAAGGCCCGTGGTCCTGGACCATCGGGGTTCGGGCTACGGTCGTCGCGACGACCGCTGTCTACCACCCGTGATCGGGTCACTTCGTCTGCCGCTTTTTTCCGCGCTTCGATGGTGGCGCGTACGTCGTAGTTGTTGCCGAGGCGCGCCGGGGTGTCTGCGAGCACTGGGCCGTTGGCACTATCCGCCGTCTTTGCCGGTCCCAGCCGGTTCCGAGCGGCGGTATGGCTCGGGCGGCTAGAAGAGGCGCCCGAGTGGTGGGAGCCAGAGCCCTGCATGTGTTGCACGGCAAGCGTGTTCGACCAGCCCCCGGAGGTTCTGGTACGTTGCCTTGGTCTCCGGGTCATCCGGCTCAGGAATGCCGCAGAGCAGCATTGCGGCTGCGGCCACGTTTTGGCTTGCGTGAGGGAAGAACGGAAGGCCGTCGGATTCCTCCGCCAGCTGGTGATGTACACGAGCGCCGCGTCGCGCTTGTGGTGCGGCGCGAGTGGAGGCTCGGGCTGACTTTGCTCCAGGTCGGCCTGGAGTTTGTCGAGCTTCGACCTTTGGACCTCGGCTCCTCGCTATTGTTGTTGGAGCTCGGCGCGGCGAGCTTGGGTGCGTTCAGCGCGCTCGCGCTGATATTCCTCTTCCTGCGCTCTGGTTCGCTGGATGAGAACTCCCGTAGTCGCGGGGGTTGCGATCGGGTCGACCACACCCGCCATGTTGCACTCGCGGGAGTGTGGCCCGCCGGCAACGCGCTCCGTGTCGGAGCTGGAGTCGTGGCTGGAGGAGTCCTCCAACAAGTCATGGACGGAGGCCGGCATATAGCTGGCCATTGCCACGAGGCGCGAGCCGACGGGAGGTGACATAGTCACCTGCCCGAGCTCACGGGTGTCGTTGCCAGAGACGGCGCAGGGCTTGGTGGGTTCCGGCTTCGAGGTTCGCATGGGAGCCTTGAACCGGAGGCTGCCGAGATCGCCGGAGACGGAGTCGAGTTCCCGCGGATGCACGGTCTCGAAGGTGGCGAGGGCGAGCATGAGCTCTCCGCCGAAGTGGCGACAAGTCGAGGGAGCAGCGGATCCGGCTCCTTGCCAAGACGCGTCGTCGCGGGTGAAGGAAGCCATCAAGGAAGCGAATGGGAATCCGGAGATGACGATGAGGACGCGCAAAGACCCCTACCTGGCGTGCCAACTGTCAGCGTTTCAAGCACCGGCGAGTGAATTTTTAAGTCTAAGGGGCGCGCGCTCCCTCTCCTTGAATGGTTAGACTCAGGAGTCCAAGGCGATATCTTGGTTGGGCGAGCGTCCCTACTCCAGTTCGTGTGGTAGTGCTTATATTACCGTGGGTGCAGATGACCGCACTGTCTTTACAAGCGGGAGCTGAGAGCTCGAGAACGTGAGAGCAAGGAAGCCTATTCGTGAAGATCGAGAGCCGGGAGTCCGTCTTTTGCTCGTGCGCTGTGTGTCTGTGCGCCTGAACCTCTTCGTCCCTCCCTCCGAGGGCCCTGCCTCCCTTTATATAGCTGGAGAGGGCAGGTTACATGGGGAGTTGGAGAGGAAGGGACGAAATGACCTACGCTGAGAGCTCTGGTCCTTCGTCTTGGCGATTGGTCTGCGTCTGCTTCGCCTCATGCCGGGTTGGTGGACTTGCTGAGCAGAGCAGCTTGTCGTTTCCTCGGGAAATAGCGCACCTGCCCTCTGCAAGCCTAACAGGCGCTGGCGTTGCCTCGGGAGGGAGCGCGTCCTCACGCCGTGCGCGTCTGGACGATGAGACCGGAGCTTGACTTCGGCAACCTCCTCGCCTCCTCGGGAAGGAGCTACCTGCCCCCGCGCAGTCGCTCTGAGCAGTCGTGTCTGCAGGGCACGTGACTGATGGCCGGCGGAGGCTCGGTAGTTGGCCCTCGGCAGAAATCGCCTCAGCTTGGTCGGAGATCGTGGGAGTCCGACCTGCGGGGGTTGGACGCCCTATCGGGTCGGGGGCGAGCTTGGGCAGCTCGGCTCGTTTGGTCGGGGACGAGCTTGGGTAGCTCGTTAGGTCGGGGACGATCGTCCTTCGTAGCCCCGTGGGGTCTTTGATCGGATTCGGTTTTGGAGTGGCCCGTTCGTTACTCCGGGCCGTTGGGGTACCTATGGTACGAGTACTCGTCACATGGTTAGCCATAATTATTAATAATTAAGGACCTCGAGGCATTCTAAAAAACTGACGTAGATTCCAAACATCTAACGTGCTTACCTCTGTGCAATCGTCACTAAGACACGTCCTTGCTTTCAAATTGCAACTGCTAAGTTTGTGCTCCTCCCATCAAAAAGAGAAAGAAAACATAAATAATGTCTCAACTTACAAGTTGTTGCAATGACGCATTGAAATAGTTTGATGTTGGAAACTTGGAATACACCTGAACATTACCATCCTGTTCTGTTCTAAAAACTTTTTTTTTGACACATACGCAATGAAATTTAAATTTATCGATGCATATTGACTTGGAAGCATAAAGAGAAGTGACAAGAGAAAGGAAAAGCATGTAATTGCTCAACCAGAAGGGCTTTTGATTTAAGTTCCAGAACCATATGTTTACATATACAAAATACACCGATGATACTTCTAGGCCACGGTGAGGAGACTAGTGTACTTACTTATCATGAGAGTTAAGACCCTAAACATAATTCTTCCAAGACACCTAACATAATTGGCAAGCCAAAAGAAAATTAAGCAGAAACAACACTATGATCTGCAGTAATGATGAACTTTTACAAACACAGGTACTAACCTCAAACACCTAGCATGACCATTGCACATGCTATGATCGGTTCTTCTGTCATTCCTAGTTGACATGACTGCATGTCTAGAGTTTTTAGCGAAAATGGAAATACAAAAAAAAAAGATTTCATATGCAGCAATTGCACCATCATGGGATGGCAAGATTTGAGGAGAACGAATGAAAGTTCCTAAATATAATTCTTCCAGGACACCTATACTAACTGGCAAGTCAAAAGAAAATTAAGTAGTACATTGCAATTCTGCCGGCTAAAAACAACACTATGATCTGGAGTAATGACGAACTTTTACAACCACAGGTACTAATCTCAAACACCTAACATGACTATTAACTGCACATGCTATAATCTATTCTTCGATCATTCCTAGTTGACCTGACTGCATGTCTAGAGTTTTAAGAGAAAATGGAAATGCAAAAAAAAAAAAAAAATCACATGTAACACTTGTGCCATCCAAGGATGGTAAGATTTAAGGAGAATAAATGCAAGTTCCTTGATTCTTTATATTAGAAAAGGAAAGGACCATAAAGCATAGCAGTACCTGGTGGAGCCGTTTGTGCAACAGAGAAATGAGTAATAGGAAGAGGAGACAGAGAAGGGTAGCTGCAGAGATGAACGGAGAAGGAGAAGAGAAAGTCACTATAGGAGAAATATCATGTAAAGATGTTTTTATTGTACAGTAAAGACATATTTTTATATTTCTATATGATTTTAAAGGCATCTTTCAAAATACCAAATCGTACTATGTAGTCGATCTAGGAGGTTGGCGAGTGAGCTGTTGTCAGCAATGTCTTGTTCTCGACGGTTGGCGAGCCTGTGTCTTTGTACATGATGACAACCGCAGAGTGGCACTAGTGCCACAGTGTCCTCCTTCCCGGGGCGAAGAGTGGTGCCAGCACCGCCACCACAACTACCGACACCATTCGCTCGCCGGGCGGCATCTTCAAGGATGATAGCTCCAGAGTGGCGCCAACGCCACATGTCCTACTTGATAGGTCATAGAGTTGCGCCACACCACCACTACAGCCGCCAATACCATCCACCCGCTGTGTCCTTCATGGCGGCCATAGAGTGGCGCCATCACTATTACCACAGCCACCGATGCCATCCGCTCCTGACGTGCACCCCAACCATTGAGGTTATCAGCTCCTGCCACATTGCTCCTCTACACTCCTCCATGTCGTCATAACGGTTGCTGCTCCTGCCATGGAGGGAGGGTGGAGGCGGCGCGTTGCTGTTATCCTGGCCAAATCTGGAGGGAGAGGGTGGATGCGACGCAGTACCACGCTCCCAACCAGATCTAGAGCTTTCTCCTGTCATGTCTCAATCCCGATAGATTTGGAGCTTAATCGTGTCATCAGGAGTGGAGGGAGGGTGGAGGTGGCGTGGTGGCTCGATCTAGACCATATCTAGAGGGCGTGATGGCAAAGATGGGGGACAACAGAGGAATGGCAGTAGAGTGACGAGATGGGAGAGTGATGAGAGAGCTACAAAGGTGGCGAGTTGACTAGAGGATGGTAGGAAGGTAATCGACGAAGCTCGGCGGTGTCGGCGAGTATGATTGCAGTTGGGAGGGAGGAGAGGAGAGGAGAAGGCAGCACAATTGCTCGAGGGTTAGACAAGTGGATCAGTGAAGTGCTAGGTGTATATGTTGGACCAACTAGAAATCTATACGTGGCATGCCACGCCGCGGGCGTCGCTCTCCACACGAGAAAATCGAGAATTTTGTTTTTTCGAAAAAAGTGTTTAAACGTAATGGTAAAAAACAGGAAAAAATGTATGTTTTTTTCGGGGAAAAGATCTCAAGGTTTTTTTCCTCAAAAAAGGACCTAAATGTAATTTTGATTTTATGAAAAAGGACCCGAGCGCAAGCCTTAAAAACACATAAAGGACCTAAACGTAATATATATTCTTTTTGGGAAAAATGACCTAATCGTAATTTTTTTTCCAGAAAAGGACCCGAATGTAATTTTTTTTCTAGAAAAGGACCTAACGTAAATATTTTTTCGGCTGGGCTCGCGGCTCGAGCCGCCACGTGGGGGTGCTCCCCATCCAGGCACAATTGCTCGAGGGTTAGACAAGCGGATCAGTGAAGTGCTAGGTGTATATGTTGGACCAACTAGAAATCTATACGCGGTGTGCCACGCCGCGGGCGCTGCTCTCCACACGAGAAAATCAAGAATTTTATTTTTTCAGAAAAAGGGCTTAAACGTAATGGTAAAAAAAGAAAAAAAATGTATGTTTTTTTCGGAAAAAAAGCTCTCCAGGTTCCCCCGAAAAAGGACCTAAACGTAATTTGATTTTATGAAAAAGGACCCGAGCTCAAGCCTTAAAAACGTATAAAGGACCTAAACGTAATATATATTCTTTTTCAGAAAAAAAACCTAAGCGTAAATATTTTTTTGATTGGGCTCGAGCCACGAGACAAACCAGCTCGAGCTGTCACGTGGGGTGCTCTCCGTCCAGAAAGTCTTGGGCTTTAGAGGGATTATACTTACGAAGATGTGGGAATGGAAAAATTACTCCGTCAGTGAATACTAGGACATGGACAATCATTGAGCACGAGCAGAGACCAGAGAAAGGGATGCACCATCGACCAGTGGACAAGTTTCACCAGGTACACCGCTACCTCCGCACAGCGGCACAGGCGCCATTTTACCTGCCTCGCCAGCTCGCCGCCGCCCCCGCCCCCGCCCCCGCCCCGTTTATAGACTTCCGCGCTCCCCGTGTTCACTACTCCCTCCCGAGCAACAAACCAAAAAGCAAACCAACACACGAACACTGCGAGACCCCAACCCAGACCAAGAATGGCGTCCAATTCCACAGCGGCGACGCTCGACGGCAGCGCCCTCGCTGGGCGTGCGCTGGCCGCGGCCGGCGCGCGGCACATGTTCGGGGTGGTGGGCATCCCGGTCACCTCCCTCGCCTCGCGCGCTGCCGCCGCCGGGGTTCGCTTCCTCGCGTTCCACAACGAGCAGTCCGCGGGCTACGCCGCCGCCGCTTACGGATTCCTCACCGGCTCTCCCGGCCTCCTCCTCACCGTCTCCGGCCCCGGCTGCGTCCACGGCCTCGCGGGCCTCTCCCATGCCACCGCCAACGCCTGGCCTCTCCTCATGGTCTCCGGCTCCTGCTCCCAGCCCGACGCCGGCAAGGGCGACTTCCAGGAGCTCGATCAGATCGCTGCCACCAAGCCGTTCGCCAAGCTCGCCGTCAAGGCCACCACCATTGCCGACATCCCTCGCCTCGTCTTCCAGGCCCTCGCCGCCGCCGTCTCCTGCCGCCCCGGCGGCTGCTACCTCGACCTCCCGTCAGACGTTCTCCACCAAACCCTCACCGAATCTGAGGCAGCCGCACTCATAGCCGCGGCCGCGGCCGATTCCGCCGCGTCCGATTCTTCCCCACCGAAGCACAAGACCCTAGACGATTGCATCGAGAAGGCGGTGGAGCTGCTCCGGCGAGCCGAGCGGCCCCTGATTGTGGTTGGGAAGGGCGCAGCGTACGCGCGCGCTGAGGAGGCGATCCGGAACCTGGTGGACACCGTGGGCATTTCCTTCCTACCGACGCCGATGGGGAAGGGGGTTGTGCCCGACACACACCCGCTGTCCGCCACCGCAGCGCGCTCGCTTGCCATCGGGCAGTGTGATGTGGCGCTGGTCGTCGGTGCAAGGCTTAATTGGTTGCTTCACTTTGGCGAACCGCCCAAATGGTCCAAGGATGTAAAGTTCATACTTGTGGACGTCTGTGAGGATGAGATTGAGCTCCGGAAACCACACGTTGGGCTCATTGGAGATGCAAAGAAAGTCACTGAGCTAATCAATAGGGAGATCAAGGACCAGCCATTCTGCTTGGCGCGGTCACACCCATGGGTTGAGGCGATCACCAAGAAGGCTAAGGATAATGTGCTTAAGATGGAGGTGCAGCTCGATAAGGATGTTATGCCGTTCAATTTCCTGACACCTATGCGGATTATCCGGGATGCAATCCTTGCTGAGGGGAGCCCTGCTCCAGTAGTAGTCTCAGAAGGGGCAAACACCATGGATGTTGCCAGGTCTGTGCTTGTGCAGAATGAGCCAAGGACAAGACTGGATGCTGGGACATGGGGAACAATGGGGGTTGGATTGGGATACTGTGTTGCAGCTGCAGTGGCTGAACCTGAACGACTCATAGTTGCTGTGGAGGGCGATTCTGGATTTGGATTCAGTGCAATGGAGGTTGAGGTATGAATAATGACATTTAGTCCCACTTCAAAAAATCAAATAGCTTCAATTCACAACTTGTTTGGTTTAATTTGCATAAACGTTTCATAGAAGTATTATTTGCCCTTTGTTGTTTTCTACTCTCTTTTTTTTACTTTTGGATGACCATGCTTTTGTGAGCTGAAACTAACATTATTTGGGTTCAAGACAAGCAAGGGTAGTTGATTGGGCACTTCATGTTATAGTCAACAATGTTCAGAAAAAAAACTAGACACCATCATCCATATATTACCAAATATAACAACTCTCCCAAGTATTAGTATGACACTATGACATCATGCAAAAAAAAAAAAGCTCTAATAGACTAGCAAAGATCACATGTCATTAGAATAATGCGTCCAAGAATTGTGTATCATTTACAGTTGTGCTTGCTCATATTGTAAATACAATCTTTGAGGGTAGAAAATTCTTTTTATCAATTTAAATAGATCACCATTGTTCTTTTGGTCCCTAGAAAACAATATCCCCTGTTTTGTGGCTGTTTAGGGAAATCCTTGTAGTGATTCATCCTGATCAAGCTAATATTATTCTACTCCAGGTAGTCTACACAACATAAAAAAAACTTCCACATTCTATATTTTCCAGCTCCATACCGTTTAACCTTATTCATTTATATTGTAATCTCATTTGTTCCTCTGTAATCTCGTATCGGTCCTTGGCACAACATGAATATACTGCTTTGTATGGAATCACAAAATCAGGATGCCATTAGTCCTAAGATTATACATTTTATAGGGAGGTTAAAATTTCAGCATTTTGTGTGAGGCTAGTATTGATATTGCGATTCCATCAGACATAATTTTGCTTTTTGGGTAACCTTGTGGTTTTCTTCAATTAATGCACACACTATAGAAATTTGTTGTCACCATGACATCATATGATGCTTGGATTTATTTAGGAAAAAGTCTATTTGACAACTTGAACTATTGGGGTGCGTCTACTTAACCCTAGTGTTACTCGGACACACCTCGAACCCGAGTCAGATTCCGACACCCTCGTCTGATTCTGAGTAGCATTTCCCGTGTCCAAAAAGTTATGCCGAATTGGACACGCTGAATCCGAGTCGGATTCTGACTCCCATGTCCGTCTCTAAGTAACACTACTTAACCCTGTAAACTACAAAACCATCTACTTACCCTCCTTATGTTGTAAAACTAGAGAAAATAACCCCCTAAAGTGGTTTTGGAAGGCTGTTTGAACATCGTGGATGATGATACGGACTGGTTTTTGCAATATAGGATTAGGCGATGACATGCAATAAAATAAATTCAAAAACACTCTTCTCTCTCCCCCACCTTTTTGTTTCCTTTTTTCTTTGTTTCTTCTTCCTCCCTTCTCTATCTCTACTCCTAATAGCGGCGCCCTGCATGCGCACTCGCCTTCCATGCCGTCAATCAAATTGCCTGGCCACACGTAGGCCTCACCTATGTTACTCGAATATATGGTCGGATACGTATCCTGCCTGTATCGGTGAATTTCTTATTTTTCAAAAAAATAAAGTAATTCCTGATACTTCTTTGATATTTGCCTAATACTTTTCTAATACCTCTCAACCATAATACCTCTACCAACTCAGAATGAGATGCTGGAATCATTTATTCCCACCCTTCAGTCCTTTATGAAGGACTAAGATGGCGATCGGAGGGGGGTAAATGATCCCAAATTAAAATTTTCCCCTACTCAAAAGGATTCCACCACAGACCTCATAGAAAACAACCAAGAAGGAGCAGTTCAAACTGTTACGGCGGTGCTACCAACTTTGGGGCAGTAGCCAGGCGAGAAGGGTAATCTACGGCTCCTAGAGTCCGTAGCACTAGGCCTTGCAGAGGAACTAAGTACGAACCCAAAAGCAAAAATGATGCAACTTTTGATCGGCTGGTCCAAAACTCATGAAACTTGGTATGCACCTTCGTATGGGGGTCAGGAACCTATTCCAACCTTCAATCTAGGTGATTGACATCAAAGTTCCGATCTTTTTTGAATCGAAGGAAGAATGCACTAAGTAAGAGTAAAAAACCAAAAACTTGATCTTGGACTTGCTCGTGGGGTTTTGATGATCAAGATGATCTTGGATAACCTCCCACACGTCAGAGCAAGCAAGAACACGAAGCAAGAACTATGCAAACGTGATCTTCCAAGAATAATTCTCTTAAGAGCAAAAGATCGGTTTCTAGCAAAGAAGAATACAAGATTTGCCTAGATGATTAGGATATGATCTGAAAAAGATTCATCAAATCCAAATGTGCAGAAAGTAAATTGCAAGAATATAAGTACGGAATTTAAATGATGAATTTAAGACATAATGTAAATGCGGAAAGTATATTCAGACTTGAGGAAATAAATATTTCATTTCTGGAAGGGAGGTTTACAAAGCCTCACAACAAAGTGGGCAAAGTTCAAAGGAGCACAAAAACCTCCAAACCTTCAAAGAGGGAGAGCTACCTCTATCCCTCTATTTGTACTACTCTTGAGTCATCCTCCACCTTTGAATGAGTTCCTTCAACTCTAAGGAACACCATCAAAGGCTAGGATTGACTCACTCACTCATATATGGGCTAACTCGAAACCCACTACCATACCGGGTCTTTGCACGCTTTTCAAGGCACACTAACTTGACCCACTACTCTATCCTCTAGACCACGATCGAACAACCCTCCTTGACCTGAATAGCTCCAAGTTAGCATCTCATCAATTCCTTGTCTTCTTAGTTCGTAGCGACTCCGTCTCCGATCATCTTCCAGCGATCTCGACCGTCTAGACCTCCGACGTACCACGACCAGTCCCGGTCGTCCTCCGCCTCACCATGACCTAGCACCGTCGTCCTACGACCATCAAAGACAAGAAAAACCCAACACATAGCAATGTCCAAAAAGATATGCAATTATACTCACAAAATCACAAATTAAATCCACCCTCGCTCATAAAGGCCGGTGCTACCGCCCCATGGGGCCGGTAGCACCTCCCAACAAGGAAAAACTGCAAAACACTCTCTGGAAAAATTACACCAACCCAAGTAGCCAGTGGCAACCAGAAGCTAATGTGAGCAGCAGCGGTTAGGAGGCAAGACATATGGCTGTGGCTAGTAGGAATAGGAACGCACAATTGTGGAGATATTTAGGGAAGTAATAGACTAGATGCCCTAAGCCACTTACTATGGGTTTATGGGCCTTCGAGATGATCTAGCCGGTTTGCTTCTTTATTTTCTTTGTTATTGTCACTTTTATATCTATTTTGTGTATGAATACCATATCTCATGTATGTTTCTCTATTATTTTATTTTTATTATATATATACATGTATTGCCATATCGGTGTTTTGGGGAAATGGCGTATCGCGGTATCGGCGTATCTTGTATCTGGGCATCCTAGGGCCTCACTGTGCTTGCCGCATGAGCCATCATCGCTACGCTCCAGAATGCCACTGCGCTGTCTAGTACCATCACCGGACGCGGACTGGCCTCCTGCCTTACTTCAGAAGAGTGCTAGTGGAGCATGGGGGATGGATTAACTGATGCTTCTCCATTTTTTCATATCTTTTGGGTTTGGTTTGGGATTTTCTTTTGATTTGTCCTTTTTTTTGTTCCAAATGTTTTCCCCTTTTTGCTGCGTGTGCTTGGCCTGCCTTCGGATTCATCCTCTGGTGCTGGAGCGGAGAGGATTAAGTGTATGCACGCAACAGCAAAACAAGAAAAAGAAATGGAGGGGGAAAAAGGAGTTGCAGTCCCGCACGCACGTGGGGGCAAGTGTGGCCAGTTGCAGGGTGGCTTGGTAGGCGGTGGCTGGCCAGTGGCGACAGTGCAGACTTGCATTGCAATACAGCTTGAGTAGAGGAGGGAGAGGGGGGGAAGAAGAAGGGGTATGCTGACTGACATGCGGGCCCTGGTGTAGCAATTTGTATATTTGATTTACTGACTAATCGCCACGGTGTCGTCCATGTCATTGTCCAGGGTAGCAAAACCACCTTGAGGGGTTATTTGTTTCGGTTTTGTAAGATAAAGGGGTGAAGTGGACAGTTTTGTAATCTGAGGGTTAAGTAGACCACCCCAATAGTTTATGGGGTCAAATAGACTTTCCTTATTTAATTGAAACCCAGCTGTTAGGTAAGACCATTCCAAGCTCTGAGGCATTTCTTTTAATTTTGTTCAATGATCTCCTTGATGTACTAGTTGTACAGTTTGCTTAATGATACACTTAAAAGATGAAGCGAATTTTGCATATATTTAATTATACCCATTCGATGATTTATTGGTGAAGCACTTCTAAATTGTAGGCTATTGCTGTTGTTCTCAATTATTTGCTAGGTGTACTCATAACAGTTTGAGAATTATTGTGGTTCGATACTACTTGTCAAATAGTTCAATATTAACATTGATAGATTGCCGGGTCAAACAATTTCATGGAAGCATGCAAAGCAAAACATTTGATTTTGTGTGCTTAATTATATGTCCTGACATGGACTAATCACTCATAGTCATGTTCAGCAGAGTAAATGTTTATGTGGACGCCAGAGAAGGGTTAGTAGGGTCATAACTAGCCATATAAGTAATCCAAATTTGGTGTATCGTTGTGGTTGAAATTTGGCATTTGAGTAGTGTAACCTGTTAGATGTGTAGAGCATATGCCCTATTTGGGGGGTGCTTAAAACCAGTTTTAGCTTCCGAAAAGCTAGTAAGCCCACCCAAACAGGTTAGCTTTTAAGCGGCTTTTGGTATAAGCCAGAAGCCACATATAACTAGCAAAAGCTAAAAGCAGGGCAGGACGTGCTTTTGCAGCTCATTGCGGATAAGAATTAGCTGTTTGCTAAACGGCCTCTTATAAAAAGCTACAGCTGTTTTTCAGCCCAAAAAGCTAAAAAGCAGCTTTTCAGAAAAACTACGGCTCACCCAAAAAGGCCTTATTAATGTTTGACTAGACACTTAGACAGCATCAAACTTCAGCTTGGTTTTGGTGAACTTCATCAGTTAGTCTTGTTTTTTGTTTTTCTACCAGCTTCATTTACGTCTCCAATTGTTTCTCTACCAGTTTGGTTTAGGTGGCCTTCACGTTGCCCTTTGATTTTTTTTTCTTTTTTTGTTTCTCTACCTGCTTACTAGTCGCACTTTGAATAAACATAGCTATCTTTTATTTTCACTATGTTGTACCAAATGTGGATGTCCTAATTTATTTATATTGTGCTCTTCACTTTGCAGACATTGGTAAGGTACCAGCTGCCTGTTATTGTAATTGTTTTCAACAACAATGGTGTCTATGGTGGTGACAGAAGAAGTCCTGATGAGATAACCGGACCCTACAAAGATGACCCTGCCCCAACTTCTTTCGTTCCAGCTGCAGCTTACCATAAAATGATGGAAGCTTTTGGTGGAAAAGGTTATATTGTTGACACATCAGACAAGCTAAAATCTGCCCTTTCTGAATCTTTTCGTGCCAGGAAGCCAGCAGTGATTAATGTTATCATTGATCCTTATGCCGGTGCAGAGAGCGGTAGAATGCAGCATAAGAACTGAGGGTGTTTGATTGTACCATAGCCTAGCACGATGCTGGTGTGAGTTAATAAGCAACATCCTTCATCCAATTCTTTTGGATGGTGGTTTCTTTGTTCTGTATTCGGATGGAAGATGCTCTGTAAACTTAGCTGGCCTGATGAAATTTAAATGGACACTCGATGAACTAGATATAAACTTATTTCTCACTGTACTTAAGGAAGCCCTTCTGGATAGTCTTCCATTTCTCTATAGCATGTGATAGAATTCATGTTGTCCATTATGTAATGTATTGTGTTTGAGTATATGTAAACTATGCAGTATATCTGTTGGAGTGCTTATAAATTCGCTCATGACTTGGATGCCTGGATAAGTTTGTACACCCGTTTGAATAAAGTCTGTAGAGAGTAAATTGCAAGAAGGCTCAATATTTTTGTCGTTCTACTCAAAAGTCTTAAAACTTGAATTTAGCCTTTGTAGAACTATATGAACAAAAAGTTGTAGACTAAAATGGCAAAAAATGTTGTGCTACGTAAGTCTTTATATTTGAATATAGACCGGCAGATTACTGGTATTAGCTATGTTGTGCTACTCGGGGCTTGTTAGACTAGGCAACAAGATTTCAAATGACATTGTGCATAAGGTTTTTGGACATTTTACTATGGCTCTCGAGTTCTACCAAGTTCCCTCGGGAGTTCGGAGTTTATGCTCTCGTATAAGCGGGGCCCTAACTATCTCAATGAATTGCTATTTAGTCCTTGTGAAAAGTTGATGCAGTCTTGTTTTTGCTACAGCTCGGCTCTCTTTGTGTGTTAGGTTTTCGCCTGTTGTCTCTGGTTGATGTGTAATTGCGCAACCTGAAGTTGAACTCGCTATTAAATAGGACTCTTCTTTCTTCTAGGCTATCCATAAAAAGGATGACCTTATTGCAATTACTGATCCAGGTCACTGGGTTAGATAGATTCTTGCCCTAGATTCTTAAGCCCCTTGTGAGAGTCTTGAGTTTGGAGTTGAGATGGCAGGCTGTATTGATATGGTGCACTTCAATATTCCAATAGTACTGGACAACCTGTAAGAAACCTGGATGCTGAACTCAAAAGTTTTCGAATCTGAAGAGTTGACATTTCAGAATCTTTGTTTGTATGGTGATGACGCAGGGAACATGGTCCGAGATATTTCTGGCTCAAGTTGAAACAACTGTGTTCGGATAGGTTGAAGTCCAATTTGAGCTGGTGAAAAACCAATCAAGCTGCTAAAGAAGGGGATTGCTCTACATATTGCTCCAGGTGTTTGTTGTCCCTTTGAGAGGTAACTCAAACTGTGTTCGGATAGGTTGAAGTCCAATTTGAGCTGGTGAAAAACCAATCATGCTGCTAAAGAAGGGGATTGCTCTACATATTGCTCCAGGTGTATGTTGTCCCTTTGAGAGGTAACTCAATAAGTCCGCCTCCTCGGTACTCCTCAACGGGGTGCCTGGACCCCTAATCAAACACCGACGTGGCTTGAGGCAGGGTGATCCCCTATCACCTTTTCTCTTCTTGCTAGCCATTGACCCCCTGTACCACATCCTAGCCAAAGCCACTCACGACGGCGTCCTCTCTCCCCTGCGAGGAAATGCAACGCCAAACCGCTTATCCCTATTTGCAGACGATGCGGTTATCTTCCTTAACTCGGACAAGGAAGAGCTAGAGGCAACCTTTGCCATCTTGAGATCCTTCGGAGAAGCGACCGCCTCCGAGTCAACATGCGAGAAAGAGCACTATAGCCACAATCGGATGTGATGACCTAAACCTTCAAAACATCTTGCAGCCCTTTCACGGACAAATTTCGGCTTTCCCCATCAAATACTTGGGTATGCCGTTGGCCCTTACCCGCCTGTGTCGTGCCGATCTCCAGCACATCATAGATAAAGCGGTAGCGACGGTAGGTGGTGGCAAGCAAACCTCCTCACAATGGGAGGGCGCCTCACCTTGGTAAAGTCGGTCTTGTCCTTAGATATACCTGTGATCTGCGGTCAAGGTCCCAACAAAATTCATTTGGACTTTGACAAGCTCGAAGCGATTCCTATGGGCGGGTAATCATGATCTACATCTTTGTAAGCTGTAAAATCTGTTTGGACAACGATCTGCTACCACCTCCCAAGGGGGTATAGGGATCCTCGACCGCAGGTTCGCGAGCACTCCGCCTCTGGTGGTTATGGCTCCAATGGGCGGCTCCACACGGACCATGGATTGGAACGCCGATCCCATGCGACGGACCGATCGACAACTCTTTTCTCGGCAACCAAGATTACTATCGGAAGCGGCGAGCGACATCTTTTGGGTGACGGATGGCTGCATGGTCATGCGCCATCGCGATTAGCGCCATCCTCTTCAAGATCTCGGACGAAAAGCTAGATCGGTTGCGAGCGCCTTGCAAAACAACAAGCTGGATTCGGGATATTAGGCAAAACCTAACGGTCCATCTTATACACGAATATGTCGACCTATGGTACAAATCTGATCGGTCTCCCTGCAGCCGCAAGTTCAAGACTACATAACATGGACACAAAGCCCCTCCGGTGTATACACGGTCTCCTCGGCATATCACATGCAGTTTGCAGGAAGCACCTTCTCATCCCTTCATACCATCGTTTGGTCATCATGGGGACCGGTGCGCTGCAAAGTCTTCTTTTGGTTGGCGCTCCAAGACCGGCTCTGGACCGCGCAGCGTTTGCAACGACGGTAGTAGCTCAACCACTACTTCTGCCAGATGTGCAACCGAAACTTGGAAACTGTCTTTCACCTATTTGCGGAATGCCCCATGCACAACACTTATGGGCTCTGATTGCGGTGGCTCGAGCGCCGTCCCTTCTCTGGAGAGATGGCATCCATTGCCGACCTACAACAATGGTGCTGAACCGTTAAACCGTCGGGACGGCCTTGAAGGGTATCAAAACCATCAACTGTTCTAATTTGTTGGCAATGGTGGAGAGGCGAAATAACGAGTTTTTAGGACCATCGCCGTCGACCGATGAAATCGTCCAATCTATCAAGGATGAGGCTGCAGGCTGGATCTCCGCAGGAGCAAAGGATCTGAAAAAGCTAGTCCAACGACGTAGTTGATTTTTTTTTTAATTTCTATCTTTCCTTCCTTCTCAATTTCTTCTTTCTAACCCCTTCCCCTAACTCCTGTATCTCTGGCTAATGGTGCAGCCTGTTGCACCATTGCCTCTTTTTTCCTCTTCTTCTTATCTAATATAAATTGCAGCTTTGCCTTTCAAAAAAAAAGTCTTAGATCACTAATGATGGTGTTGAACATTGTCGAATATCTAAACATGAGGTATGTGTCTGTAGAGGATACGTGAAGGATATGTCCTAATAGTATGTAGAGATTACGGATATCACTGGCCCAGTTCATTGGGATAGGTTATGCACGGAAAAGATAAGTTATATTAGAAAGGACTCGATCATGTTCCCGTTACAAGGAAATCGACTCGAGTACGCCTAATATTCAAGAAAGTTTGGATAAGCCGCGAAGATCATGCGACAATGGACTCTACATCGGCGACAATCTAGTATTCCAAACCGACTATGACTCAACTTGAGGACGGGCTACCCCGACTATATAGGCCCAGGGGTAGGGGTCCTCACGGGAAGACAAGAAATTCTCAACAGACAAGCCGTCCAAAGCTTCCAAGCGAGAAGACCTTTAGCGTAGAGCAACTCGGAACCGGTAGATCACGCTTCGCCTACCTCCAGCCGTAGTTTAGCCATAGCTTTGATCCCATCTTCCTTGTAGCTAGGGCTAGACACAATGCTCTGTACTTTGTTCATCGACTCCACATATCATCCATACAGAAGTAGAGTATTACTCCGCCAGAAGGCTCGAACCTGTCTACATCGTGTGCCTCTGATTTTGTGCTTGACTTTGCTAACCCGAAGGTACCCAAAAGTATAAGTTTATTGTCGATTTTCTAATCATCGACAGTTGGTGCGCTAGGTAGGGGCTTTCAACCGTTTTTTGTAGATCAAACATGTCTTCGGTGCGACAATTTTTTCTCGATCACCGCCATCAACCAAACACCTACAATGGAATCTGAGATCGTCTTCGGAACCATGCTCTATCGATGGGTCTAAGCGGAGATCTAGAGCACATCGGCTTTACCGAGTCCTGTTCTTGGGATCCATGCCGAGAGGTAGGTTTCATCGACTTTGTCCCGATTGAAAGCATCTAGGCCCCCAAATTTATGTGGTTTTGATAATTAATGACAATTACAATTAAAGATTGACATTTTCAATATGAGCTTTCGAGAATAGGTTGTCCAAGTTTCGATGATTATGAAAGCATGAAGTTGATGAAGAGAAGATCAACACGCGAGACAAATGGCAAAGGTATAATCATTTAAGGACTTTTTCATAGTTTTTACCGATCTCAGAGTTTGGAGAAAAGATCGGATTGAATTAAGGCGTACTATTAAGAGGGGTCTTGACGTTCGCTTAATGTCATTTAAGATCTAAAGGCTCAAATTAAGTACTCAAGATCATGCTTTGTGTCAAGTTTAAAGTCTCATTGAAAATTCTATGAAGTTAAAGTGAAGTTTCTGGAATCCTGGTGCTACTGCCCATGTGTGCGGTGTGAAAATTCTAGAGAGACTCTTTTTTGTGCTCTTTGGAAGATCGGTGCTACCGCTTATGGTAGCGTGGTGCTACCGGGCGAGCGGTAGCACCGGCCCCTTAGTCTAGTGTGAAAATTCCAGAGAACTCTTTTTTGGGCAGTCGGGCAGTTCGGTGCTACCGCCCATGGTAGCGCGGTGCTACTGGGCGAGCGGTAGCACCGGCCCCTCAGTCCGGTGTGAAAATTCCAGAGAGCTCCTTTTTGGGCAGTCGACCTTTCCTCATAATTTTGCAACTCAATTTGTGATTATAAGTGAAGCGTGTAACATAATTATTTAGAAGATTTAGTTTGCAACTTAATTTGCAAATATAAGTAATGCACATATCTATCCCAGTCCTTGGATAAAGAATACTCATGTTTTGTAAGCCTCGATCAACAACATAGATGGACAAAACTACAAGTTTTGGCAACAAACAGAGCTCATTCATATGATCAGATTGTAAACAAGCAATATCAAACCATTCCAACAACGGTGACACAATTTTAATGGTCTTCCACTCATCAACTAAGACAAGCTGATTTGTAATACAAGTCATTGCACTAAAATTCAAACAATGAGGTAGCAATCTACGGGTATCACACATATCAGGAAAATTTGATGTTGCCGCAAAAGAAAAAAGTTGTTGCATAGAACTAGGAATGCCCAAAATAGCAAGCTTCAATTCAGCAAGTTTACCACAAGTTATGCATATTCTGTAAACATGAAACTTGCCATCTATGCCATAATCCCCAAATAAATTGAATTTAAAATAGTAGGCATAGGTGCTAGGTAAAGACTTAAGAGATGAAATTTCAAAAATTTTATCCATAGCATAAGTCAAGCTAACAGGCTCATTCAACATGATATAGCACAAAACAGTGGCAGGGGATATTCTAGCTATCACTTCCTTATGTGTAATCAGCACCACATGATCCAAATTAGAAGCATGCAATTCATCGCATGGTTCTACAATTGTGGCACAAGGTGGTAACTCACTAGAATTAAGTACAGCAGGAATATACTCACAAATTTGCTCCATTTTTTGCTGTAAAATCAGATTTTTACTATGGTCATTAGCATCCTCCACAGAAGAAGTAGGTACCTCAAAACTTTCACTTGATAACATAGGTTTTTCAGCTTGTTGCTCCCCTTCTTTAGAAGTAACCTGCATATTAGATGGAACAGCAACAACAGAAGTAACAGAAGTAGATTGGATTACGTTAGTAGAATCATCCTCACATGTGCTATCCCCTACTTCACTTAAATTTTCTGGTATTCCTTTCTCCTGCTCAGGGTGTATTCTCTCATTAAGGTTTAGTGTAGTGCATGCAACACGAGTAGCATTTAACTCAGTAGGAACTTGAGCTATGGTTGCGGTTAGTGTTATGCCCTTGAGGCAATCATTTAGATGATTGTAACATGACTATGTTTATGAATAATAATATGATTATTGGTCCAATGAATGTATATCATTGTATTGATCAACAAGTATGTGACTTGCTTATGAAGCTCTTTACTTATTGATATAATTCTATAAATATCTCTGATCGGATATCATCGTATAGGACAACGATGAATAGATCAGCACATGTAGTGATCGATGATCATGCTTCATAGATCATGGGATATGGGGATATCATCTATATATTGTGGACGCATGTTGAAGAACATGGGTTAGATAGACCCGCCATGGGACACTGCGAGAATGTTACATTCTTATGTGTCATCAGTGTATCTCATACATAGTAGATGTATGATCCTTAGACCTGAGATTGTCATATTCCCTACATGTGTAATAGTTTTCCTTGGGGCTATCAAACACTACTTCATAACCGGATAGTTATAAAGGTAGCTTTCATGTTTACTATGAAGCGTGCGAGAGGAAGTGAGCGATCAAGATGGAATTTGCCACTCCAATGAAAGCAGAGATATATGACAAGGCCACTCGTGTGATATGATTAAGGAAGTGCATGGCCATGCCGTGATTGAGGAGTCAATCATAACTTATTAATATATCACGGATACGAGAGATGGATTGAATCATCAAAGGATGACATGCTTCTCGCCTTGAGTTCAATCTTCATATACTTGGCAAAGGGATTATTTCATGAGTACTTTTGATAGGTTCTGTCCGATTTGATCATAGTATGTTTGGGAGTTGGCATGATTTGCAAGGAGCCGCTACCAACTATTGGATTGAAAAGGAGTTTTCCGAATCCATGTCCAAACGTACATAAACCTGCAGGGTCACACACTTAATGGGCTGGAACGCACTAATTTGGATTGGATCCGTAATTAATGGACCTCGTGGGCTTAGCACTAATGGGCCCTGGTTTAGGGTTTCATCTCGTGGCTATATAAGGAGAGGAGGAGGGTGGGCACAGGGTGTGCTTTCCACGGTTTAGAAGTGTTTCACCCGAAACCCTAGCCTCCTCTTCTCGCTGCCCCTGACGAGCGACCAGGTGCTTGCACATTGACACACGACGTTCCATCCCTGGACGTGTGGACTACCGCGGTGACGCTGCTGCGACTGCGGCGTGGGAGGACGATCCACAGTGAGGTGAGGACGATCCACTCCATCGACGCAACGACTGCGGCGAGGACGATCCACTACATCGACGCGCGAAGGATTCCACAACTGCGCGTCTAGTGGTAATCTAATCTACGATCCCCTTCTTGCGAGTAGCTTTCTGGTTATGCGGTAGATTTTTTTTGCTAGCGTAGCATACCGCGTTTCTCTTCAGTTGCTTGTCTTCTTTGTATTTTTCTTTCAGCTTCACATGAAAGATTAAGCAAACATGACATAGAATTGAATTCTTTACAAGATATCATGATCTGAATATCAAAATCTAGCCCAAAATAAAAGTTATTCATCCGAGTCTTTCCGGTCTCTTCTAACCTAGAACGCAAATATCTATGTTGAAATTCTTGGTAGTACTTATCCAGTGTTTTACTACATTGTTTTAGACATTGCAATTCATTTCGTAATTGACGAGCAACATATGAAGGAACAAATCTAGCTCTTAGAATTTTCTTCAATTTTATCCATGTGCTAGGAATGTCCTGATTTTTAATCATATAATCATTCCACTAAAGAGCAGCATAATCAGCAAATCCACTAGTAACAACCCTAACCTTATCATGCTCAGGAATTTCATGTTTATTAAATGATTGTTCTACAGCTAATTCCCAAGTAAGATAACCTTCAAGATCATATTTACCACTAAAAATGGGTATGGTGAACTTATTTTTGGTACGTGTGCTATGCCGTCGTACCTCCCGTGGTGTTGAAGTTGTGCTCGTACGTTCTTCATATCTCGGAGTGTGAACTATCTCTTCTCCAAGGATGTTGTTGGCCCAAGCACTACGATGTTGAGAATCTGCCATTGTTAGTGAAGACAAGAAACAAATCACAAGTATAATGTTCCTATTACAACGTAGGATGTGTTGAAAAGTCGCTCAACTCTCAAGCTTTAACCAAAGTTCTTACAAGTTCTTACCGTGCAGCAGGTGTTGTCAGTCGTTGGCTGTGTTAAAAGTTATCCCAAGCTTGGATAAAGCGATTGCCAAGGGACCGAATAAACGTACGAGGTAGTATATGTGGAGCTAGGTAGGCTATATTTATGCCCTATGCAATCTGATAATTCTGATTGTTGTAATGATAAGTAATGATCCAAACTAGAATTCACAAGCCCTAGTTGGTGATCTCAAAGATATAAGCGAATTTCAAGATAACTCACGCACAAAGATGATGGAACTTAATGCAACCAATGGAATGAGCTAAATAAGTATAATTTCAGCACCAATGCTCGTGTTGCATAAGTTATGGAGAGACGCTAGCTAATTTCTTCAGAAAAGGTAAAAGGGCACAAGATTGCTCAATAATTAATACAATTGCAAAATCTGAAATAATGAACACAAATTAGGGTTTTGCTCAATTTAGTGCGACCGGCCACTATTATCTTTTCTTTTTTTTTCTTCTCTTTTTTTTTTCCTTTTGGCCCTTTCTTTCTCTTTTCTTTCTTTGAGTGACTTTCGGCTAACACTAGTATGAACAAAGTTTTGGAATCCCTAACTCGATGTCACAAGATAGTATGATATGATAATTCAAGATCACGCAACGTATCAATATGAATAGCCCTAAGCAATATCAAATAGCTAGTCTCAATTTGGATCAAAGTATTCGCAAACGATGAATTGGTTTCCAAAGGTATGTGTACTGATATTTTTGGTGTTTTATGGTTTGTATATGCTTATGGACGCAACCAACTCAAAGGAACAAAGCTAGAACATCAATTGAAGAAAGTGAAAGACCATGTGGAGGTATACCCATGTTTGTGATGAGTATTTGACTAAATTCGAGCTTGGGTTGCTCTGGTTTGAGTTTGATTTGAATTGGATTTTCAAATTTGAAGTAATTTGAGTTGAGTCTGTTGAAGCGGCACTACCGGTTTCTTGGAGCGGTAGTGCCAACAAAAGCGGCACTACCGGGCTCCAATAGGCGGTAGTTATTTTACAGAGAGAGGATGTTTCGAGATTTCAGCGGAGCGACACTACTAGCCTCTGGGGAGTGGTAGTGCCGGCAAACTCGGCACTACCGGCCCCAGGAAGCGGTAGTGCCGGTCTTCAAGTGAATTTGTGGGAATTCAATATTGAAAATTGTGGGCAATGCTTTGTGAGGTGTTTCCTTGTTTTTGATGGTTGCAGGTCGATGATGCAAGATCATGGTGAGGCGAAGGATGATCGGGACTAGGCGAGGTGCGCCGGAGGTTCAGATGATCGGGGATCGCAGGAAGATGATCAAAGACGGAGTCGTGGCAAGCCATAAAGACAAGGAACGGACGAGATGCTAGCTAGGCGCTGTGTGGATCAATGAGGGCCATTGGATCTTGGTCTAGTTGATAGGATAGCGGGTCTATTTAGTATGCTTTGAAAACCGTGCGAGAAAACCCATTTGCTTGTTGGGTTTTGGGTTAACCCTTGCATGGCTGTATGAGTGGGTCAATCCTAGCCCTTGATGGTGTGCCTTAGGGTTTAGGACTCATCCAAGGGTGGAGGATGATCCAAGAGTAGTATAAATAGAGGGGTAGGGGCGCCTTCCCCTTCTTTAAGGTTTTAGAGGATTTTGTGCTCCATTGAGCTTTGCCCACTTGTTTGTGAGGTTTTGTAAACCTTCCTTTCAGAAATGAAAAATCATTCCTCTCAATTCTGAATTTACTTTCTGCATTTACATTATGTCTTTAAATTCAGCAATTTACATTCTTGCAATTTACATTCATGCAAGTTGGATTTGCCTCCCCTCCTTCTAAATTCTTTTGCATCTTTTGCTGAAGATGTATGATTGATAGATGAGTCCTCTTTAGACCATATCCCAATCATCTAGGCAAGTCTTGAGTTCTTTCTCGAAAGAAATCGATTTTTGTTCTTGAGAGGATCAATCTTGGAAGAATGAGTTTTGGGTGTTCTTGTCTTGTGTTCTAGCTTGCTATGACATATGGGAAGCCGTCTAGATCATCCTGATCATCAAGAACCCACAAGCTAGCTGAGAGCCAAGTTTTTATTCTTAAGCCCGTTTTTGTGCATCGTTCCGTAATTTTGAAAAAAAGGTCAGAACTTTGACATCGATTCTTGCAATCGATGGTTGGAATAGGTTCCTGACATCCCTAGGAAGGTGTCCACAAATTTTCATTGACTTTGGATCATCCGATCAAAAGATTTCGTGATTTCTCTTTTTGAACATGTGCTGAAATCAGTATTCATTCACCTATTTTTCCTGTAGCTATAGTACCCCACTACCGCTACAGTACCCCGGTAGTGCCGAGTTTGTGGTAGTGCCGACCTCAGGCTGAAAGTTTTGAAAAACTGATTCTTTCGCTTCCATTTGTTTCCTATGGTTTTTGGCTTGGTTTCTTTGGGTGATAAAATTTATTTTGGGATCATTAACCCCCTTCTGATCACAATTTCGATTCTTCAATTGGTATCAGAGCTAGTTTTGCTCTTTCATAGATCTTGACCAGTCTCAAGAGCCATGGCGTTGGATAAGTATTCCACCAAGCCTCCTATTTTTTTATGGAGTTGATTTTCCGTTTTGGAAATCTCGGATGGAGTCATACATCACTGCCTAGGGCTTCCTGATATGGCAGAAGGTGAAACTCCCGTATGAGGTTCCTGCTGATGAAAATGTCACGACCGGCAATATGGCTGACGTGGAGGCGAACGCTAAGGGAAGGAATATTCTCATACAGGGTCTTAGCCGCAGTGAGTATGATAGGATTTCTCACCTCCGTTCCACTCATGAGATTTGGGTGACCCTCGGTGCTTACCATGAGGGCACTACTCAAATCAAGACTGTGAGACAGGACCAGTACAAGCGTGAGTACAACAAGTTTGAACAACATGCTGGTGAGAGTCTTGATGAGTGTTTCAGACGCTTTAATAATATTTTGAGTGATCTCCGAGCAGTTGGATGCATATACTCTGACTCGGATAAAGCTCGTCATTTCTTGACTACACTCGATCTTAGAGTTTGGGAGATGAAGGTGACCACCATCAAGTACACCACTGACTTGTCGACTCTAACTCTTGACAGGCTTTATTCCTGCCTCAAGATTCATGAAATTGATATCGTCTCTCGAAAGACGAAATCTCAGTCGATGGTTTTGGTCACCAATCCCATTAGATCTTCTTCTTTTGATTCTTTTGCTGGTTTTTCCCTCTCCACCCTTTGCGAGCTAAGCGATGACCAACTGAAATTTTTTTCAGAAAATGAGCTTGCTCTTCTTGCTCGCAAGTTTTCTCATGCCTACAAGAGGGTGAGAGAGAGAGAGAGAGAGAGGAAGAGAGGTGGCATGATCACCTGCTTCGAGTGTGGTGACCCCAACCACATTCGAGCGAATTTCCCCAAACTGGAGAAGGCAAAGAACAACAACAGTGGTTCGGCAAAGAATGATTACATCGACAAGAATAGTAACAAGAAGCCTCCAGTTCGCGAGCCGACGCGTGAGAAGAAGTATCGCAACTTCTCCAAGAACAAGAACCTCTTCCACCGCGTCCTCGCTGCGCTTGACGACATCAACCTCTCCGACACAGAGACATGGAGCGACGAGGGCGAGGATGAACTGCAAGAGAAGAAAGGCGGTGGTGACTTCATCGGCATGTGCTTTATGGCAGACGCCAACGGCATCAGCGACTTCGAGCTCTATAGCAACTCAGACGAGGTACCCTCCTATGACCAGCTAAATGAAGCTTTCTGCAAATTAGGAAACTTTTATGCTAGAGTAGAGTTAGGTGTAAGGAGCTAGAGAAGGAAGTAGGTACCTTGACTCGTAAGTTAGATTCCCTTAGATCTTCTCCCTACCGAGTCACTGATGACTGTTCTTTGTGTGATGCCTTGCTTGAGGAGTTAGAGAACCTAAGGACTATACATGATAGTGTGCTTGATGAACTTGATGGTCTTAGGTTGAAGAATGCTAGCACTAGTTCTATTGATGCTATTCCTGTTGAGGCTAGTTTTCTTCATGCTCACTCTACTCCCTCATGTGAAAATTGCCCTAAATTGCTTGCTGAAATTAATGCCATGAGCGATCACCTTAGGAAGCTTTCTTCTAGAAATGATGAACTTGAAATGCATGCTTCTAAGGACTCAGTCAGCTCATGTGAGAGCTTTAGGCAACTAAAACTTGACAATGAATCTTTGAATGTCAAGTGTGCTAATCTTGCTAAGGACTTACTAGTTAAGTCACAAGAAAGTTGCTTGCGATGTGCTGAGATTAAGGGGGACTTAGATAAAATCTATGTCGAACTTAGGAAGAAACTTGAGGCCCAGACTCTTACGATTAGAAATGCCGATTGCGGTTTGTGTGAGGCCCTCAAAATTGAGGCAGCTGTGCTGAGGGAGAAAAATGCACGTGCTAATAGATCTTCTCTTCCTGGTTCTTCTTCCTCTTCTTTCCCCTGTTCTTCGTGTGCCTCTTTCTTCCGGGAGTGTGAGTATCTCATGAGCACTCTCGAGAAGTTTGTAGGAGGCAAAAAGAAGCTCAATCTTATTCTAGACTAATCCAAGATTAGCTGATTCAATTAGGGTCTAGGATTTGATTGCTTGGAACACGCTAGGGCGCATTCTCCCACTATTGCGCGTGGCTCCAATAGTGGTGAGATCGTGGTAGCTCCTAGGGTGAGTACCACTGTGTTTAGATCTGCTGGGCTTGTCCATGGGATCTCTGATCAGAAGGTTGCTCCTCCTGCTACTTTTGCCTCTAGCAAGGCGAAGTATACTTGCACCTTCTATCAAAAGGATGGACATTTGGCAGATTTCTGCTTTAGGCGTGCTAAGATCACAAGGTGTAAGCGTGTTACTGCTCTTAAGGGTATTCAGGGTCATCTCCAAACTCTGAGTGCTTCTAAGGCACGCACTGCTTCTAGAAAGGTTAGATAGTTGCCTGTTTTTGGGCAGCATGCAGGACTCGGTTTTCAGGCTGTTCAGTTGAGTTTTAGTCCTAGAGCTGTTCGTGGTCAGTCTTTCCGCCATCCTCTTGATATACCTCATTTTTCCTATCGAGGTAGATATCAGCGGCGTGAGGTGTTTTCTGGTAGGAGATTCAGGCAGCCTAACTGGGATGGTTCGGCCTTTGCACCATGGTGGGCCAACCCAGTTTTAGCTCTTAAATCTTCTGCTATTGTTAGTTCTGATCTCATAAGAGTTGAGTGTAAGAGAGACGCTAGAGTCCATTCTTCTTCTTTGGCTGGCACCTTGAGGCATCGTGTGATTCAGTATTGGGTTTCCAGGTCTTCACTTTATCCCAGTACTGAGTCATCTCTCTCTTCTATGACTTGATCAGGTTCGTCGAATTGGGAAGGGAGATGTTTGGATTGTCGACTCCGGATGTTCTCGTCATATGATCGGAGACTCTCGTTGGTTCTCTTCCCTAGTCCGAGCCTCCGGTGATGAGTTGATCACTTTCAGGGATGCTTCATCAGGTAGAGTCATTGCTAAGGGTACCATTTGCATTAATCAGAATTTCATTCTTAAGGATGTTGCCTTAGGAAGTAAGCTGCAATATAATTTGCTTTCTGTTTCTCAGCTTATCGTTGACTCTTTCGAGGTAAACTTCAAGAGTAGTGCCTGTAGAATCCTCGATTCTTCAGGAGGGTTAGTTTGTGGGATTTCTAGATATGGGAGAGTATTTTGTGCTAATTTTTCTGCTTCTTCTGGAGACTGCCTCCGTTGTTTGATTGCTTCAGAGTCACCTGATCTCTCCTTCTGGCATAGGAGACTTGGTCACATTGGATTTGATCATTTGACCCGAGTTAGCAGCCACGACCTCATTCGTGGTTTGCCTAAACTCAAGATGGTCAAAGACTTAGTTTGCTCTCCTTGCCGACATAGCAAGATGATTGCTGCTTCTCATCCCCTAGTCACTGTTGTGCTTACTGATGCACCAGGACAGCTTTTACATATGGACACTGTTGGTGGAGCTAGAGTGCGGTTAGCGGGTGGGAAGTGGTATGTTCTTGTCATTGTTGATGGTTTTTCAAGGTATTCTTGGGTGTTTTTCATGGCCTCGAAAGATGAGTCTTTTTCTCATTTCAGGGGTTTGGTCAGTAGGTTGTTTGTTGAGCTCCAGGTGCCTTACGAGCCATACGCAGTGATAATGGCACGGAGTTCAAGAACTCCTACTTTGAGAGTTTCTATGTGGAGTCTGGTTTAGAGCATCAGTTCTCCTCTCCCTACATCCCTCAGCAAAATGGCGTAGTGGAAAGGAAGAATAGGACCCTGGTAGAGATGGTCAGGACGATGCTAGACGAGTACAGTACTCCAAGGAAGTTTTGGGCTGAGGCTATAACTACTGCTTGCCATGTTTCAAATCACGTATTCTTGATATCACATTTGCACCGCACTTCTTACGAGTTGAGGTATGGGTGAAAGCCCAGTGTTTCTCATTTTCATGTGTTTGGTTGCAAGTGTTTCATTTTGAAGTCTGGTAACCTGGATAAGTTTGAGTCTCGTTCTTCCGATGGTATCTTTCTGGGTTATTCGGCTTCTTCTCGTAGCTATAGGGTCTGGAGTTACGATACGCATAGGCATAGAGACTTGCGAGGTGACCTTTGATGAGGCTAGCCCAGGAGCTAGACCTGACATTTCAGGCTCTTCTTCCATCTCTGAGACCATTTTCGTAGAGGATGATGATGAGGGAGATGATGGTTTTCCACCTGATATTTCCCCTCTGCACTTGAGGTGCCACCAGTTTCCATTTCTCCACCTCAGGGAGACCAGTCCTTGCCGTTTGACTCTCATGCAGCTAGTGGCTCTGCTCCTACCTCTTCTGTGCATGAGGTAGAGGCCACTTCTGCTTGTGGACCTCCCCGTCATATTCAGCGTTCTCATCCACCTGATCAGATCATCGGCGATCTATTTGAGCGAGTGACTTGCTCAAAATCAGGGTTATCTTCTTTCTACCTTCACTCTTCCTTTTTTGCCTCGTTTGAGCTGAAGGATGTGACTCATGCATTATCCGACAAGTCTTGGATTAATGATATGCATGAGGAACTTGAAAACTTCGAGAGGAACAAAGTTTGACAGCATGTAGAGCCCCCATCTGGTCATAATATCATTGGGACCAAGTGGGTGTTCAAAAACAAGCAGAGTGAGGATGGGGTTGTTATTCGCAACAAGGCTAGGCTAGGTGCACAGGGCTTTTCTCAGGTTGAGGGTCTTGGCTTTGAGGAGACCTTTGCCCCTATAGCTAGACTAGGGGCTATTAAGATCCTGCTTGCATTTTCTACATCCCGGGGCTTCAAGCTCTATCAAATGGATGTCAAGAGTGCATTCCTCAATGGTTATATTGAGGAAGAGGTTTATATCAAACAACCTCCAGCATTCGAGAACCCCATATTTCCGAGTCATGTATACAAGCTTTCCAAGCTTTGTATGGACTCAAGCAGGCCCCTAGAGTATGGTATGAGAGGCTCAAGTCTTATCTTCTCAGTCATGGCTTCAAGATGGGCATAGTAGATAAGACTCTATTCATCAGACACTAGGAGTCTCATTTTCTTCTCGTCCAGATTTATGTGGACGATATCATTTTTGGTGGTTCATCTCATTCTCTTGTGTCTCAGTTCTCTGAAGTGATGAGCACAGAGTTTGAGATGAGTATGATGGGCGAGTTGAGCTACTTTCTTGGCTTCCAAATCAAGCAAACTCAGGAGGGGACCTTCTTGCATCAAGGCAAGTACACCCGAGACCTCCTGAGGTGCTTTGACATGTCTGAAGGGAAGCCAGTGATGACTCCTATGGCCACCACTGCTGTCCTTGAGCCTGACGAGGATGGTGAGCTTGGTTATCAGAAGAAGTTCCAGAGTATGATTGGCTCCCTCTTGTACCTCACCTCTTCGAGGCCGAATATACATTTCGCTATGTGTCTGTGCGCTCGATTTCAGGCTTCTCCTCGTGCCTCTCATCGTCAAGCGGTGAAGCGCATCTTCAGATACCTTCATTCTACCACTGATTATGGTATTGGGTACTCTGTTTCTTCTTGTCTGTCCCTTCGAGTCTTTTCCGATGCTGATTTTGCTAGCTGTAGGATAGATAGGAAGAGCACTTCTGGTACTTGCCAATTTATTAGCACTTCTCTTGTTTCTTGGTCATCTAGGAAGCAGTCTGGGGTTGCACAATCCACGACAGAGGCTGAGTATGTTGCTCAGCGAGTTGCTGTAGTTTGGTGCTCTAGATGCGCTCGACTCTGTGGAACTTTGGGTTAGCGATAATGAGTGTTCCACTTTTCTGTGACAACACTTCTGTTATTTGCATTGCTAAGAACCCAGTGCAGCATTCCCGGACCAAGCATATTGATGTTAGATATCAATTCCTTAGAGACCATGTGGAGAAGGGGGATATCGTGCTTCAGTTTGTAGAGAGTGACCACGAGTTAGCCGATATCTTTACCAAGCCTTTGGATAGCTCCAGGCTTGTTGCTTTGAGGAGTGATCTTGGAGTCGTGAGCCCTTATGGCTTATCTTGAGGGGGGGTTGGTCTGTATATTATGTATTATATGTTTTCTTCCAGCATTTTCTTTCTTTTGCATTTTCTGGGTGTTTATGGGATTATTTTCCTGTTTTGAGTTAGCTTACTTAGACTTCTGGCATGCTTTGCATGGACCTCTCATCCTTTGCTTTAGGTTGCTATCATGCACAATTAGCTGTTCTCTCCTCTCTCTAGGTTGAGTTCCCTCATAGTCTTATAAGTCTAGCATGTGTTGGGCCCCCTAGGTAGACAAGGTCTATGTGCACTCCTTAGATGGGATCTAGAGTCAGCTTCCCTATGTCAGTCATTGGGGAAGATGAGAGCGAGTCTGAGCTGTAGTGTTTATCTTCTATCTTTTCTATGTTCTACAGCCACCCAGTTTGCAGTTTTCTTGACTTCTTCTCCTCATTCTATGTTTCTTGTTTCTATTGAGTTTATTTGGGTTTTTCTTTGCGCCTAATTCTGCTAATAACTCGATTTAACCAGATTTGTGCTTTAAATTGACTCATATGTTGAGGGGGAGTTAGGATATCTGTTCATGCATTGCATATATACTGTATTTTTTGCTTTTATGAGCTTTGTCTATTATGCAAATGATCTATTCTTCATGCTATCCACCATGCTACATCATATGGAGAAAATCACTAGCTTAGATATGTCCAAGTTCATTTATCTTGCTAAGTTTAAAAATAAAAATAAGCTTTAAATGAAAAACTTGATGAAACATGTTGCTTTTACTTGCTAAGTTTCTTCTCTAGTGGTTTATGCCATGATTTGAGAAATTTTGGAGTTCTCTAGAGTCCCTATAGCAACTTGGGTGAATCTAGTTTGATTCATACTTGAGTTCTTCATTTGCTCATAAATCAATGTACTAAAATAAAAATTTAAGCAAAAATGACTCTATTTGTGCGCATTCGACTTAACACCTTGCATTCACAACCCGCTTCCCATTGCACATGGGATGAACTTGGAATGCATAGTGTATGACCTAGACCATCCTCTTAAGAGTTCATCTTGAGATGGTCGCATATGGCTTGAGTCAATTGCTTGAAAAAGAAAAATGCAAATAAAAAAACACATAAGTGGGTAAAGAATGCAAATAATGTAAAACATTTGCACACCACTATATCTTTTAAAGTTCTTAAAGAAAAAAATTTGCATTAAGCAATAAATGAGTCCGAAGGACCTTGTATGCACTTCTAGATTCCCCAAAGTGTTGAGTAGGTTTAACTCTAGGTTTTCCTTTTGATCCTTAGAGTGGCTTTACTTCTATTTTTGAAACTAATGCTAAGTGTTGCACATGTCAAATCTTGCTAAAAATGAAATATTCAAAACTAAGCTTGTATTTGCACTTGGACATGTCTTAGTCTAGCATAATCTAAAATTGACTAGCTTGGTGTCATATCTAGTCAATATGATCACTTGGATAATTTTCAAAGCTCCTTAGGATGCATTTCATGAATACATATGTAAATATAAAACAAATGCCTTCTTGATGCCTATATTGCTAAAAAAGGGGGAGAAATTGTAGAAAAGGCATCATTAAGAGATTAAAAATTAAAAATCTGAATGCATTTTGGTTTTTATGATCATGGTAAAATTGCTATTTCTAGGATCGTAAGCATTTCTTGTGAGTTTTATTGGATTTCTAGAGCTTCTGTGGAAAACTTGTTCTTTCTATTGCCATGCTCTAAAATCTTTTTGCCAACTTAGTCATGATCTCATTTTCTTCTCACTGGACCATGTTTGGTTTTGCAATCAAATTGCTTTCTTCTTCTCTCATTCAAACTCAAATTTATTCCTTTTATGATGTTTGTCAATATACTCATCAAGGGGGAGATTGAAAGACCATGTGGAGGTCTACCCATGTTTGTGATGAGTATTTGACTAAATTTGAGCTTGGGTTGCTCTGGTTTGAGTTTGATTTGAATTGGATTTTCAAATTTGAAGCAATTTGAGTTGAGTTTGTTGAAGCGGCACTACCGGCCTCTTAGAGTGGTAGTGCCAGCAAAAGCGGCACTACCAGGCTCCAATAGGCGGTAGTTATTTTACAGAGAGAGGATTTTTTGGGATTCAGGGGAGCCGCACTACTAGCCTCTGGGGAGCGGTAGTGCCGGTAAACTCAGCGCTACCGGCCCCAGGAAGCGGTAGTACCGGGCTTCAAGTGAATTTGTGGGAATTCAATATTGAAAATTGTGGGCAATGCTTTGTGAGGTGTTTCCTTGTTTTTGATGGTTACAGGTCGACAATGCTAGATCATGGTGAGGCGAAGGATGATCGGGACTAGGCGAGGTGCGCCGGAGGTTCAAACGATCGGGGATTGTCAGAAGATGATCGGAGACGGAGTCGTGGCAAGCCATAAAGACAAGGAACGGACGAGATGCTAGCTAGGCACTGCATGGATCAATGAGGGCCATTGGATCTTGGTCTAGTTGATAGTTTAGCGGGTCTAGTTAGTATGCTTTGAAAACCGTGCAAGAAAACCAATTTGCTTGTTGGGTTTTGGGTTAGCTCTTGCATGGCTATATGAGTGGGTCAATCCTAGCCCTTGATGGTGTACCTTTGTGTTTAGTACTCATCCAAGGGTGGAGGATGATCCAAGAGAAGTATAAATAGAGGGGTAGGGGTGCCTTCCCCTTTTGAAGGTTTTAGAGGTTTTTGTGCTCCTTTGAGATATTATGCCCACTTGTTTGTGAGGCTTTGTAAACCTTCCTTCCAGACATGAAAAATAATTCCTCTCAATTCTAAATTTACTTTCCGCATTTACATTATGTCTTTAAATTCAGCAATTTACATTCTTGCAATTTACTTTCGTGCAAGTTGGATTTGCCTCCCCTCCTTCTAAATTCTTTTGGATCTTTTGCTGAAGATGTATGATTGATGGATGAGTCCTCTTTAGACCATATCCCAATCATCTAGGCATGTCTTGAGTTTTTTCTCGAAAGAAACCGATTTTTGTTCTTGAGGGGATCAATCTTGGAAGGAGTTTTGGGTGTTCTTGTCTTGTATTCTAGCTTGCTATGACTTGTTGGAAGCCATCTAGGATCATCTTGATCATCAAGAACCCACGAGCTAGCTGACAGCCAAGTTTTTGTTCTTGAGCCCGTTTTTGTGCATCGTTCCGTAATTTTGAAAATGGTCAGAACTTTGACGTCGATTCTTGCAATCGATGGATGGAATAGGTTTCTGACATCCCTAGGAAGGTGTCCACAAATTTTCATTGAATTTTGATCATCCGATCAAAAAATTTCGCGATTTCTCTGTTTGAACCCGTGCTGAAATCACTATTCATTCGCCTGTTTTTCCTGTAGCTACCGGTTCTACCGCTATTGTACCCCGGTAGTGCGGAGTTTGTGGTAGTGCCGACCTCAAGTTGAAAGTTATGAAAAACTGATTCTTCCGCTTCCATTTATTTTCTAAGGTTTTTGGCTTGGTTTCATTGGGGGATAAAATTTATTTTGGGATAATTCACCCCCTCTGATCGCCATTTCGGTCTTTCAGAAAGTAACCCAAATTCAGTGTTTCTAGGGCAACAGAGTTGTCGCCCAGATTAAAGTTTGAAAACCACCGAATTTGGAAGGATCACTATGGAAAGAAATGAAGCTTGTGTCCTCAGCTTTCAATAGAGTACACAAACACGCAATTTGGAGCTCGGGTGTGAAAGTTATGGCTCAAAAACCGAACACCACAGAATAGTCCCAATTTCAGCCTGACGAGACCGATTCCGAATGTGAATCAAATTCGGTTTGAAAGATTCCGAATCTCGAAGGACACCCAAAATTTTTTTTGTAGAGGACTCTTTAAGGATTCAGGAAAGTATAAAAACTTCTCAATCGGAGTTCGGATGTGAGAATTATGATCAAAATACCGAACCGATCTGGATTGGTAGTACAACTTGCTTCACCAACTTTAACATCCAGATTAAATAAACTTGGATCTAGAATTGGAGTCCGTGCCCAACTAAGTTTTTGTAGAGCTTGTTCCCAGGTTTTAGGAAATTGTAAAAACACTAGAATCCGAGCTCATATATGAAAGTAATGAACAAAACAAAATACTGGACAGATTGAAAGAAAAGCTACACGAAGGAAAAACGATCAACACCGAACAAAACTCACTAAAATACCAGATTGAATCTAAAGGTTTAATTTTTGTGGAGTAATTTTCAATTTAGGACAGAAAACAAAAACTAATCTAAGGTACTGAATCTCTCACCGAGAAACTTGGCGCTCTGATACCACCTGATGTGATGTTGTGTTCCGATCTTTCGATGAGAGCGATAACTATCGATTTGGTGGAACCGACTTTGATGATCCGCCTACAACGTACGACGATGATGCGCCTTAGCAATCGTTAAACCAACTCCGGAGGTTTATTGATCTTGCCGTGGGCACGATCAACCTGAACACGAGGTTCAATTCCTGCAAGTAACCGAAGAACAAGCAAGAACAATAGTAAAAGCAATATGAAATTGCGAATATGAATGAAGGCAAAATAGGGTGGGGTTATATTGAAGGTCTTCACAAGGTGGATCTCCAGCACAACTTGAAGACTCAAAGTTTGCACTTGGCTAAACTAATAAAATAAAACCCAAGTGTCTAAACCGGCGGCTATGGAGTATATAAGAGGTGGAACATGAGAGGGTTATCTTAGGGTTGTGTGCAGCCAGGGGGGCGCACACAACTTGGGCTTGGGCCCCCTCACGCTTACAAGGCCCAAAACAGCCCAAAACAGTGATGTAGCACATTGTTTTGATGATTCTGGATGATCCACGATGAATCTAGGGCTGGGACCAGACCCATTTGAAAGGTCTCGTTGTAAGCTTTCAATCAAGTATAAGAACTCTCCAATCGGACACCGCATGCAAAAGTTATGCTTGTTTTTCTTCAGGCTGGTATCCGGAGGCCGAATTGGATTCCAGACCGTGATGGATTTGATAACTCTATCTTCTTGGACCATGGATGACGTGTTGGAGTTGGTCCAACTAGGTGTGGACATATTCATAGTAGTGATGTCCTCATCAATGTGGGCGGTGTGAAAATTCTAGGGAGACTCCTTTTTATGCTCTCTGGAAGACCGGTGCTACCGCGCATGGTAGCGCTGTGCACCCAAGCGAGAGGTAGCATCAGCCCCTCAGTCCGGTGTGAAAATTTTAGAGAGCTCCTTTTTGGGCATTCGGGCGGTCCAGTGCTACCGCCCATGGTAGCGCGGTGCTACCGAGCGAGCGGTAGCACCAGCCCATCAACTGGTGCAAGAATTCCAGAGAAGCTCCTTATGGCCGAGCAAAAATAAAAAGCGCCCGGTACTACCAGCCCCAGTTGGACGGTAGCACCGGACCCTCTGCACAACGGGCTCTGGTAGTGCATTTAATGCATTGCTCTAGCCGTTGGGCTGGAGCTTGGTGCTACTAGTCCTACATGGGCGGTAGCACTGGAAATTCTAACTTCAGCTCAATTCGAGCCCCAACAGCTAGAAGAGTTGGTGGGGGATATAAATACACCCCCACCTAATCTCTAGAGGTGCTCTTGGTCCTCATTGATGATTTTTGAGCTTTAGCAAATTTTCTTCTCTCCAAAAAGTGCATTCAATTTTTATTTGAGAGAGTGAAGAGCAAAATTTGAGTGTTGCATTTAATTTGAGCCTTTAGACATTCAAATTTGACCTGAAGCAAGCGTCAAGGCTTATTACTCTTGGAGGTTGCCGCCTCCTAGACGGCTTGGAGGCGATCGTGCGCGGTGAGCTTCTCCATGGAGATGTGAGAAGCCCCGGCAAGTTGTCAAGGCCGGAGTTCGCCTACCCGGAGTGGGGATGAACTAACTTAGTGATCGAGGAAGGCTCAAGCGGGTGGAGCTGGTTTGAAGTTGTTCAAGTCACCTCAACGTGGTGTAGGGGAGACCGGCAAGTCTCCGAGACCCCGGGTCAAAAATCTTGTCTCTTGCTCTCTTGTGATTTGAATGTACTCTTCTAGTGTTTGGTTCAATCTTCTAGCTTTCTCAAGTATATTACTTGTGCTTAGATTTCTACTTGATTCATACTTAAATTGCTAAGAGTACGTGATATTTACTAGAGAACTTAGTTGCAAAGTTGAAGGATATACCAATTCTTGTTTAGTGTTTTAATTGTTTGTGTTTAGAATTGAAAAATTTAGAAACCTCCTATTCAACCCCCTCTAGTCGGTTATCCTTGATCCTACAAGTGGTATCAGAGCTTGGACTCTCTTTTGGGGCTTAACACCTAGAGAGTAAGGATGGCTAGCGATGGGGTGTCAATAGACAAGGCGCCATTTTTCGATGGCACAAATTATGCTTATTGAAAAATTCGCACGACTGTTTATCTAAAGGCCGTGAGCCCAAGCATACAGAGAATTGTAGTTGAGGGTTTCGCTCCGGGAGGTAATCCCACACTCACAATGGAACAAGAAGAGCGAAACACTCATCTCAACGCTCAAGCTATGAATGCTCTCTTTGGTGCTTTGAACGCGGATGAGATTTGGACAACCCTCTCAAAAATTCATGAGGGGACATCCTCGGTCAAAGAAGCCAAATTGCATATGCTTCTGACTAAATATGAGAGTTTTATTATGTTGCCCTATGAAAACATAAATGAAATGTATTCATGGTCGAACAACATAGTAAATGAACTCAAGGGCCTTGGGGTATCACTAACCGATTTCGATATTGTTCGTAAGATGCTTAGGGCTCTTTCGGACAAATATGAGACTTTGGTGATGTTGTTTCTCAACTCACCGGAGTTGCCAAGGATGACGCCAACAGGATTTCTTGGAAATGTCTTTACAAATGAGCTCTACAAGAAGGACAAGGAAGAACTTTTGGAGCAAAGCTCTTGGAAGAAGAAGAATATCGCCTTCAAGGAGAAAGCGGAGTCAAGCGATGAGGCGCTTGATGACTCCGACGATGATGAAGACACCGAGGAGGAAATGACCCTCCTTGTAAGAAGAATAAAGAGATTCATGAAGAGGCGCTCAAGCACAAGTGCTCCTCAAAAATTCAAGAAGGGACAATACTCAAGCACCAACCGATATGCAAATATCCGGTGCTATGAGTGTGATGAGAAGTGACATATTGCTTCTAAATGTCCCAAGAAAAAGGATGACAAGAACAAGTCGCCCATGAAGAAGAAGTTCTTTCATGGAAAGAACAAACTCTTCAAGAAGCTTAATAAAGACGGAAAAGGCGAGGCTCACATTGGAGAGTGGAATTATGAAGAAGAATATTTAGACCCCGACTCTTCCGAGGATGATACACCTTCAAAGAAGAAGGGTCTCGCCGGAATCGCTATCAAGGAGGCCTCCTCATCATTCGTCACTCCTTTGTGTCTCATGGCAAAAGGAGATTTTATGGTGAACTACAAGACCGGCGGGCGACATTAGGTGTTGGATAGTGGATGTACTCAACACATGAGCGGTGACCGAAAAATATTCACTACATTTGAATCGGGAAATGGGCAACATGACAAGATCACTTTTGGAGACAATAGTAAAGGAAAGTAGTAGGATTGGGTAAAATCGCTATCTCAAATGACCTCTCTATTTCAAATGTCTTTTAGTAGAAACTTTGAACTTTAATTTGCTATCCGTTCCTCAAATTTGTGATCTTGGTCTTACTTGCATGTTTTTTTAAAAATGGAGTAGCAATTTCTAAAGAAAATGATAACTCAATGATATTCAAAGGTTTTAGATTTGGAAATTTATATTTAGTTGACTTTACCTCAAATGAGTCATGTCTTCAAACATGTTTAATTGCAAGAACATCCTTAGGATGGTTATGGCATAGAATACTAGCTCATGATGGGATGATTCAAATCAAAAAGCTTTTTAAAAATGATTTAGTTGTGGGCGTGAAAGATGTGAAGTTTGAGAAAAATAGACTTTGTAGTGCTTGTCAAGCCGGTAAGCAAGTGGCTAGTTCTTATCCTTCAAAGAGTATCATGTACACATCTAGACCATTAGAGATCTTACATATGGACTTGTTTGGCCCAACATCCTATAAGAGCATTGGAGGTAATTCTTATTGTTTAGTCATTGTTGATGATTATTCAAGGTATACTTGGGTTTTCTTTCTAGATGATAAATCCAAAACCTCCGGTATTTTCAAAAGTTTTGCAAAAAGGGCTCAAAATGAATTTGATTTCAAAATAAAGAAAATTCGTAGTGACAATGGCTCCGAGTTCAAAAATACAAGAATTGAAGATTATTGTGATGAACTTGGAATAAAACTCGAGCTTTCCGCAACCTACACTCCGGAGCAAAATGGAGTTGTAGAACGGAAAAATCGAACATTAATTGAAATGGCAAGAACTATGCTTGATGAGTATGGTACTTCCAATAGTTTTTGGGCGGAGGGCATTAATACCGCTTGCCATGCAACAAATAGGCTTTTATTTGCATCGTCTTTTGAAAAAGACTTCCTATGAGCTTCTCATTGGAAGAAGATCAAACATCTCTTACTTTCGAGTTTTTGGTTGCAAATGTTATATTTTGAAAAAAGGTGTTCGGTTCTCAAAATTTCAAAGTCGTTGTGATGAAGGTTTCTTGCTTGGCTACTCTTCAAATAGTAAAGCTTATCGTGTTTTTAATAAAAACAAAGGTTTTGTTGAAGAGACTTGTGATGTTGAATTTGATGAGACTAATGGCTCTCAAGAAGAGCAAGAAAATTTAGATGATGTAGGCGATGAAGGACTAAGAGAAGCAATGAAGAATATGACGCTTGGAGATATCAAACCTAAGGAGGATAAAGATGATCAACCTTCATCCACTCAAGTTGAACCCTCTACTTCCACAACGCCAAGTCAAGTTCAACCTATAGACGTGGATGAGAAGAGAGTGATCAACAAGCTCAAACTCTACCTCAAAGAATTCATCATGGACTCTCCAAAGATCATCCAATAGATCAAATATTGGGTGACATTAGTAAGGATGTTTAAACTCGATCTCATGTCACTTTTTTTTGTGAACATTACCCTTTTGTGTCTTGTTTTGAACCTACTCATGTAGATGAAGCTCTAGATGACCCAGATTGGATGAACTCAATGCATGAAGAGCTCGACAACTTTGCTCGTAATGATGTATGGACGCTAGTCGAAAGACCCAAGGATCACAACGTTATTGGCACTAATTGGGTATTTCGAAACAAGCAAGATGAGAATGGTATTGTGGTAAGAAATAAGTCAAGATTAGTGGTGCAAGGCTTTACACAAATCGAAGGATTGGATTTGGGTGAAACCTTTGCACCCGTAGTTAGATTAGAAGCTATTAGAATCCTACTTGCCTTTGCATCTTGCTTTGATATCAAATTATTTCAAATGGATGTAAAGAGTGCATTCTTAAATGGACAAATATCCGAATTGTTATTTGTAGAACAACCTCCTAGTTTTGAAAACTCTAAACATCCAAATCATGTGTACAAACTCTCTAAGGCGCTATACGGTCACAAACAAGCTCCTAGATCATGGTATGAGTGGCTTAGAGATTTTCTCATATCAAAAGGTTTCAAAATTGGGAGGGTTGATACATCACTCTTTACAAAAATAATTGATGGAGAATTCTTTGTATGTCAAATTTATGTTGATGATATTATATTTGGTTCTACTAACGAAGATTTTTCAAAGAATTTGGTGATGTGATGTCTAGGGAATTTGAAATATCAATGATTGAGAATTGAGCTTCTTCCTTAGACTTCAAATCAAGCAACTCAAAAATGGGACGTTCGTGAGTCAAACCAAGTATGTGAAAGACTTGCTCAAGAGGTTTGGCATGGAAGACTCAAAGCCTATCAAGACTCCAATGGCATCCAACGGCCATCTTGATCTAAATGAGGGAGGTAAACCGGTAGATTTAAAACTTTATCATTCTATGATTGGTAGTTTACTTTATCTCACCGCATCTAGGCCCGATATCATGTTTAGTGTTTGCATATGTGCTCGTTTTCAAGCTTCACCTAAAGAGTGCCATTTAGTGGCTGTTAAGAGAATTCTAAGATATTTAAAGTATTCCTCAAATATAGGGTTATGGTATCCTAAGGGTGCTAAATTTGATTTAGTTGGATATTCGGATTCGGATTATGCGGGTTATAAAGTGGATAGAAAAAGCACCTCGAAAAGTTGTCAATTTCTAGGTAGATCCCTCGTTTCCTGGTTCTCCAAGAAACAAAATTTCGTAGCTCTATCCATTGCCGAAGCCGAATACATTTCCACCGGTAGTTGTTGTGCACAATTATTATGGATGAGGCAAACTTTAATGGATTATGGTATTAATTTCAAAAATGTGCCTCTTCTATGTGATAATGAAAGTTCCGTTAAAATAGCCAACAACCCGGTTCAACACTTAAGAACCAAACTTATAGAAATTCGTCATCATTTCTTGAGAGATCATGTTAGCAAAAGAGATATTGTGATTAGTCACATTAGAACCGAAGATCAATTAGCGGATATCCTTACCAAGCCCTTAGATGAAGCTCGTTTTTGTAAATTGAGGAATGAATTAAATGTCATAGATATCTCAAATGTGGCTTGAATATTTGCACCATGGTTGATCTTTATTGGATGTTTCTTTGGATCTTATTTGATGTTCCTTAATTCTTTAATGAGATACTCATTAAGGGGGAGTATTGTACCCTTCATATGTATTCTACATCCCCAAAATGTGAAAATTCCAAAATTAGTGCTATTATGCTGCAAAAAGGTAATTCTAGACCATATTAAGTCAAAATACTTGAAATTATCCTATTTTGAATTTTTAAAATGAAAACCTTTGAAATATTCACTTTAAAATCATTGGTATACAAATCTCATCTCTTGAAACACTTATCTTAATATATTCTCTCTATATTGAAAAATTATCTCAAAATGTCTTTTGACAAAATCTTTGTTTTTCATCAAAAATTATTTCAATTAAAATCTTGGTCTATATTGATCAACCTAATGCACATTGTGAGCTTTCACCTTTGGAACTAGAATATCTTAGTTTCTAATCTACCAAAGGGTTCTCTTCAACTCATAAATGCAAATGAACTTCACTTTTGCTATTTAAGTGTTTTTGTCACAAGGAAAATGTATTGGGGCAAAAAGGAATCTATCTAATGCGAAAACTTCTTGTAAAGTGAAATTCTCGATTTGTATATAAGGTTGGGATGCTCATATATGTTTTCAATTGAAATTTGCAATCATATGAGCTATTTCGACTCATTTGGCACTTTTAGATGATAATTCAGCCTGTCAGGCAGTTAGGTCCGGTAGCATTGCCCATACATGGGCGGCAGCACCGGAGACCGGTACTACCGGCCAAAACACGGTAGCACCGGATTAGTCGGGTTGTGGGGTTAAGTCAGGTGCGGTGCAACCGCTCTCTCCTCCATCTTCATACCGTCATTCCTTTTTCTCTCTCAAACTCTTCTCCTTTTTCTCCACATCAAAATGTTCAAGATTACTCCTCACCTTTTTGCTCCTAACTCGATCCTCTCATCAAGGTACATACCCTTGTCAAAAATCTTTGGATTATCTATGCCCTAGTTGCTTGGTTTCATATTGTCAGGGTTCTTGCGAAATGCGGCAAAATCCGTACAAGATTCTCTATAACATTAGGATATTTTCCTTGAATCAAATCACTCAAAACCACAAATTTTGTCAAAATAGGGTTTGAACCCAAATCGGCCAAGTGCTACGATCTCGGTCTTGTAGCACCGCTTTAAGTCCGTGCCACCGCCCGGTATGTCTTGTAGCACCACCATAAACCAGTGCTATCGGACTATAATGGCGGTACCACCGGGATTGCAGTCCATTATGCACAAATACTATTATTTAGTAATATATTCTATCTCTAGGGCATATAACGTTGATCTCACTCCTTGAATTCTCTATTTGTATCCAGTAATCATGCCTAAAACCCGAGGTACTGGCACTTACAAGAAAGTTGCGGCAAATAGAGGTCGTCCTCCTCCCCCTCAATCATCTGACAGTGAATACAATATTCCCATTGCCTCAAGACGCCGCGAAGTCTGAAAGAAAAGTCAGAGAGACATTGGCAACGGCTCCGAGGTAGACAAAAGAAAACAAGTAGCTTCAAGCAGTGAGGAAACTGAAAAGGATGACTCAATGGATTTGTCGGTGCTGGAAATACAAATGAGGGATCAGAAGGTGATCAAGAAAATTTCGATGATTTCGATTCTTCTGTTGATCTAAGGACAATTAAAGGTGACTCCTATTTTTCTCTCAGACAAGCAAACCAGTATATGCTGCCTAGAAGTGCAACTAAAGAAAAGTTTAGGACTCTCTTTTAGTAGAAAGTATTTTATGAAATCTATATGCACAAAGAGTTTGCTGATCACAAGTGGGTAAATTGGGATCACATTCAGAAGATACCTTTGTTTGTTGGTGTTCCTAAACTATTTCAAGGTGCTGGGATGGCAGATTTTGTAAACAGACATTGCAATTATGATGAGAATATGATCAGGCAATTTTACGCTACGTTGCACGTTGCTGAGTCATTTGATGCTATCAATTGGATGACTAATGCCGCAGTGCACACTATCACCAAGAATGAGATAGAGGAGATTTGGGGGATTCGCCATAGTGGATATCCGAGGATACACAGCGACAGAGTCCTTCCTCTTGCTAGGCAATTTGAGTTTTATGATCCTGCAGCACCAGTCAAGAGACCAGGTAAAATAGCACATCTTCTTCCCTCATCAAGCCTTATCAATAGAATTGTCAGGGTTACTGTTCATCCAAAAAGCGGAAATCTTGATGAAATCAGAGGTTATGCATGGAACATCATGAATAAAATTATGTACAAGCATAAATTTGATGTGGTTGATTTTATGCTCAGAGAGATGACATCATCAGCATGTGATAGAGGTAAAAGAATTTACTTTGCACCTTTCATTATGATGATCACAAAGAGCTTGACTCAATATCGAGGAGGATGTGCCAGTGTTCATAAGCCATATCAGCCTCGTGAGGCAGCTCCTCAGGTTATTAGTCAGTGTGGCCAGTCCTCTTCTCAACAGCCTCAGCCGTAGGAGATTCCAGATGCCCCAGAGCACCCTCAGGCAGCTCAACAGGCTTCTCAAGACCAATTCTTTGAAAATTTGAGAAATGACATGATGCGCTGTCTTGAGAGCCTCAGATCTAACATGATGAGCAGCTTTCAGCGAGTGGATGAGTATCAAACTCAGATCAGGCAGATTGTTGTGGAGGTCAGAGGGCGAGTGAACTCTATTGATTCATCTATTTCTGAGCTCCGCTCATGAATTTAGGAGTTTCGCTCTCAGCAGGCGCCTGTCTCTTTTCAGCGTTTTGGACCTCGCTCATCTCCGCCTACTCCTCCTCATCCTCCATCTTCTTGAGCTTATCAGAGATCTTCTCTGTTTTTTGTACTTGATGCCAAAGGGGGAGAAATATGAAGAAGAATGCCAAAGACTAACGCTGAAGACTATCTTATACTTTTACTTGATATATATGTAACTATACTTGTGGTTGATCTTTTGGATGTGTTGAATCCCGTAGATGTTAAAATTCTTTTGGATATGCTAAATGTGTAAATGTTTATGTCATATATTCTGTTTATTCATCCATGGATTCAAATATTTAAACAAATCTCTGTCCAAATGTTTAATTTTCTTTCTTCCTCATATGTGCAAATCTTCATTCTTCATATATATGCACATATTTAGGGGGAGCCTTTCAATCAAACATTGTTGGTTAACTGATAAATAAAAAATCTTTGAGTTTATAATTTTTTTGAATACTCAAAGATTAATCTCAAATCAAAATTCTTTCATGTGAGTTGTCATCAATTACCAAAAAGGGGGAGATTGAAAGCATCTAGGCCCCAAAATTTATGTGGTTTTGGTAATTAATGAAAATTACAGTTAAAGGACTGACATTTTCAATTGAGCTTTTCAGAATAGGTTGGTCCAAGTTTTGATGATTATGAAAGCATGAAGTTCATGAATAGAAGATCAACACGTCGAGACAAATGGCAAAGGTATAATCATTTAAGGACTTTTTCATAGCTTTTACTGATCTCGGAGATTGGAGAAAAGATCGGATTGCTAGAATTAGGGCCGTACTATTAAGAGGGGTCTTGAGGTTCGCTTAATGTCATTTAAGTTCTAAAGGCTCAAATTAAGTACTCAAGATCATGCTTTGTGTCAAGTTTAAAGTCTCATTGAAAATTCTATGAAGTTAAAGTGAAGTTTTTGGAATCCCGATGCTACCGCCCATGGTAGGGCGGTGCCACCGGGCGAGCGATAGCACCGCCCATGTGGGCCGTGTGAAAATTCTAGAGAGACTCCTTTTTGTGCTCTCTGGAAGACCGGCGCTACCGCCTACAGTAGCGCGGTGCTACGGGCGAGCGGTAGCACCAGCCCCTAGTCCGGTGTGACAATTCCAGAGAGCTCCTTTTTGGGCAGTCAGGCGGTACAGTGCTACCACCCATGGTAGCGTGATGCTATCGGGCGAGCGGTAGCACCGGCCACTCAGTCCGGTGTGAAAATTCCAGAGAGCTCTTCTTTAGGCAGTCGGGTGATTCGGTGCTACCGCCCATGGTAGCACGGTGCTACCAGGCAAGTGGTAGCACCGGCCCCTCAGCTCGGTGCAAGAGTTCCAGAGAAGCTCCTTCTAGCCGAGCAAAAATAAAAAGTGCCCGGTGCTACCGGCCCCAGTTGGGCGGTGCTGGGGCCGATAGCACCGAACGCTCTGCATAATGGGCTCTAACAGTGCATTTAATGCATTGATCTAGCCGTTGGGCTGGAGCTCGGTGCTACTGGTCCTACATGGGCGGTAGCACCAGGAATTTTGACTTCAGCTCAATTTGAGCCCCAACGGCTAGAAAAGTTAGTGGGGGCTATAAATACACCCCACCTGATCTCTAAAGGTGCTCTTGGTCCTCATTGATGATATTTGTGCTCTAGCAAGTTTTCTTCTCTCTAAAAAGTGCATTCAATTTTCATTTGAGAGAGTGAAGAGCAAATTTTTAGTGTTGCATTTAGCTTGAACCTTTAGACACTCAAATTTGACCTCAAGCAAGCGTCAAGGCTTATTACTGTTGGAGGTTGCCACCTCCTAGACGACATGGAGGCGATCATGCATGGTGAACTTCTCAACGGAGATTGTGAGAAGCCTCGGCATGTTGTGAAGGCCAGAGTTCGCCTACCCGGAGTGGGGATGAACTAACTTAGTGATCGAGGAAGGCTCAAGCTGGTGGAGCTGGCAAGTCTCCGAGACCACGGGTCAAAAATCTTGTCTCTTGCTCTCTTGTGATTTGTATTTACTCTTCTAGTGTTTGGTTCAACCTTCTAGCTTTCTCAAGTATATTATTTGTGCTTAGATTTCTACTTGATTCATACTTAAATTGCTAAGAGTACGTGATATTTACTAGAGAACTTAGTTGCAAAGTTGAAGGAGATACCAATTCTTGTTTAGTGTTTTAATTGTTTGTGTTTGGAATTGAAAAATTTAGAAACTTCCTATTCACCCCCTCTAGTCGGTTATTGTCGTGACACGGATTTGCAAATCTGAAACCCTCTATGTATACTGCACTAGTCCAGAATCACGGTGGTGCACACAGTGGAAACATAGATAAAATATCATTCTATACCACGAATTAACTAAGAAAGAGGCAAATTATTTTTAAATAAAGCAACAGACCATATGGTCAATGTTTACACCACTATGCCTTAAGGGCTTAAGAAACAAACTTAAGAAACAAATAAACTATTGCAGTGGAAAAGATAACTTGGGCCATTCGACATGCCACAGGCAATCGTCTGGGGAACGCCTTCCTAATCCACGTAGTCTTCATAGAATTCCTCCTCATGATATTCATTATTACCTGGTCCCTCCTCAGCAACTGATCAACAAGGGCATAAAGCCGTGAGTACAAAAGTACTCAGCAAGTCGTAGGGAAATGATGCAACATATTCATGCACGGCTTGACAAGGATAGCCATATGGTTCATTTGTAGAAATCAATAATTTGAATTGAAATACAGTAAATAGATTGGAAGCACATTTTTGAAAAGGTAATACATAACTAATGAATTAATGATAGATAACATGAACAGAATAGTGAGGCATCACCCTACACCATCCAAAACAATTATCAAACCACTAAGTTCAACAGTATAACTTTAGACAACAAAACAACAGTGAACTCCCCGTTCACATCCCATCAATTACACATTCCAACATTTCATGAAACACACTATACCACGTGTGAAATCCCCGGGCTTGTCCATGACCGCGGACGCGGCTATTCGAATAGTTTTACACTCTGCAAATGTTGTAGTTCTTTACCCACAAGACATGATCATCTCTTTGTGCAATTGATATTAACACACTTCCTTTGGTGTGTCGCAGAGATATCATGACAAAGCCTTTACAATGCCCTATCTAATCTCGGTACTGCCCACTAAGGTTTTGCCCCTCGGGTCCCCCTCTTGAGCCATGTGAGTTTACCCGTTCACTCTGGAACCCACACCACCAATTGACAGTACTTAAGGCTAGACATTGCAAATTAATCAGCTATGTCTGTCCCATACCAGACTTATGGTAGTACGGTTAGGCCCAGTTCAATGGTGCACACGATTAAGTCTTTAAGTTGTCTCAGGCAAGACATCCACATCCCAATGTGCTAGAAAGAACCCCCTTTACTGCATGATCACTTGCCCAAGGGAAAACAATTCGTTCAATCAAGACCAATGGCAAACCCCGCCATGGTACAACAAATTTTACAACAGCAGCTATCAGCCACAATTCAATATCTCATTAAGTCAAGATTAACATTGTTCAACATGTCATATGAATCCCATCGTATAACTAAGCATGTCTAAGCATAGCTACGGTAACCCAGTACTGGTAGTATATTCATGTCCAACTAATAATGTCCCAACCTAGGTTTAACAATGGATACATGGCATCCCAATAATCAAGGTGGTATAATGTCAACTAGGTACATAGCTAATCTCGGCAAATAATCATTGTACAGAAATAGCATGCAATTGTATGAAGCAAAGTACTTTTGCAAACATAGGTTCAATATGATCAAAGGTTACGACTTGCCTTGCTGATCTAGTGCTGACTCTTGGTCTTCGAAGTCTCGCTTGCTCCTTCGGGATTAGCGTCTACTGGAAAAGAAAGCAACGAAACCAAATAAATACCAAACAGAGACTCAAACAAACTCAAAACTCAAAATAAATGGCTCTGAAAGATAGAGCTCAATTTTATAAAAATTTATAAATTTGAATCGCCTCAATCGGAGTTCGTATGAGCGAGAACGAGCTCTGGGAAAAATTAAAATAGAGAAAATAGAAAAAGGAATATTTCTGGAATTATTTTTCTAAAGGAAAATCCATTTATTGTGCAATGCTAACACACGGCTGACACGTGGGACCATCGGTCCATAGACCGAGTCCACGGTGGATCGGGCTCACGAGATCTAAGGTTGACACAAGCGGCCACGTGTCACGCATTAGTGGCATAGCCGGATCGGACGGCAGAGACTCGCGGCTACAGGCGGCGCCGGCGTGGCACGATCGGAGGCGCTTGCAGAAGATCGAACGGCCACAGCTTCACGATGAAGGACGATGGCGAGAACGGCTGCGCAGCTCACCAGCAACGAAGAAGACGACGAGGCTTCGGTGCTACGTCGACGGATGGACCTCGGCTTTGCACAGATCTGGAGGAGGAGGTCACAAGCAACTCGGTGAGACAAGCAGCTACGGTGGAGACACACTGGAGTGACCAAACAACGACGGGGAAGACTTCGGATGGCGGTGCAACTCTGGCGAGGAAGATCTCGGTGATGGAGTGCTTTCGGGCGATGCAAGATGGGGCGGCGGGTGCGGCGGAGAATGGAGAAGCTCGCACGTTAGTCTTCGGGGCTTTAAATAGCCCTGGGGAGGCTTGCGATGCACAGACGCCGAACGGCGGCGTGGCACGTGGAATCCAGAGACCGTTAGGGTTATTGTTCGAGGCAGCGGTGGCGGCGTGGGGCAACGCGGCTGCATCTCAGCCATCCATGTGTCTCGGATCCGACGACTCACGCGATGCGAGTTGGCACAGATTGGGCTGCACAGAGCGCGGGCGAAACGAGCCGAGGAAGGAAAAGCGGAGGGGGTCGAGCAAGGAAAAGAAATGGGCCGGAGAAGATTCGGCCCGAGAAAGATTTTCGAAATTGAAAACCTTTTTAGAATTAATATAATTCCAGAAATTCAAATAAAATAAAATAAATTCAAATAAATAGCAAATAAATTCAGATAAATCTCCAAAAATACAAAAAATTCGTTGGAGCACAATGAACCCAAGCTAAGCGTGGATTAATTCAGGGAAATTACAAATGGTTTATTTTTAAATTCAAACATTCCAAAACTCAAATTTTGGGATGTTACAGACCTCCCCCCTTAAATGGAATCTCGACCCCGAGATTCAGGCTGACTAGAGAATAGGTGGGGAAACTCAGACTTCAAATCCTCTTCACGTTCCCAAGTAGCTTCCTCCTCTGAATGGTTGCTTCACTGGACCTTGCAAAAACGGATGGTCTTACTTCTTGTGATACGTTCTGCAACATCCAAAATCTTCACTGGTTACTCCTTGTAGGTAAGGTCCTCTTGCAAGTCAATAGCTTCCAATGACATCTGTTCCTCTGGCACACGCAGACACTTCTTCAACTGCGATACATAGAACACATCATGAATTCCCACAAAAGACTGAGGCAACTCCAACTTGTAGGCAACCTCTCCTCTTCGTTCCAATACTTTGAACGGTCCAACATATCTAGGGGCAAGCTTTCCTTTTACTTGGAATCTCTTAACTCCTTTGAGAGGGGTGACTCTGAGATAAACATAATCATTGGGTTCAAAACTTAAATCTCTGCGACGATTATCTGCATAACTCTTCTGTCTGTTATGAGCTATCTTCAATCTGTCTTGAATTAGCTAAACTTGCTCTTCAGCTTCTTGCAATATGGCAGGGCCAAACAATTGTCTTTCTCCTAACTCCTTCTAGTTGAGAGGGGTTCTGCACTTTCTTCCGTATAAGGCTTCAAATGGAGACATTTGCAGACTGGCTTGATAGCTGTTGTTGTAAGAAAACTCTGCATAGGGCAAACACTTGTCCCACTTGGCACCATAGGTTAAAGCACAAGCCCTTAAGATGTCCTCAAGAATCTGATTCACACGCTCAGTCTGTCCATCGGTTTGAGGGTGATAAGCAGTACTGAACCTGAGATGAGTTCCCATGGCCTCATGCAAACTCTGCCAAAAATGAGACGTAAACTGGGTTCCTCTATCAGACGCTATCTTCTTAGGCACTCCGTGAAGACTGACGATCCTTGACATATATAATTCTGCCAATTTATCTCCTTCATAGTTAGTCTTAACTGGAATGAAGTGAGCTACCCTAGTCAATCGATCCACTATTACCCAGATCGATTCATAACCTGCTTGGGTCTTAGGAAGTCCAGTAATGAAATTCATACCAATTTCTTCCCACTTCCACTCTGGAATCTTCAATGGCTGTAGCAATCCTGCTGGCCTCTGATGCTCTACCTTGACCTTCTAGCAGACATACAAAGAGCAACATACTCTACAATCTCATGCTCCATGCTAGGCCACCAATACCTTTCCTTGAGGTCTTGATACATCTTGGTATTTCCAGTATGAATGGAGTATAAAGTCTCATGCGCTTCTTTGAGTAACAACTCCTTGAGTTCTTTCTGATCTGGTACGCAAATACGATTCTCATACCAAATAGTACCTTGTTCATCTTCAGTGAAACCTGGGGCTTTTCCTTTCTTCATATTGCTCTTAATCTCCTTGATATCGGTATCATCAACCTATGCTTCTCGGATCTGACCTTCCAATGTTGGGCGTACTTCCAAAGTAGCCAAGTAACCTTCTTGAACCACTTCCAAACTAAGCTTCTGAAATTCCTCATAGAGTGCTGGCTGACTTTCCTTAATCATTAGGGTATTGCAGTAGCTCTTTCTACTCAAAGCATCAGCTACGACATTGGCTTTGCCTGGATGATAATGAATTCCAGTGTCATAGTCTTTGATCAATTCCAGCCATCTTCTTTGTCTCATATTGAGGTCGGCTTGGGTGAAAATGTACTTCAAACTCTTGTGATCAGTATAAACCTCACAACGATTACCAATAAGATAATGACGCCAAATCTTTAAAGCATGCACTACGGCTGCCAATTCCAAATCATGGGTAGGGTAGTTGACTTCATGTGGCCTTAGTTGTCGCGAAGCATACGCTACCGCTTTCTTATCTTGCATTAGCACACATCCGAGTCCTTGTCGGGATGCATCACAAATATCTCAAAGTTCTTTCTGATATCGGGTAGGATAAGCACTGGGCAGTTGTCAAACACTTCTTTAGTTCTTGAAAACTTTGCTCACACTATGGCGTCCATACGAATTTCTTCTCCTTGTTTAAGAGTTGAGTGAGCGGTCTAGATTTTCCGGAAAATCCTTCTATGAAACGGCGATAATATCCCGCTATTCTGAGAAAACTTTGGATTTGAGGTACCATCTTGGGTGAATCCCATCTTAGCACATCTCGTACTTTATCGGAATCAACAGCGACTCCTTCTACCGATATGACATGTCCTAGAAAAGCAACTTCTTTCATCCAGAACTCAATTTGCTGAACTTGGCATAGAGTTGATTTTCTCTTAGCTTCGTCAAAACTTGGCGCAAGTGATCCTCGTGTTCTTCCTCATTCTTGGAGTAGATCAGAATGCCATCAACGAAAACAACAACAAACTTATCCAAATATTCCATGAATACTTTATTCATCAAGGTCATGAAGTAGGCAGGGGCATTGGTCAAACCAAAGGACATCACGGTATACTCATACTGTCAATACGAGTCACAAAAGCTATTTTGGGGATATCCTCTTTATGAGTCTTCAACTGATGGTATCCTGATCTCAAGTCAATCTTGGAGAACACTCCAGCTCCTTGAAGTTGGTCAAATAAATCATCAATCCTTGACAAAGGGTACTTATTCTTAATGGTGATGTGAGACCCCGGATTTACCATCCGGAATCTCCTGTGTATTTCTGTACTAGTCCCAGATCAGTTGCTAGTACACACAGTGAAGCAGTGATTATCATAACGAGCAATGAGCGAAGAGAAACAAAATATAGCATAATCATAAATTACCAGCCACATGGCTATTTATTACATCTCCTGGTCACATGACCAAAGTTCTCAGCAGCGGAAACACAAAAAAACAACAAGATAAAACCCAAAAGACACCACAGGCGACGACTAGGAGCGCGCGCTTAGTTATCTTGGCGATCGCCCACAAGCTCCTCATCATAGAACTCATTGTCTTCAACTGCATCTTGGTAATTCTCTGATGACAAAATTTTGGTATAGCAAGTGAGTACAAACGTACTCCGCAAGCCTGGGAAAATGCATCATGAAGGGCTTTCCAAGGAAGGCTTAATAGGGTTCTTTTGCACAAAGCCAGATTTAACAAACATTATTAATAATAATTTTCACAAAGCAGTTTTAACAATTATTTGTACAATTGAAATTATTACTAACTCTAGTGAAGGTTCCAACTACCAACACTAGTGTACAGGCTCTATACGCCCATTTTAAAAGATCTTGTTTAACCATCACATGACTCCATCTGTCATGATTCAAAACAGGTTTCTAACCACCTGACTGGCTCCAGCCGCCAGAATACATCCGGAAGTTCTAACCACTCCCAGATCCCAAAACATCAGTTTTTAAAACCAAAAACAAAGTCTACCAATATGAAAGCACTCTTCGCTTTGCCTTTGACCGTAGGCACGGCTATTCGAATAGTTTTACACTCTGCAGAGGTGTACAGCTTTACCCACAAGACATGATCGTCTCTTGTTGCCATGCGCAATAAGCACACTTCCTTTGGTGTGCCGGCAGAGATATCATGACAAGGCCTTTACAATGTATACGCCTAACCCGACCCACCCGCTGAGGTTTCACCGCTGTTAGGGTTCCATCCGCCCAGTACAGAAGCCCCCTCTTGCGCCGTGTGAGAAATACGACTTGCCTCCATCCGGCACTCACATTCCACCAACTGGCAAGTCTAAGTTAGGTTTCTACAAATTATTTAGCCAGGTCGTACCCATTATAGACTTGTGGTTGCACGGTAATGCTTAGAATGGACAGTCATAAGCGTCGGTCCTTAAATTGATTAGGGCGGCTTTCACAATCCAGAACCAGTGCTCCATCCGCACCCGCCCGACAAACCATTCCGCCCCAATCTAAACCATTTTTATTTTATTTTTATTTTACAATCACAGCAGCAATCACCTTGCTAAAGTTTCGATAAAACACATTTCAACAACATTTTAGAATTTATCCCACCATAGGCATTTTGATCAACGTCAATCCTAAGCACAGTCTATCGTACTAAACAAGATTAATCACATAATACATGATTTCATGATTAAATCTTAAGGTTACAAAGGCATGGTAATCAAACAGCAAGGATGTTATTTCGAAATGGGCATAACTAACATTCTATATTTTAACATCATCGGTTTATGTAAATAGCCATGCAAGTTGCAAACTTTTATAAAACAGTTATAAACAATGGGATCAACGTGCGTCAAGGAGACTTGCCTTCGTCGACGAAGTGCGCTGCGCTGTTCTGGAGGTCTTCTCCTTCGTCGGGGACGACGACCGCTTCTTCGACTACGCGCAAAACGGAGCGACCAATAAATAAATAAAAACAAATAAAATCTAAAAATTATAAAATTAGTACTGGCAGAAAGATCTTGAATTTATATGAATTTAGAAATTTGAATCACTCGATTCGGAGTTACGACGGAAGAGAACGGGTCATTTGAATGCGCTCGGACAGAAAAATAGAAAAACGAGGAATATTCCTTTGGCATCTTTTCTTTTTCTCAAATCCTGATTTTTCTCACTCTCTTCCATGCGGGCCCCATGAGTCATTGGCTAGTGCTTCTTCTCCATTGCTCTGTACACAGAGAAAAGAAAGAGAGCAGCAACGCCATGGAAGGCTCGGCCATGGGGGCGGCGCTGGCAACTGGATAAATGGAACGGCAATGGAGTCGCGGCACCGAAGCCAGAGCGGCGCGGTCGGAGGCGGCCGAGCGCGTCGGCACCGCGGCGGAAGAAGGGCGTGGCGGAGGCGCACGCGGGCGGCGACGGGATGGGAAGAAAAGGGTGAGCATCACGTAGAGCTCGACGCTACGAATCCAAAGGTGAGACCGGATTTCGAAGAGGCTTACCGGAGACGACGAATCGACGCCGCAAAGATGGTTAGGCCGACGATGTTCAAACGTCAAATTCGTCGCCGTCCTGTAATGAAACCCAAATTTTCTTGAGGGCTTTTGATCTCTGCGACAAGATGCACAAAATGACGCGAACGGAATTTGATTTGGCTCACCGGATCAAAAGTTGGCTCGCCGGTGTCTTTGGTCGTTGTTGGGCTGCGGTTTTCGCGAGTTTTGGAAAAGAAAACTTCAATCGGTGGGAAAAGTGAGCATGGGGTAGAGCACAACAAGACGAAGCTTTTGAGTACCCGCACGCCGAGAGGTGAAGAAACGCCGAGATAATGACCGAGCAATGAATTATTATTAACTCTTAATTGCGGCCGTTTCGCTCGGATTAAGGATGGGTAACGGCAGGGAATTGAATCCTTGCATCAATACGGTCGCAACGCTTCAACTCTCCCTTGATTTGATGCGAAAATGAAGAAGTTATAAATATTTTTTTCTTTTGGACATAGAACAGGAGAGCTACGGGAAAAATCCACAGCGCTGGAGGTTGAAGACGCACGGTAGCTCTGACGAGTGGGTCCAAATGAATAGTGCTAAGAATGAAGCACGAAGGATAAAATAGATAGAAACCTCTAGAAATCTTGGAAAAATTCTCAAAAATACTATTGAATATTTGGAACCTAACAAAATTGGTTTCGGAATTGTTTTAGAGAATTTTGAAATTTAGATAATTTCGGGACGAATATAATGGATTTGATGAAAGCGCGAGAGATAAAATAGCAAAGAGATTCTATAAATCTTGGAAAAATCCCCAAAATAATTATAGAATATTTGAAACCTTATTCAATGGATTTTGAGATTTTTGGAGCATTTTGGAACTCGGGTGAAATTTTGGATAAGGACCGGAATATGAAATTTTAACTTTGCGGACAATAAAGAATTGAACTCCAATTTCGGGAGGATATGGATGCCAGGTTAATTACACCGAGGAAGATCCAAATTTTGAATTTAATAAATTTTAAAATAATTTTTGGAACAACAGAAAATCTGGGATGTTACAGGTGACCTCATTGAGAGAACGATAATCTACGCATATTCTCCGAGTTCCATCTTTCTTTTCAACTAGAAGAACTGGGGCTCCCCATGGTGAAGAACTCGGTCGAACAAAACCTTGATCTTGCAGCTCCTTAATCTGTCTCTTTACCTCAGCTAACTCATTAGCAGGCATCCTGTAGGGTCTCTTGGAAATGGGTGGTGTTCCAGGAACTAGCTCGATCAGAAATTCTATATCTCGGTTTGGTGGCATCCCAGGCAACTCATCTGGAAACACATCAGGAAACTCTCTCGCGACGGGCACATCTTCCAAACTTATTCCTTTGGCATTGCAAACTTCTATTCCTTCGGACTTCTCTGTGGCAGCTTGAAATTTTAACTTAGCTCTGTCTGGACTGGTTAAGGTGATCTCTCTATTTCCACAATCCAAAACTACTTGGTTCTTGGAGAGCCAATCCATTCCTAGTATCACATCTAGGGACTTGGTGTCTAGGACAATGAGGTTGGCTAGAAATTCTACCCCTCCAATTAATATCTTAACTTCGGGGCAGCCTTGATTCGTACTCACATCAGAACCAGGTGATTGCACTAATAAAACAGTTTTAAAAGGCTTTGTTTCAATTGATGGTTTGCAGCAAAACTCCGAGAAACAAACGAATGCGTAGCTCTAGAATCAAACAAAACCATGGCAGATGCTGAGTTGACTAGGAGCTTACCTAGTATGACGTCTGGTGTAGACTGGGCGTCCTCAATGGTGATGTGATTCACACGGCCTCTTCCAACAGGCAGTGGAGTCATGGAGGCTTGGTTAGGAGTCTGGGGTGCTCCACATCCTGCTCCTAGTGAGTGGTCTTGGCTGGTGTAGCTCCCAAGTTGAAATGGACTGGCGTCACAGCTTGCTTCCTTGGGCAATTGTTGGCATAGTGCTCCAATTCATGGTAGTTGTAACAAGTGACTCCTGCAGCTGGATTGTTGTTCCTCTGAGGTGGATTTCTATTGGTGAAGTTGCGGTTTCCTAAAGGAGCTGGGTGAGGGGCTGGTGCAGGGGTTCTGAATGCAATCAGAGGAGTGAAACGAGCAGGCTGTTGAGCATTGGTTCTAACTCTCTGCTGGTGATTTTGATGGGCTCCATGCTGCATCATCTTCCTCTTGCGAGATTCCTCTAATTCACGACGAGATTCCTCAATAAGCATAGCTTTGTCCACAAGATGCTGAAAATCTACATAGTCATTGCCAATACTTGCACCTTTAGAACTGGATTGAGTCCACGCTTGAACTTCTTCTGGCGAGCATCATCTGTGGCTATATCCTCTGGAGCGTAGCGAGCAAGTTGAGTGAATTTATTGAGGTATTCACTCACTAACATCCCTTCTTGCTTGAGCTCTCGGAACTCATTCTTCTTCATCTCCACTTTTCCATCTGAGATATGAGAGTGGCGGAAAGCAGTGGAAAACTCTGCCCAAGTGATAGTCTGGGGGTCATCATGGGCAGCACTGTAGTTCTCCTACCATTCAGTGGTGGTGCCTTCCAATTAATGGGCAGCAAAGAGAACCTTCTCACGATCTATGCACTGAGCAATGGCTAGCTTCTTCTCAATGGAGCGAATCCAATCATCTACGTCCAATGGTTCTGAAGAATTGGAGAAAGTTGGCAGACGAGTCCTCATGAATTCTGCTAGCTTGGACTGGGGACGAGCTTGAGGAGGTGCAGCGATAGCTTGGTTCTGCTGGTTCAACAGGTTAGCTAGAGCAACTGCAGTCTAGTTCTGCTAATTCATCATGTTGTTCATGTTCTGCATCATGGTGTTCATTAGCTGAGTCTAAGCTACCAGAAAATATCCCATGTTCTGATCTGTTACTACAGATGGTGGCGGTGGTGCATTGGAATTGGGGTTGGTGTTGGCACTGGCACTGGCATCCACTGGCGAACTGCGATCGACTCCAGAACGAGTGTCAACCATCTGCGAGGCAGCACAAGGGTTTGATAGGTAAGAGGGAAAAGCAATAGACAAGTGGTAAGGTCATCTAGGGGAGAAGGCAATACCCAGGGACAAAAGACACTAGGGACATAGCCGAAAAGGCTACAAAATAAAGAGGCAAATAAAACTTTCAACTAAAGGTATGGTTGCAACACCGTGCTTGGGGCAAGTGTACAACATACCAGGCACAAAAGCAATGAAAATCCTAGTATACGCGGACTAAACATAACTAAATTGAAAAGGGGGAACATGCTCAAACACCACTGAGCACCAAAAACCTATCTTATATGGTAGTCTTTTTGGCATAATCTTGACGGCATGATCACCACCTTCTTTGGTTTGAATCCTTGCAGCAGACCAGAGGCTTTGAGAAGTTTCAAGAGATAAGATCAATTTAAATTTCGAATCAATGTTTCAGCAAATGAGAGGAATAAGAACCTAATAATAAGACGAGAGGAGACGAAAACTATTAAGTACCAATTTGTTGGTTTGATTTAGAAAATAATTTTGAAGACCATGCTAACTAGGAAAGCGAACTACAGTCGATATGGCTCTGATACCATCTCTGTCGGGATCCGGATTTGTAAATCCAAAAACCTCTATGTATACTGCACTAATCTAGGATCACACTAGTGCACACAGTGGAAACATAGATGAAATATCATTCCATACCACGAATTAACAAAGAAAGAGGCAAATTATTATTAAATAAAGCATCAGACCTTATGGTCAATGTTTACACCACTATGCCTTAAGGGCTTAAGAAACAAATAAACTATTGCAGCGAAAAAGATAACTTGGGCCATTCGACATGCCACTGGCAATCGTCTGAGGAACGCCTTCCTAATCCACGTAGTATTCATAGAATTCCTCCTCATGATATTCATTATTTCCTGGTCCCTCCTCAGCAATTGATCAACAAGGGCATAAAGCCGTGAGTACAAAAGTACTCAACAAGCCGTAGGGAAATGATGCAATATATTCATGCACGGCTTGACAAGGATAGCCATATGGTTCATTTGTAGAAATCAATAATTTGAATTGAAATACAGTAAATAGATTGAAAGCACATTTATGAAAAGGTAATACATAACTGATAAATCAAAGATAGATAACATGAATAGAATGGTGAGGCATCACCCTACACCATCCAAAACAATTATCAAACCACTAAGTTCAACAATATAACTTTAGACAACAAAACAACAGTGAACACCCCGTTCACATCCCAACAATTACACATTCCAACATTTCATTAAACACTATACCTCATGTGAAATCCTCAGGCTTGTCAATGACCGCTGACGCGGCTATTCGAATAGTTTTACACTCTGCAGAGGTTGTACTTCTTTACCCAGAAGACATGATCATCTCTTTGTGCAATCGATATTAACACACTTCCTTTGGTGTGTCGCAGAGATATCATGACAAAGCCTTTACAATACCCTATCTAAACTCGGTACTGCCCACTAAGGTTTCGCTCCTCGGGGCCCCTCTTGAGCCATGTGAGTCTATTCGTTCACTCCGGAACCCACACCACCAATTGACAGTACTTAAGGCTAGACATTGCAAATTAATCAGCTAGGTCTGTCCCATACCAGATTTATGGTAGTACTGTTAGGCCCAGTTCAATGGTGCACAAGATTAAGTCCTTAAGTTGTCTTAGGCAAGACATCCACATCCCAATGTGCAAGAAAGCACCCCCTTTACTGCACGACCACTTGCCCGAGGGAAAACAATTCGTTCAACCAAGACTAATGGCAAACCCCGCCATGGTACAATAAATTTTACAACAGCGGCTATCAGCCACAATTCAATATCTCATTAAATCAAGATTAACATTGTTCAACATGTGATATGAATCCCATCGTACAACTAAGCATGTCTAAGCATAGCTACGGTAACCAAGTATTGGTAGTATATTCATGTCCAACTAATAATGTCCCAACCTAGGTTTAATAATGGATATATGGCATCCCAATAATCAAGGTGGTATAATGTCAACTAGGTACATAGCTAATCCCGGCAAATAATCATTGTACAGAAATAGCATGCAATTGTATAAAGCAAAGTATTGCAAACCTAGGTTCAATATGATCAAAGGTTATGACTTGCCTTGCTGATCTAGTGGTGACTCTTGGTCTTCGAAGTCTCGCTTGCTCCTTCGGGATTAGCGTCTACTGCAAAAGAAAGCAACGAAACCAAATAAATATCAAATAGAGACTCAAACAAGCTCAGAACTTAAAATAAATGGCTCTGAAAGATAGAGCTCAATTTTAGAAAAATTTAGAAATTTGAATCGCCTCAATCGGAGTTCGTATGAGCGAGAACGAGCTCCGGGAAAAATTAAATCAGAGAAAATAGAAAAAGGAATATTTCTGTAATTATTTTTCTAAAGGAAAATCCTTTTATTGTGCAATGCTGACACACGGCTGACACGCGGGACCATCGGTCCATAGACCGAGTCCACGGGCTCGCCTAGTCCATGGTGGATCGGGCTCACGAGATCTAGGGCTGACACAAGCGGCCACGTGTCACGCATCAGTGGCACAGCCGGATCGGACGGCGGAGACTCGCGGCTATAGGCGTTGACGGCGTGGCACGATCGGAGGCACCCGCAGAAGATGCAATCTAAAATTGCAAATAATATTAAGCACACGAGTTGGGGTTCCACAAACCGATGAACGATGAAAAATTGACAAAGTGTCTAGTTGTAATCTAAGCAAAACTCATCTATTCTAGCGACGACTGCTGAATATATATGAGGAAAAGGGCAAGGGAGGCGGCCAAGGGGTTGGCCATGGAACCCTAGGTCGTACAAGGCCTTTCAGCCCAAGTGGTGGTGGCGCAGCACCTGGCAGATTCTGTTTATCATATTGATTTGATGATTTCTGTTGATTCAGAAGGTGTTTGGACGTGAAACCACTTCCATTGGAAAGCACTCATTGTGGGCTTGTCCGTAGAGTCTAAGAACGCCTCAAACGGACTTCGTATGACCCAGATATGGTCATTTTTAGTTGAACTGCTCCTGGGGGCCGAACTGGACTCGTGAACGAATTGGGCTTGATCTTGGGCTGGGCTTGAAGCATCAGAATTTGTTAGGCCCTTGTCTTGGCTTGAGATAGAAGCATGGTTTTCTGGGCCGGCATGGTCACGTCATCCTCCCCTTTTTGTTTTTGAGTCATCCTCGACTCAAGCTCATTGTCCTGCAAAAGGTTAGTAACAAGAGGCGGCAAAGAAACCAATATTTTCTTTGGTTGTTGATAGTATGGCACATTAAAAGAAGATTTCAAAATGGTACAAATATAAACTCAATGCACCATGTACTTTCCTTTATCATTATGTTTGCCAATAGCATGTGTCGGCGTTTTCGAGCGCCGGCAAGTAAATTTGTAAGTCTAGGGGGTCGCGCGTTCCACTCCCTGAATGGTTAGACTCGTGAGTCCAAGATGTATACTGGTTCGGGCTGAAAGTCCCTACTCCAGTTCAGATGGCCGTATTGTATTGCTTTTTGCACTATGTTTTTACAGACGAGGCACCTAAATGACTTAGTCTCCTCGTGTTCTTATGTCTCCCTCTCCTTCTCGCTCTCTTTTAATCGTTTAGTCCTGCCTCCTTTTATACAGAAGGAAGGGGCAGTTACATCGAGAGTTGGGGAAGAGCGAGGTGACCTATGTTAGAGCTCCGGTCCTTCCGTCACGTGGATCGGTCACCACCGTCCTTGCCCATGCCGGGTTGATAGCCTTGGTGGTCGTGGAGGTTAGGTATTCCCGTGAAATAGCGTACTTGCCCTCTGTGATCCTTGCGAATCGCCGACGCGGTGCGTGCGTGACGCTGGTGCCTCGGGAGAGCGCGGCGCTCGTCTCAGACGCGGATCGTTGATGGGGCTGGAAGCTTTGTCTTCTGCAATCACCGGATCTTCTTGGGAAGGAGCCACCGCCTTGTATAGTCCTCTGATTGACCTCATTCGGGGTACATGGCGGTAGGCCGATGAGGACTCGACACGCGGCCCTGGTCCGCCACCTTGGTTCGGTTGAGTCGGGGATCCCGCCCGCTAAGAGGGTCGGGGCGCTGTCCGTCCGGAGTCGGAGATCCCGCCCGCCAAGAAGGGGTCGGAGCGCTGCTCGTCGGATTCGCTTCCCTGGCGGTCGGGAGCGGATGTCTTGCGCGGTCTCGCAGCGATTCGGTCGGTGGCGGGCGCGCGCCGCTGTTGGGTGGAGATATGCTTGAGGTCACGCTCGTTGCTTGAGCTATTGGGGTACCCTTTATTAGTATTCGTCGGTAGCCCCGAACTCCCGCGCATTTCGGCGCATTGGTTGGGGTTGAACTTGGACGAAAGTGGTGGCGGGCCTAGTCGGTCGGTCCGCCCGATCCGGTTAAGCGATTTCCGTCAGGTGTGCCTCGTTGGATCCGACGGCTGTCCTGGAGTTTGGCCGGGGGCATTTGAACCGCCGGGGCTTTACTTGCCTCGTTGCGCATGCCGAGTATAGTTTACGCGCCACGCTGCTTGTCTTCTTATCGCCGGGTTACGTGAAGGGCGCCGTTTTCCAAGACCGCATTTACTCTGAGGCGCTTAGCCTCCCTTCGTCCCGGTATATATATGTGCGCTGTAGCTTGCTTGAAGGAGATGAGAGCTCTTTCTTCTGTTCTTTCAAATGGCTTCGAGACACCCTCTAGTCTTTAGCTTCGGCGATGGCGTCGCGGTGGAAGAAGAAGATCCTCTGGCCGAGCTTTGGGCTGAGTTCGACCAGGCGATGGCCGAGCTTAGGGAGGAAGAAGTCGCAGCCGTGACGCCGCTTCGTTGACGCCCGCCGAGGCCGCCCGAGGCTCGAGGTGGTAAGGGGGCCCTTCGAGGCGACGGCGCAAGGGCGCCGACCGTGGTTAGTGCGCGCCGCGTCGATGTCGAACGAGCAGCGCGAGGCATCGGCGTGTTACTTCGCGGCCGCGGCGGCTGTCCCGTCGACCAGGCAAGGGCCTACCAGCATGCCGTCGGTGCCACCGATGCCGCACGGATGTTTGATAGGTTCTAGGCGTGGGTAGAGTCCTGCCGTGGTGCAGCGTGGCCACTCGTGTAAAGTCTGAGCCTGTTGGCCTATAATGAAATTTTCTTTCTCTTTATGAAAATGTCTTTGCGATGAGTTTGCTTTAATTTTAATCGTTGTGGACGGCGCTTTGGTCGGCAGGGCGACCGGATGCCTCTGTGAGGTTCGGGTGTTCGAGTGCTCGTTTAACGTCGTAGCTAGACAGTGCCTTGGTGGCAGGACGACCGGATGCCTCTGTGAGGTTACGGTGTCCGATCGCCTTGGTCGCGCAGGACGGCCGGATGCCTCTGTGAGGTTCTCGATGTCCGATCGCCTTGGTGGCGGACGACCGGATGCCTCTGTGAGGTTCGGGTGTCCGGAGTGCTCGCTTAACGTCGTAGCTAGATAGTGCCTTGGTGGCGGGCAGACGGCCGGATGCCTCTGTGAGGTTCGGTGTCAAAGTGCCTTGGTCGGCGAGGACGACCGGATGCCTCTGGGAGGTTCGGTGTCCGATCGCCTTGGTCGGCGGGGACGGCCGGATGCCTCGTGAGGTTCTCGATGTCCGATCGCCTTGGTCGGCAGGACGACCGGATGCCTCTGTGAGGTTCGGGTGTCCGAGTGCTCGCTTAACGTCGTAGCTAAACAGTGCCTTGGTGGCGGGGCGACCGGATGCCTCTGTGAGGTTACGGTGTCCGAGTGCCTTGGTGGCGGGACAACCGGATGCCTGCAGGAGGTTCGGTGTCCGATCGCCTTGGTCGGCGGGACGGCCGGATGCCTCGTGAGGTTACGATGTCCGATCGCCTTGGTCGGCGGGGACGACCGGATGCCTCTGTGAGGTTCGGTGTCCGAGTGCTCGTTAACTTGTCGTAGCTAGACGGTGCCTTGGTCGGCAGGGCGACCGGATGCCTCTGTGAGGTTCTCGTGTCCGATCGCCTTGGTCGGCGGGACGGCCGGATGCCTCTGTGAGGTTCGGTGTCCGATCGCCTTGGTCGGTAGGGCGGCCGGATGCCTCTGTGGAGGTTCTGATGTCCGGCGCTTTGGTCGGCGGGACGACCGGATGCCTCTGTGAGGTTCGGTGTCAGTGCTCGTTAACGTCGTAGCTAAACGAGTGCCTTGGTGGCAGGGGCGATCGGATGCCTCTGTGAGGTTCGGTGTCCGAGTGCTCGTTTATCGTCGTAGCTAGACAAAGCCTTGGTCGGCGAGGGACGACCGGATGCCTCTGTGAGGTTACGGTGTCGGCCGCCTTGGTGGCGGGACGACCGGATGCCTCTGTGAGGTTCGGTGTCCAGTGCTCGTTTAACGTCGTAGCTAGGCGTGAGTGCTCGTTCTGCGTCGTAGCCGGACGTGAGTGCTCGTTTACCGTCGTGAGCCGGGCGTGGGGCATCCTTCTCGAGTCCTCGTCGCGCGAGGGTAGGCTGCGAGGAATGGCCACCGTCTATCCCACATGTATACCCCATCCGCGGTGTGGGACTGGAGGGGATGAGCGCGTTTACTGCGTTGGTTTGAGCGCCGTGCTCGTGGAGCTAATAGCGGGTAGTCCGAGTGGGTCTGGGAGGTCCCGCCAAGGGGGACCTTCCGAGCTGACGGTCCCGAGTAGGGTGTCCTGGCCTGCCGTGGGCGACCCATAAAAACCTTTCTACTCAATCCGTATGGACTCTAGGTCGTCCGCCACGAGCCAGAGCACACCGGTATCGCTCATTGATGATCTCCGGGAGAGTGTGAAGTATGGTCTCGGACGCGAGTAGAGGTGATTAGGCCGTCGGCCGACCTAACCGCAGGGCCCACCGTGGGGCTCACCTCATACCCGCCCTTGCTCAAGTTTTGTTTGGCGGCCTTATACCCATCTGGTGGGGTAGGCCTTTTGAACCTGACTCCTCATTGGGCCTGGCGCAAGCCACAAAGCTTTTTGCCGTCTTGGGGCGCGCAGCCGATGTAAGCTTCTCGCGCCCGAGCAACCGTTACGGCCTAAAGGCGGAGACCAAGAGGTTACGGACACGTTGTTGAAGGCGGCGTCTTTATGGCCCTTGTCGCTTTGACATGGCGGGATTAAGCGGAGTGGTATTAGGCCAGGAGTTACGGTGGCGCAACAGCGAGGGTGGACGCGACGCCGCTTGACGGGTGCTCGCTGGTCGGCGCTCGCCGTCCTCTATAAATATGC